>PYAF01000384.1:0-13607 GCA_007407185.1 Glycine tomentella
CTCAAAAAAAATTCCTAAAATGATATCTATCATTTTTCTCTAATTTTCTAATGATGAGAATAACCTAGATTGAATTTTATTTCAAAAGGTATGTTAAATTCTAAAAATCTAACTATATAGGGAATGATAATTTTCTACTCACTCTAAAGAGTTTCCTTAAATTCATATTCACTAAATAAAATATTGGGGTGTCACAAAAAACACCATAATAAAATGGTGTTGCAGAGAGGATGAATAGGTCCTTTACTGAAAGGGCTCGATGTTTGAGGTTGGAAGCCGACCTTTCTAAAGGCTTTTGGGCAGAATTAGTGAATATGACATGCTCACTGCTCAATCGATTACCATGAGGATCATTGGATGGGAAAGTTACAGAGGAAGTTTGGATTGGTAACTCTGTTGATTTTAATAATTTGACGATATTTGGGTGTTTGGCTTTTGTGCATATATGCAATGATGAGAGATCTAACTTGCTCTAAACTTGTTCAAGTCTTGGGATCCAATTTCCAGGAAGATGGTAATCAACAAGGATGCAGTGTTTGATGAGCAATCCATATTACCAGAGATAATTGAGACAACTATGTCAGCGTCTGATGGAGCTTCCCCCAACTCCATGGAGGTTCAGGTGGACTTTGGGCAATTGCCGGTGATTCCTGAGAGGGTTGAACCATGTAGCCCAAGACCAGAGGCCCCACCCACACCTGAGCTTGGATCAAGGAGTTAGGTGAACCACATCCAAAGTACAATCTTGTCAAAGATAGAGACCGTCACAACATTAAGCCTATTGTCTGATATGGGTTTGAAGAATTGGCTAGTTTGGCTGCTTTTTCACTTCTCACTAGTGCTGGAGACCCTTATACTTTTCAAGAGGTTGTGAATAGCTTGGAGAAAGACACATGGATAGGTTCTATGGTGGAGGAGATGAAGTTTTTGCAAAAGAATCAAACATGGGAGCTAGTTGAGCTTCCTAAGGGGAAGAGAGCCATAGGATGCAAATGGGTGTACAAGAGGAAACCTCCAATATCATAAAAAGAATGGGAAAAGTTCAAGGCTCGCCTAGTAGCAAAGGGGTATGCACAACATAAGGGGTTGATTATGAAGAGATTTTCTCTCTAGTTGTAAGACACACTTCTATTAGGATGGTGCTAGCCTTGGTAGCCAGTTGTGACATGCACTTGGAGTAGATGGATGTGAAGACAACCTTTCTTCACATTGATCTAGAGAAGGAAATTTACATGGAGAAGCTAGAAGGGTTAAGGTGGATTAGGTCAGCTAGTTTGTAAGTTGAAGAGGTCTTTGTATGGATTGAAGTAGTCTCGAAGAGTGTGGTACAAGTAGTTTGATTCTTACATGCTTCAGATTGGCTATAGGCGATATGAGTATAATTGTTGTGTTTACATAAAGATCCTTGATGATGTGATAAGGACCAAGAATTGAGAGACCCCGTGACAAGTGTAAGATCAAAGGAAGCATAAGAAGCATTGGATAATGAAGTGAACTACTTCCTTTCCCAAGCATTGGGCCAACATATCAACCTTTCCTTGAGTCCAAAGACCAACTCGAAAAAAGAGCTCAAATTGCTCCAATTGATTCAAATGCATGAAGAGCCAAAGACCAATTAGTGAATAACACATATTGCTCCAATGTTTTGAGCAGAACTTGAGTTCTAGATGTCTGTTTTAGGCATTCTTTGATGTGTTCAAAAGTTCTAAAGATTTTCTACGAGTTGTATTTCTAGTCTCAAGTTATAATTCTACATTTATGATGATGAAAATTGGACAAGAAGTTCAATCAAAGTTATGGACGAAAATTACTTTTTGTTTAGATTTTTTTAGTGTAATTTTGAATATGTGGCTAAAGTCCCACATTGAAAAGAAATAGGAGAGAGGTACCAATTGTTGGCTATAAATAATCATTCATTTGTCTTATGTATTGACCTTAGAATTGAATAAAAACTTTTCACTTTTTAAATTGTGTGAGAGGAAGTTCCTCTTGGGTTCTTAATTGGACCAAACATTGGTTCTTATCAAAGGTTTCTATTATCTTTGTGGCGAATCCCCATGGAACTTATCACTCTTCATAAGGTGTGACGTCTTCTTCCATTTCTTGTCTTTTTTACCTTTTTTATGTTTTTTTAACATTTTATTCGTGTTAAATTTGTTATTTTTGCGTTGCATTTTTCTTTTATATTATCTTTATTTTTGTTTCACTTCGTCAAACATTTGGCGTGCACCTTTTTCTTTCCAATAGAATCTTTCCTTTATTATAACAAGAAGTCTTTTCGAGGATGATCCGTAAAACAATGAACCCTTGTAATATCATGTGGTATCTTGAGCCAAGATCCTAGAATTGACCAATTTCTTGTGTTTCTATGTATTATTCTTTAATTCCTACCTTTTCTATGTCTTTTGTTTTCATTCTTTATCATTCTGTGTTAGTGTGAAAGAAAAGGGGTAGTGAATTTATAAAAAAAAACAGAAGCCCAGAAGTGCTTCTTTTAAGCTGCTTGTTGGAAAAAAAAAATTGAATCATAAGAGAACCCCTTTGCACTAATTTATTTGACAATTGTGAAAGTTTATTTGTGGTGCTATAACATATTCTTTTTTTGCGCAATTGATTTTTTTCTCTCTTCCTAGCTCTGTATTGTCTTTGTTTGGCCTTCTTATTTTGAGTGTGTCTTTCTTTGTTACCTTTTCTAGTGAGTCTTTTAAAATTCCTTTCGATTGTTGTCTTTGTGGTTTTCCTTCCGTTCAACAAATCCAGTTAGCAACTCTTGTGAGGATTGCTACAATTTTTATAAAAAAAAAAAAAAAACCTTTTCATTTTGCAACGCGGCTGATCATGTTAAGAACCTAAAGAGAACTTTGAGTGGTAAAAGGCAAGAGCATTTGCATTAAAATCAAAAGACATTTTCTGAGTGAAAACACGAGTTGTCATTTTTTGAGTGAAACACATGAGTAGAGTGGTGAGGTCCTATTCATATTTTCCTCATACTACTATATGATGGTTAGTGGTTCTAGTACCCCTCCTACCCCTAGAGCTAATGCAATGCAAGCTCGCCTAGACGAGTTGACCAATCAATTTGCTCAAATGTTATAGCACAATCGGAGGATGGAGGAGAGGATGGATAGAAGAGAAAGGCATAGGTCTAGAACCTCCACCCAAAGGAGTGGTAATGGAGATGAAGAGAGAGTCCTAGGATGCGTGAGGATAGGCGAAGGAATGAAAGGAGGCATAGGGAAAATAATAGAGAGGAAAGACCTAAGAGGCGAAATGAGAGGGATGGGACTTGATGGGGTTAAAATTAAAATACCTAAATTTCAAGGGAGGAATGACCCCGAGACTTATTTGGAGTGGGAGATGAAAATAAACCAATTTTTTTACTGCAATAACTATAGAGAAGACAAAAAGGTGAAATTGGCAGTCATAGAATTTACATACTATGCTTTAATTTGGTGGGACCAACTACAAAAGGAGAGAATGAGAATAGGAGATGAACCGGTGAATACTTGGAGGGAGATGAAAGCAATGATGAAAAAAATATGTTCCTCCCCATTACCATTGGGAGCTTCACACTAAGCTCCAAAGACTCACCCAAGGGAGTTTAAGTGTGGATGAGTATCATAAGGAGATGGAGGTTGCTATGGTACGGGCAAATGTTGTTGAAGAACCGGAAGCCGTCATTGCGTGCTTCTTACATGGGCTCAATAGAAAGATATAAGAGGTTGTCGAACTACAACATTATGTCGAGCTTGGGTACTTAGTCCATCAATCAATCAATGTTGAGCAACAACTCAAAAGGAGGTATTCTAACCGAAAACCTTCTTCAAGCTTCAAGCATTCCTCTTGGAAAGATAGACAACCCAAAGAAGATCCAACTACATGGGCAAAGGAAGGTAAAATCTCTAAAAGCTCTAGTCCTTTGGTTTCTACTAATAATGCTTCTTCTTTTGTCACTCAAAAAGCCAGGAACATCAACTGCTTTAAGTGCTTGGGCAGTGGGCACATCGCCTCACAATGCTCCAATAAGTGTGTCATGGTGTTAAGGGACAATGGGCACATTTCTAGTGACTCATGCCCTAAAAAAGCAATTACAAGTGAGAAGGAAGATGATTGTGAAGCTTATGCTTCGCAAGGTGACTTGTTAATGGTAAGGAGGCTTCTGGGAAACCAGATTATGGTTGATGACCAGAGCCAAAGATAAAACCATCTTCCACACAAGATGTATCATTCAAGGGCAAGTGTGCTCCTTGATCATAGATGGGGGAAGTTGCAGCAACGTGCCAGGCATTCGCTTGGTGAGCAAACTCGATCTTAGTACCAAACCTCATCTGCGCCCATACAAGCTCTAATGGCTAAGTGAGAATGCTGAGTTATTTGTTAATTAACAAGTCATGGTAAGTTTTTGCATGGGTAAGTACAAGGATGATGTTTTGTGTGATGTTGTGCCTATGGAAGTCGACCATATTTTGCTAAGAAGGCCTTGTTAATTTGATAAGCATGCTATTCATGATGGTTTTACTAACAAGTTTTCTTTTTCTCATGATTCTCGAAAAATAACACTTGTACCACTTTCTCCTAAAGAGGTGTGTCAAGATCAAGTTGCTTTGAAAATAAAAAGAGAACAAGAAAAAAAAATTCTAAAGCTAAACATGAAGAGCATGATAGAAACCAAACTCTTGTGCTTGAGAGAAGGATAGAAAACTTATTTGCTAGGGAGAGTGATATCAAGAGGGCATGTTTAGCAAAGCAAGAAATGTACATTTGCGTGTATAAGGACTTGTATTTGAATTCTAACTCTAACCCTATTCCTAGTGTTTTTGATTCTCTCTTGCAGGAATGAGATGTGTTTCCAAAGAGTGTCCTACCCCGTTTACCTCCTTTAAGGGGGATTGAACACCAAATGGATTTTGTGTAGGGGGCCTCTTTGCCCAATAGACCCGCCTATCGGTCCAACCCTCAAGAGACAAAAGAGATACAAAAATAAGTTGAGGAGTTGTTGAAAAAAGGTTGCGTAAGAGAAAGTCTGAGCCCTTGTGCTATCCTGGTAATCCTTGTTCCTAAAAAGGATAGCACTTGGCGAGTGTGTACTAATTGTAGAGCTATTAATGATATAATTGTTAAATATAGACACCCTATTCCCCGTTTGGATTATTTGCTTGATGAATTGTATGGTGCGTGTTATTTTTCTAAAGTTGATTTAAAAAGTGGGTACCATCAAATTCGCATAAAGGAAAGGGATGAGTGGAAAACAACTTTCAAAACAAAGTATGGTTTGTATGAATGGTTGGTGATGCCTTTTGGACTTACAAATGCTCCTAGTACTTTTATGAGACTCATGAATCATGTTTTAAGGGAAGTTTTTGGGAAAGTTTGTGGTTGTGCACTTTGATGATATATTGATCTATAGCATGACATTAGAAGAGCATATTGAACACCTTAGGGGTGTTATGCATATGCTTAGAAATGAAAAGTTGTATGCTAATCTAGAAAATTGTGTTTTTTGTATTGATCATGTAGTTTTCCTAGGCTTTGTGGTAAGTTCCAAAGGAGTCCAAGTGGATGAAGAAAAGATAAAAGCTATTAGAGAGTGGCCTACTCCAAAATTTGTGAGTGAAGTGAGAAGTTTCCATGGGTTGGCTAGTTTCTGTAGGCGGTTTGTGAAAGATTTTAGCACCCTAGTTGCGCCTTTGAAGGAAGTGGTTAAAAAGAATGTGACTTTTAAGTGGGGGAGGCCCAAGAAAGGAGTTTTAATGCCCTAAAAGAAAAATTAACTCATGTGAAAGTTAGAATTCACGTTCCATGACATTCATGGAACATGTTCATGAGGGTGAAAAACAAAAATTTTCTATTTTGTTCTTTGTTGCCAAACCCGTAACTCCTTATGGTCCTCACGAAACTTGTTTAGAATCTACTAATTAAAACTCTAGGGTTTTAGAAATACCTTTTTTATCGCTTGAAAGGCTTCAAAAGGATGATGCCCTCCAATGGTGATCCACACAATTGCACCTTGAATGCTTGATAGAACTCCTTCTCTTTCTTGATCCTCCTTTACTTGGTTGCTTGCTAGGCAATGGCAAGGTGGAGGCTTCAAGTGTTTGGTTTATTTCTCAAGACAAACGATGATGTCTTTAGGTTAGGAAAGGTTGCAACAATGGAGGAGAAAAGATGATGAAGAAGATAGAAAAACAATAACTTTGGTTCTTGAAAGAGCATTAGCACATAACATAAGAGCGGAGTGTTATTTATCCTAGGAGCTTATTATCTTGTAATCTTATTAGGATTAGAATCCTAACTTAATCACTCAAAATCAGCCCAAGGATACGTAAATTCGAAATTCAACCTTTCATCATCATATCCCTTGGTTGTTGTTTTATCTATTTTATTTAAATTAGTAATTCAAATAAAAAAGTTGTTGGAAGAAACATTATCCAATCTTTATTGGATATAGTTTTGGTTACAACCTAACCTCTTGAATTCAAAATTCAAATTTAAATTTCAAACTTAAAATTTAAATTTAAATTTAAATTCAATCTTTGTCCCAGTTCATAATTTAAATTTGAATTTGAATTTGAAATTCAAAATTTCAAAATTTAAATCAAATTTTGAATTTGCCCAAAACTCATTTTCGTCAAGTCAACTTTTTAACTTACTAGGACTTATGACCCAAGATCCTATTGGGCCTTTTAACACATTTGGGCTTATTAGTGTAGAAACTAATTTCTCATTAATAGTCCAAATGGGGCACATGCTTTTATTGGACTTAGAGTCCAACTCCAACCCAATTACACATTTAGTCTTGAAAAAAGTCCAATAACTATTATTGATCCAAACTTGCTAGTCATAAGTAATCAAGAACAACCTTTTGCGTGTGACCCATTAGGCCCAATTAGTCATTGACATAAATAAACTTAGACCAATTAAACTCCTTTAATGGGCCCAATTCATTTAATGACCACATAAGACACTAGCAATGCTTTGCAGCCCCAGAACTAATTGAGTTGATCAAGTGATCTACCTTTCTGATTTGCATACCTTGCTAACATTATCCCTTATATAGCCATTCACATTTAGTCAAAAGCAAGGATAGAGTATCATCTCTCTTAGTTGACTAAATATAGCTTTTCACAGAACTAAGAATCTTCTTCTATTGACTCTAAGACGGATCATGATTCCTCATGATCTTTTACTATGCATAGATTCCCAAGACAACTAGATGTCATCCAAGCCCTATGGTCTTGTGAACAACTAATCCCTTGTAGGGATTGAGTCCTTTCGGCATGTCCCTCTTCACTCATGTATTCAAGTAATACCCAAAAGTACATTGTTCTTCCCATTTTCATACAAATAGAGTTGTACAGTCAAAGTATAACCCTAGGTCATAGTGTTCGATGACATCCCCAAGTCTAGGATGATACGCACTACCAAATGATGAGAGACTTTACAAATCCAATGATAGTTTAAAGAATCCTCATGGAGTCTCTCAGCGGGTCAGTTCCACACTATTTGTTCTCCAACAGATCCACCCACGACATCTGCTAAGGCATCATCATGCCTGTATTCCATGAGGTCCCTACCTTGTATCTGTATACAAGTAGAAGATGTCGTACTAGTCCTTTTTGAGATGACCAATGTCCTTTCTTGGTGATTCAAGACTAGGAACTCATTTAAAGTAATAGACATTTAGTGTCCTCGAGTCCTCACAATCATGATCCCAAGCATTGATTTTTGAGAGAACACCTATTCTATTCCTAGGGCTTTTATCTTTAAATGCGTATTACTATAAAATATAGGCGAGACATAAATATGATAAAGATAAAGTTTGCTCAAATTTATTAACCATTAAATACTAAATAGCAAGAGATGTTCATCTGATGAAACAAATTGTCTTTAGGACATCTACATACTAACATCATGCACCCATACTTGGCCTGCCCAAATTTTCCAAATCTTTTGAGCTTGAATGTGATGCATCAAATGTGGGTGTTGGGGCTGTTTTGTTACAAGGGGTCATCCTATTGCATACTTTAGGGAAAAGTTACATGGTGCTGTTTTGAATTACTCCACTTAATGATAAGAAATTGTATGCGCTCATAAGGGCTCTTCATACTTGGCAACATTACCTTTTGCCTAAACAGTTTGTCATCCATAGTGATTATGAATCACTCAAATATTTGAAGGGGCAAGGTAAGCTCAATAAAAGGCATGTAAATGGGTTGAGTTTCTTGAACAATTTCCTTATGTAATTAAACACAAGCAAGGAAAAGTGAATGTTGTGGTCGATGCTCTTTCTAAGAGATATACTTTACTTGCCATGCTTGAAACAAAGTTTCTTGGTTTTGAACACATTAAGGAGTTGTATGTGAATGATGATGATTTTGCCAAGATATATGTTGCATGTGAAAAGGGGGCGCATGATGGGTTTCTTTTCAAAGAAAAATATTTGTGTGTGCCTAAATGTTCCTTACGTGAACTCCTTTTGATATAAGCACATGAGGGGGGACTGATAGGTCATTTTGGGATACAACAGACTTGAGATATGTTGCATAAGCATTTCTATTGGCCTAGAATGTGGCACGATGTGATAAGTTGTGTGCTAGATGCATAGTTTGTAAGAGGGCTAAATCGAAAGTTCTGCCACATGGCATATACACTCCTCTTCCTATTCCTAATTCCCTTTGGACCGATTTGTCTATGGACTTTGTGCTTGGTTTACCTCTAACTAAAAGAGGAAAGGATTCCATTTTTGTGGTTGTGGATAGGTTTTCAAAGATGGTTCACTTCATACCTTGCCATAAGGTAGATGATGCCACCCATGTGACAGATTTGTTCTTCAAAGACATAGTGAGGCTTCATAGGATGCCCTAAAGTATTGTTTCTGATAGGGACTCTAAGTTCCTTAGCCATTTTTGGAGGACCTTTTGGAATAAATTGGGTACTAAGCTCATTTTGTACACCACTTGCCACCACAAAAAGATGGGCAAACCAAAGTTGTGAACCAGATCCTTTTGGCCTTGTTGAGGTCGATCATCAAGAAAAATGTTAAGACATGGGAGGAATGTTTGCCTCTTGTTTAATTTTCTTATAATAGGGTTGTCTATTCTACAACTAGTTGTTCTCCTTTTGAAATTGTGTATGGTTTCAATCTCCTCACCCATCTTTATTTGTTGCCCTTACCTAGCATTTCTTCTTTGAATCATAGGGATGGTAAAGCCAAAGCCAAGTATGTGAGGAAGCTCCATGAAAAAGTTAAATCACAAATTGGGGAAAAAATGGAGCAATATGCTAAACAAGCAAACAAAGGAAGAAGAAGAGTTGTTTATGAACTCGAAGATTGGGTTTGGTTCCATATGAGAAAAGAAAGGTTTCCTACCCAAAGGAAATCAAAACTTTTGCCTAGAGGAGATGGACCCTTCCAAATCTTGGAGAGGATCAATGACAATGCATACAAAGTTGACCTCCCCGATGAGCATGGAGTAAGTGCCACATTTAATGTTGCTAACCTAAGTCCTTTTGATGTAGGTGATGAAGATCCAAATTCTAGGATGAATTCTTTTAAAGGAGGGAAGCGCGATGAGAACCAAGAATTGAGAGGTCCCATGACAAGGGAAAGATCAAAGGAAGCACAAGAAGCATTAAATCATTAAGTGTTCTACTTCCTTTCTCAAGCATTGGCCCAACATATCAACCTTGCTTTAAGTCCAAAGACCAACCTAGAAGAAGAGTTCAGATTGCTCCAATTGATTCAAATGAGTGAAGAGCCAAAGACCAATGAGTGAAGAGCCCATATTGTTCCAATGTTTTGAACATAACTTGAGGTCTAGATGTTTGTTTTAGGCATTCTTTGATGCGTTCAAAAGGTCTATAGATTTTCTACAAGTCGTATTTCTAGTCTCAAGTCCTAACTCTGAATCTATGATGATGAAAATTGGACAAGAAGTTCAACTCAAAGTTATGGACGAAAATTACTTTTTGTTTAGATTTTTTTAGTATAATTTTGAATTAGGAATATGTAGATAAAGTCCCACATTAAAATGAAAGAGGAGAGAGGCACCACTTGTTGGCTATAAATAGTCATTCATTTGTCTTATGTGCTGACCTTGGAATTGAATAAAAACTTTGCACTTTTCAAAGTGTGTGAGAGGAAGTTCCTCTTAGGTTCTTAATTGGACCAAACATTGGTGTTTATCAAAGATTTCTATAATCTTTGTGGCAAATCCCCACGGGACTTATCACTCTTCATAAGGTGTGACGTCTTCTTCCATTCCTTGTCTTTTTTGCCTTTTTATTTTAATTTTTTTAACATTTTGTTCGTGTTAAATTAGTTATTTATGCACTACAGTTTTCTTGATATTATTTTTATCTTTGTTTCACTTCGTCAAACACTTGACGTGCACCTTTTCTTTCCAATTACATCTTTCCTTTGTTATAACAAGAAGTCTTTTGAGGATGATTCGTAAAATAATGAACCCCTGTATTGGTTCATATCATGATCACTCTTTTAATTTTCTACTACTGTATGTTGATGATACGTTGATTGCTGGTAACCATTTGCATGATGTGAATGAGTTGAAATCACTTTTGAGCAAAGAGTTTGACATGAAGGACTTTGGTCCTGCCAATAGGATTCTTGGGATGGATATTCACAGGGACAGGAAATCAAGACTACTATGGCTTTCACAACGGGGCTATGTTAAGACAGTGTTAGACAAGTCCAACATGAGCAATGTGAAGCATGTAAGTACTCCATTAGCAAAACACTTTAAGTTTTCTATAGATCAATGTCCAAAGACATATGTTGAGGTGGAGTACATGTAAAAAGTGTTGAATTTAAAGGAAGCTGCAAGGAGATTGAACCAAGGTTGAAGACTTGATTTTGGTTTTAGCTTTTTACATGCCCAATCACTTGAAGACATTTGTAATTTGTCTAAATGGTTCAAGTTAAATGCCTTGTGATCCTTCATTAGCATATGCATTTTCATTGATTATGCATTCATGGTTTTCAAATCTCAAAATGTTTTTTTAAATCTCAAAGAAAACTATTGGTTTTTGTTAAGATTTTTCACGGCAAGCGCACCGTTTTATCATTGCAAGTTTACAAATTTGTAAAAGTTTGTCTCCATGGATTTGAGTTTACGTCGGTTGGTTTAAATTGTTACCAGTTTAGTAGTTTATATACAGATGATAAAAATGGAGATTCATATGTTGGTTTCGTGCGTAAAGTAAAAGTAAAAGTTGCAGAAAATAAACGATTACGGAAAATAAACGAATACAAGTCAAGGAAGTGTAGGATTAGATTTCGTCTTGCTTATCCCTTTAATTGATTTTACCTATGCATGTTCTATTCTTATTGACGCACACGTTTATGTAAACTTAATTTGATTCCTCGCAATTAAGTCCTAAGGATATTTTACTAAATATTGATCCCTCGCATATTTAATTAAACACCCTAGCATTAAGCTTATAATCACGTGTTTCGTGCGATCAAAACATTAAGCCCTATTCCTAGCAACGTAACGTAGTGAGTGATTTAATTCAGTTCAAACCCTAAATTTACTTTTCAATCGCCTTTAGGGTTAAGTTCATGAAACTAACGATTAAGTAGAATCAAGCGTTAAGCATAGAATAAAATCACCAATAAGGAATAGAACAATGCATAAATAATTAAAAGAGCATAGGGATAAGAAGAGTACGTCCAATCCTTAGGAAAGCTTAAGCGAACATCGGCAGAACCTCCTCGAGAGAACCACTGACTAAGCTCGTCATCGATCCTTTTTTCGGCAGAATCTCCTTATACAATTCGCTCTACCTCACTTCCCTAAGTTCTACACTCACTTAAGAACAACAAACAACTTAAATATGAACAAGCAAGTGATTTTGGGAGAGAAAAGCAATCAAAAGCATGCTTTGGCCTTCAAATTTGGTCCCGATTCATAGATTTTGGGGTCCTGGGTGCTTTGGTCGCCCAGGCCACCAATTTCTTCACAAAATGGGCGCCTGGGCGAGTTAAGAGGCTGTCTTGGAACTTGTTGCTCGCCCAGGCGAGCAAAATAGGCATAAACTGGTCGCCTGGGCGAGTTAGAATCTTAGTCTTGAAGGATTCTTCGGGCTTTAGTGCTTGTTGGGCCTAAAATGTTGTTTGGAACTTCATTCTTTGCTTAGTTCACTCCCAGCTCTTGGTTTTCGCAGTTTGATTCTTCCGTAACCTTTAAACCTAGCAAAATTAAACATTTGATTGGACGAATTCTTTTCAAAATACAAAAGCATAACTTAGCTTAATATAACCTTCAATTAACTAGGTTTCTAGGGTTAACTTGTGAATAACTCAATTAAAATAATGGATAAGTGCCATATTTTAATTCTATTTTTACCAAAATGTGGCACTTATCAACTCCCCCCAACCTAGAATCTTGCTTGTCCTCAAGCAAAAGTCAAAATATCATGCTTTGACAAGAATCAACTTAATTTTTGATCAGAACAGATTTTTCAAAAAATAGTTAACCTTGATACTCTGAGAAAACAAAATGATGGATTTTCATGAAATCAAAATGAAGTTAGAGTCAAATTTACACTTCATTTCAAAAAGACCACAGAGGAAACATTTGACTGATATCAAACAAAGGAAAACCTCTCAATAAGTGTTTAATTCTCTCACAGGTAAGTGTTTAGTCTCACATCTATCACTAATATATCATAGATAAATTTTGCAGTTCATTTCCCATCAAATCATAATACATACTCATCATGGATCATTAGATCTTTTATGGCTGGGCTTGACTAGAAAGAAATCTTGATTTTTCTGGATATTCAAATGACCTTGGGATTAGGAGAGCAAAAATAGAATAGAAACATTTAGATCATTATCTCCTTATCTTTTCTCTTTTTCCAAGATATCTATTTTCATCATTTTCTTTTTTTCACCCAACTTTTTATCACAATGAATTTTATTTTCTTCCTTTTCTTTTTCTTTTTTCATTTATTTTTCTTTCTTTTTCTTTTTCACAAATAGCACACAACCACTTCTAAATTCCTTTTCATAACATGAACTTCCCAAAAGAAATTTCCATCACAACTTATTCCCTTTTTGCTCTCCTAACCTTTAGGTAAGGTATGGAATTCCTATCTAGGTTAGGGTTTCAATAAAATATCAACTGTTAAGGCTCAAAGGGGGTTGCAAAGGATAAATCTTTATATATTATGGGATAGCTTTTTGGCTAGTGGCTTGTAATATGTTTAAAAAGAAAGATGGCCTAAATCATATCCATGAATCATATGCTTATGACAATTAGAAATTCATGCAAAATTACTATAAATCATATCAGTGAGATCTCTCTGTGTATAATATCTATTTGGATGCACACATTCACTTGGGCTTTAAGGTCTATTTTCATGTTTTCAATCAAATCATTTGTTTCCCACTGAAGTTATTTATCAATTTCCATGTAAAAAGACTTTTACCTTGTTTTGATTTTTCTGAAGAAACCATTTATTTGTTTTTCATTTCTCAAGATTTTCCTACAAAAACTTTATTTTTGTTTGTTCTGATTCTTTAAAAGAAGTTTCAAAACAATTTTCAGTTGATTCTTTTCAAAACATAATATATCAAAAAG
>PYAF01000384.1:13707-24835 GCA_007407185.1 Glycine tomentella
TGTAATAACTGAACTGTGTGGTATGTTTAAATGTTGTGGATTATATGTTTTGAATAATGCGTGGACACGTTTAAAATCTTTAAACTCGTTTAGAATTTTCATTTGAACCTTCATTTTTGGAAAATTCGTTTTAAAATCAAATAAGTCTGCTGAAGGTTTATCCTTCTGTTTTCGAAAAAAAAAAAAAAAAAAAAATTTTATCAAACAAACACACATGCGTACAATGATGGTGAATAGGATGCGGTCGTTTCATTTTTCGTACTGACAAATGTCTTTAAATGCCATGTTCCTCACAAAATTTTTAAAATCGTGAGTTAATGTATTTCATGCCATTATTAAACCTCAAGTACATGATATTTCTACACGTGCGGTTCTTCACCTCAGCCTTCCACAGCTTAAACTTCTCAAAGACTTCAGATTTCTATTTGATGAAGTACACCCAAACCTTGCGAGAAAAATCATCTTGTAGAACCACCCAAGGACGAATCTCTTGTAGAACCCCACATATCAATATGCACATAATCTAGAATCCCCTTGGTGGTATACTTCACAACTTTAAAATGCACTCTAGTCTATTTCCCAAGCACGCAATACTCACACAAGTCTAACTTGCAACTCCGAGCTCCTTTTAAAAGTCCTCTATTATGAAGCTTTGTCATCCCATGCTCAATAAGATGACTCAAATGCAGGTGCCACAATTTGGTAGCATCATCATCAGACTCAACAAATGCAACTCGGCTTACAACTATGCTGCTCAACATCCTGTAAATATTTCCTACAGTCTGTTGTGCTTTCATCACAGTCAACGCCCTTTGCACACTCTAAGGGTATCTCGATCTCCATCAGTTCTGTAACCGAAACCATTGGCCTACAAGGTACTAAGTGAGATTGGATTCTTCTTCAACTCAAGGATATATCAAACATCACTTAATGTTCTTACTCCACCATCATCAACAACAATCTGCATCTGTCCCATTCTAACAACAACATACTCTTTGTTGTTACCCATATAGACACTGCCAACATTACCTGACTTGTATGTGGTGAACCACTCCTTATTAGGAGTTATATGGTAAGAACATCCAGAATCAAGAATCCATGCATCTGTCAACTGACTGCATGAACCAGAGAGAACATTACCCTCATTGTAGTAGACATCTCCCTCACTATAGTAGTCTAAATCATCGATCTCTACCACATTTGCTGAGTGGGATGCCCCTTCACTAGATTTCTTTAACTTTGGGCAATTTCTCTTGAAATGCCCCTTCGGGTTGCATTTGTAGCACTCTATTATTTTCTTGCATTCTCTTGTTTCCTCTGCCTATAATCAAAACCCTTGCCTTGTGTTCTTCCACGTTCTTGTTTCCCCTTCACATACAGACCATCACCTTGTGAACTCCCCACTTCATTTTGTCTTCGTTGAGAGTAAGACATAATTGCAGCCTGTATCGCCTCCAGACTAGTTGAGTATTTCCCGTACATTAAGATTTTCACCAAATGTTCGTAAGAAGAAGACAAAGAACACATCAAAACACTTATCCTTGTCATCAATCTTTACATCCAGTCTTGTCAGATCGCTAATAATTTGATTTAAGGCATTCACGTGCTGTTCGAGATTAAAACCCTCCTACATCTTTAGCTCATACAGTTTCTGCTTTATATATAGTTTATTTGTCAATGATTTTGACATGTATTGACTCTTCAATTTCTTCCATACCTCCCCAGAGACGTCAACTCCATCACATGATAGAGAACCTTAATTATCTACCTAACATAAGCGTATAATTGTTGTAGCCCTCTCTTACAACTCCTCTCAATCCAAAACATCCATCTTCACAAGCTTTGAGTCGTGCAGCACCTTTAGAAGACCTTGTTGAGTCAACAAATCCTTAACTCGCCTTTGCCACAATCCGAAATTCCCAGTTCCATCGAACTTCCTCACTTCGAATTTGACCCGGAGTTAAGTGCAATGTGATACCAATTGTTAGCAATAACACCTTGAATTCTAAAGGGAATGAAAGAAATCACATGCATACACATAAACACAATAGATTTAATAAGGTTTGGCAAGTGTGACTACGTCCTCAGGAGCAGAGCGATTTTTTTTCTTATTGATAAACAATGGGGTTACATCAAAGTATATATAAAATCGCATACAATATCTTAACCCATGTACATTATCTTCACGCGTGCATTATCTTATCTTAATCTATGTACAATATTACGCGTTCCACGAGGGCTTTGTCCTTGCACCCCAACCCGCTTTGTAACCCAACAACAAGTGGCCCTTACACTCCACTCCAACTTTGCCCTTCCTATAAAATATGAGTCATGCACAACAGGAAGATTATCTAAATCTTAACAGAGAAGAGGAACTAGAGAGGTATTTGAATCAATGGTAAAGAGAGAGAAGACATGTTCAATTGCGTTTAGGATTTTAAAAGAAAACTAATTACTCTTTTATACTCTCTCTTTATCTCATTTGAAATGGAAGATGGGGTTATCTAGGTTTTCAAAGTTCTTGTTTGGTGTTGGGATTCATTGTTGAAGATAAAAGGGAGAAAGAAAAGACAAGTAATTTTCTTATATTAAAGATGGAGGGAGAAAATACAAGCAATTTTCTGGCAGTTTTAAACCCCCAAGAAATTGTTTAATAGCTTTTAAACACTTAACCCAAATAACCAACAATTGTTGATACAAGTGATAACGGTTTATGTCTTTTAATCAAATGATTGTGGACTTGAATCCTAATTAACCCTTAATTATGAAATAAATAGATAGAAAGACTAAAACTTAGGATGGAAAAAATTTGGAGTACTTTGCTTAGGCAACAAATAGTTTAGGAACTAAAACTATAAATGTCAAAAAAATAAAAATTAAAGACTAAAAATATAATTTACTGATTATTATATTATATCAATTAAAAATATTGAAATTATAAAATCTCGATGTTAATCTTATAATAATCGTAACATTTTAGTAACACATGATAATCATATTTTTTATAATTTTGGTAATCTTATAATAATTGAAACATTTTCATAATATATTTAATCATAATTATAATTTTTAATTAATTAATCTATTAAAATACATAATAACAATTAATTAATTTTGGTCTTTGTAATCAGTATGATATTAATGATTTCAAGTAGGGATGTGTAAAAAAATTAGTTTGGATCTAATTGGATTATAATAAACCTAAATCGAACTTATTTTTATCCAAATTAGTTACGAAAAAAAATATTATTTTACAACATTGGATTAATCAAATTATTTTTATAAAATCAATTTTTAACACAATTTGTTTTTTTTTTTAAATTGAAAATCAGTTCAAAATTTATTTGATTCTTAGAATCAATTTAAAACTGATTCAAAACCGATTTTTAAACCCAATTCAGTGCTGAAGTGGTTTTCTAAATCAATTTGATTATTTGAATATAAAATCAAATTAATTAAAATAGTTTGAGATTAGTTCCGTTTGATTTTTTTGTTTTACTAAAATGATTTTGCACGCTATTAATTTCCCAGGTTCTTTTAAAGGTTCGAAAAGAATTGATATGAGTGATGGTAGTTTCGCATTATCAATTCTTTTTTCTTTATTTCTGCCAACTCTTCCTTCTCTCACACACTTCATTTCCTTTCATTTCTCATTTTTTATTCCTCATAAGTTGTTCTACTTTTATCGTCGATCTCTTCCAATTTATTCTTCAATTTTTTGTTTGGTTTTAAATTGACTTTAATATCTTGCTTTATTTATGATTTGAATTGTTTTTTTCTATATTTTCTCTCTCTCTAAAATTAGTACTTTCGTTGAGAATTTTATGTTCATGCAATTGAAAACCTATTTCAAAAATTAATGAATTTACTCACATATATTGAGAGTAAGGTGGATTCTTCAAAATTTGATACTGTCATCGGATAGACTTAAAGAGATTGTTCAATACTAGGCTGTGTGACATGATATGGATAAATGTCTTCTAATAAGTTCCACAAAGTCATCAAGCAAGAAGATAATTAGCATTAGGGATATTTTTTTAATTTATTTGTGCATGTGAATGATGTATTTTTTTTTTTTTTACTTTACTGTTATTTTTAATTTCAATTTTTGCTTTTACTATAATTTTAATATCAATTCTCCTCTCTATTTTAAATAATAATAATAA
Organism: Glycine tomentella; assembly: GCA_007407185.1. Classification (NCBI taxonomy): domain Eukaryota; kingdom Viridiplantae; phylum Streptophyta; class Magnoliopsida; order Fabales; family Fabaceae; genus Glycine; species Glycine tomentella. The sequence continues at coordinate 17,874 of PYAF01000384.1, forward strand.
TTTATTGTTACAGTTTTTTTTCTGGTAGAGTTACTACTTTTTTGTACTGATTTTTATCGATAGTGTTACAATTTAATTAATATTTTTTAAAAGTTTAAAATTATGTTAATTATAGTAGTTTAACCATCAATAATGACATTGAATTAATTATAGTATGTTAATTATAGTTTAAAATTATTGTACCTATTAAGTTTATTATTTAATTATGTGATATTGGACTCGATCTCCTTAAACAAAGTCATATGTTAGAGTCTTGGGTAGGGGTGTTCATGGGTATGGGTCATTCGTGAACCTGAACTGATCTGAACCGATTTGAATAGTTTGGCTTGAGTCACTTATATATTTGGGTCAAAACCGAATTGAACCGATCAAAACCGTTCATGTACGGGTTGATTCACGGATTTAGATTTAGAGATCCGTTGATCCGATGACCCGATCCATGAACCCGTAATAATAATATAAATTTTATTATTTATATATATATATATATTAAAAATTAAAAAAATAATTTGACAATAAAAAAAGGTGTGGTATTGTAAATGTTTAAGATTGCTTTCAAAAATAGGATAGAATATTTTTCAATATTGCATTAAAAAATAGGATAAAATATTTTTTAGATTGCATTGCATAATATAATAGAATATCTTTAATATTGCATGGGATAATATGATAGAAATATATTTATGATTACATTCAAAAATTGGTTAAAATCATATCTTTAAATTAGTATAAATATAAACATATTTTGGTATTCATGTATGCATTCTATTCCAAATAACATTAGAGTTTTAGAGAGTTTATGTTTGCATCATTGAAAGAATTGTTGTGAGATCATATAGAAGCATTTGGCAAGTTTGATTCTTTAATCCTCCATCAGGATTTAAAGGTATCTATTTGCTTAAGGAATAAAAGCGTAAAGGTAACTATTTTATTGTATTCTCCTTCTTGACTTTGGAAAAAGTCGCAAATGAGAAACTAGGATACCAATTTTGTCTTTGTTCTTGATGAATTGAGGCGTGCGATTTCTGGCTGGGAAACTAGGGTACCAGTCTGGCTGAGAAACAAGGATACCAGTCTGTCTCTATTCTTGGTGAATTGAGACTAGAGCTTTTTGCTGGGAAACAAGGATACCAACTGAGATAATTGTTGTGTAAGGGTAGACTAGGAAACTAGGATACTAGGAACTCTTGTACACAAAATTATCATAGTGGAGTTGTCCATTGGATTAATTATCCAATTTGGAAGTCATGGTTTTTTACCTAATTGGATTTTTCACTTAAAATTGATTGTGTCTTCTTTATTTCTTATCTCCATATTATTGCTTTGAGTTTGATTTTAAATTATTAATTATTTTATAAAACTCAATTCACGCCCCCTCTTGAGTTCATCTGGGACCAACACAATATTCATATGTTATAAAAGTTTTAATAGCAAACTTTTATAATTAAAAAAGTTCTCAATTGCTTCCAAAAATTAGACCAAATGAAACAATTGAATGTTAAAAAAGTTCTCAATTGACTTAAATTGACCATCTTGTATCTACTGTATCATCTGAGTCTACAATTAGTATTCGGTAGAATTCTGGATTCATTTCGTAATGTAAATAATATGAATATCTCACACTTAACCAAGAGAGGGGTGAATTGGTTAAACCTAGGTAAATTAAAATTTCTTTAATCAAAATCAGAGTTCCTAGGACCTTTATCACTTTTCAAAACCAAGAAACCTCATTCAATCAAGTAGCTCAGCCCCAAGGAATTCAATGAATCAAAACTGACTTTGTTGGTCAAGCAATTTAATCAAGAACACAATGAATATAATGAGTTAAGGGATAGAGAAGCAAACCTCAAACAGATTTATACTGGTTCACTTCAACACTAGAAGCTACATCCAGTTTTCTTCCAACCAACACTAGGTTAGAGTTCCATTATTATAATTTTCAGTTTTTACAATCAATTACAATGCCTCCCTTTATCAACCCTAGATAAAGAACAAAAATCTAAAACCCTATTAGATTCTAAGAGACAAGAACCTGAGAACACTACTCAGTTCTTCCACCTAGAGAACCCCATCTCTAGTTTCAAGCAAGAACCCAATTACAATAGCCAAAAGACAAAGAAAATCCAAAACGACAATTACAATCAGATTAAGGAGAGAAACAACCTGATGACCCAATGATCCAATGCAAATGATGTTACCAGAGTAGGTTGAATGATTACAAATCAATTAGCACAGCTTTCCTTAATCTTGAAATGGTTTTCAAGCTCCAAGAATGAGTCAAACACCCATGATCAAAGCACAAAGGAGCAAGAAACAATTAAACTCTTAGAAAACACTTTAGAATGCTCACAAGACTATTTAAGCTCAGAAAAATACGTATGGGTAATGTTCCATAAAGTTAGAAAAGCAGCTGAGCATCAGTCCTATTTATAACAGCTTTTTGTAACTGCCTTTAATCGATTAAACGCGCCAAATAATCGATTAAAACGCTCATGTAATCGATTAAATAAACCTTATAATTGATTAAAATGTTCTACATAGTTTCTGGGCATGAGCAACGAGCAAAATAATTGATTATTTCGTCCTGTAATCGATTAAGACAGAAGGCTCAGAATGACAAAATAAACTGTGTAATCGATTACAAGAATGTGGTAATCGATTAAAGTAAGAGCCTGTAAAAACTGAATGAACTATGTAATCGATTACGATATGTGGTAATCGATTAAACCAAGAAGACTTGTAAGCATTAACATACAGTGTAATCGATTACGGAATGTGGTAATTGATTAAAGCAAGAAGACGGCTTTTCTAATTAAGCCTATGTAATCGATTATGATACATTGGTAATCGATTATTCCAGCACAACTTAAAATCATATATAGCTATGTAATCGATTACTACCCATTAATAATCGATTAACATGTTCAACAAGGCAGTTTATATGAAAACAAAGGTCAAATAATCGATTATCCCGATAGGTAATCGATTACATTGTTCTTGAAAGCTTTTCCAAAATAGACTAAGAACAAAATAATTGATTAAGTGAAGTAAGTAATCGATTAAGCCAGCAGGAATGGTATTTTTCCAAAAACCTTTGAATCAAATTAAAAGCTTAGTCAAATAACTAAAGCCTTGTGATTTTTATAAACCCAATTAATTTAATTATAGATTAATATGAATGCAATGCACTTGGATCACCAAAATTGCTTTTCTCTTACACATTTCACACTAATTAATCTTCAAGGCATCCATTGCATGTTGAAAGCTCAAAACTTATGCTTGAATCACAATTCCTTTCCAACACGTAGTTCCTTGAGTCCTACTACTGTTGAAGCTCTTATTTGTGTCCAAAATTTGCTTAGATCTACTAAGCAAAATGTTAAAGACTTGCAAGTTGAAAAAAATGAAGCGGAAAAGATTGAATCAGGTGTGTAATCTCTTATTTCATTTTTATATATGTATAAAATATCAATAAATTTTTGTGCTAACGGGGTTGTGTTTAAATTTTTAGAGTTATTTGGTTTGACTTTAAATACTACTAATATTGGATCTCCAAGTGTTGAAACTGCAAGTGCTGGAACTTTTTTATGTTTTACTTGTAAGAAAAACTAAATAATCTAATCATGCTTATACACAAAGAACATAAGCAATTAAATTAAGTGTGGAAAAAATTAAGATCACAAATACCTCTCGTCATTGCTATTCTTGTTTGCTCTCAAGATGATTTGCAGTTATCCGTGAGTCAAATAATCTGTAAACAGTTTATAGGTATCCAAACTAATATGACTTTTGGCTTAAGGATCTTCTATGCTTTCACTATCACTCACTGATGGTGTATTAAGATTTTCAAATAGCAAGCACAGGGACCTTGGCCATGGTGCACATATCCTTTTATAATCTCTTCCCATCAAAGAGATTGTTTTTGATATGCATAAAACGTGGGCTTAGTTGCTAAAAAGATAAGGGATAAGATTAGCTGATAAGATTAGCAACAACTTAATCCTAAGATGATAAGGTGAGTGGACCACCTTATGTGGTTTTGATTTAGTCAATTAATAGAAAATAAACCAACATTCCCCCACTTGGTCCACATATCTTATCATACACTTTGATGAGAAATAAAACAGATGAATGATTGCGATAGTTCCTCTAATATATACGACTAGTATCTTCCATGTATTACATTGCATTATATTTCTCAAGCCCATACAACTTAATGAATAAACCCAATGTTTATTCTAGGTCCAAACTTAATTGATGTTTCTCATAATAAATAACTGTAGATGCGTATAAACTGAATAAAAAACATCACAATGAAGTTTGTTAATATCATTCTTACAATGAAAATCATATATGGGAACCAAGTCCCATCCTTTCCACATGGTCCTTAAATTTGAATGTGTTAGCTATGAAGAAGATGAAGATATGGAATCAAGAAGAATGAAGATTGCAAGTTTTGATGTTTTACATGCCCACTCAATTGATGGCATTTGTAATTTCTTGCTTAAGCTTGGTTTGAGTGGTTAAAGCTTCATAATCCTCACTAATCTTGATAGTTCATGCATGCATACATACATTTAATCATGTTTAATCATATGGTAATAAGTATTTAGATATAAACTCATAAAGGCAATTAGATTTTAATAAAAACTTTTTTTCACTGATTTAATCGATTATATATAGGATATAATCGATTAAGTGCATATGTTTCAGACTGCATATTGTCTTATGAACACTTTAATCGATTACCATTGATTTGTAATCGATTAAATGTGCTCAACACTGAAATAGACGTTGTCTGTGATAATCGATTACTTCACGAAATAATCGATTATCTGAGTCTCTGCATATTTTATAAAAGCATTTTTATCTGGTTTAATCGATTACCAGATATTCGTAATCGATTAAATATGCATTGATGTGTTTTTAACATGGTCTGTCTTAATCGATTATTTGGGAATTTAATCGATTACACATGTGTATTAGAAAACTCAGGTCATCTGGAATAATCGATTACAAGATGACTTAATCGATTATTTTGTTCTTGACAAATTTCCAGATTTTTGATGAACACTTTAATCAATTATCTGGTTAAAATAATCAATTACCTTAGTAAAAATAATCGATTACTTTGATGAAATAATCGATTACAGTTAGTTAACTCTGTTTATTTATAAATAGAACAGCTAGGACTGAGTTTCAATAACAAGTATTTTGTGAAATATTCGCACAAGCCTTGAGAAAAACACTTTCAAGAGTTCATAAAACACAAAGGCAAAAGGGAGAAGAGAAAATCAAAGATGCTAAGTGTCATGGAGTGTTACATGATATGTTAGTCATTATTCACATGGTGTGAAGAGTTGTTCAAGCTTTCTGGTTAAAGAAGTCATCAAGAAAGAGTATTTGCATACATTCTCAGTTTGGTTAGATCATTCATTTCATTGAATTTACTGAGGATTAAGAGGTGATATCTGTAACGCCTCGATTTCCCATCTTATGTTTTATTAATTTTTAATGAAAATTCTTTTTAACTTGCTTAAAATATCAAATCAATGTTGCTAATAACTGCTAAAAAGATTTTCGTCACTGATTAGTATTTATAAGTCTGACATAATATAAAATAAAATACAGACTGATATCAGTTTTATTACATGATGCTGACTACCAAAATATTTTACAACAAACATCTTCAACAAAGCATCTTTAACAAAATCCTTTCCTCAGATAGCAGCTTGCCAATTCTTCTTTACTGTTCATCTGCTCACCCAAATAATATTGAGGTCATAGCAGGTGTCAACCACAGACACAAAAATACAGGGTAAGTTTATGATAAACATAATTTAAGCAACAATTTATAATCAATAGATATTTATAACAACATCCTTAAGATGCATGATTCTTTCTTATCATGATGCATGTTTCTCTTTAAACTCTTATCATTTGGTACCATAGTCAAGATAGCCCCATCCCTGTGGCACAGAACCAAAATGATCAGTCAGGGTGTCACAGTGTTGCAATAGGATTCTCACCCACTCTCATGTGATCATCATGGGTGGCGTGATTTCCCCACTGTCGAGTTACCCCCCAGCTCAGACTTCTCTTATCTGAACGCTCGAACTCAGTTCCTACAGCTGTCTGACACACCTCCTCTTTGAGGCAACTCTTATACACACCTCCTCTTTGAGGCAACTCTTTATATACACCTCCACTTTGAGGCAACTCTTATGAGACAAATGAAACTTATACATAACTCATTCATTTTATTTTCAACATCAGTTCTCAATCACTGTCTCTTATATCCCATTTAAAAATTCAACATAAATCATTTCAGTATAGAAATTCATAACAACACATGGATTTCATAGAGATTCATAAGCTTATTATTCAAGTACAAAAAATATCATCCATGTATAGAAACACTCAACAACACATGAAATTTAGAGAAATTCATAGAAACTCTCAGCAACACATGAAACTTCATTCAAGCACTTAACCATGTAACCATAACTCAAATTCACTATTTCTTAGACACAAATCATACTACACAGAACTTTTAAGCATTTATTTAAACACAAGCAGCACTTAAACACTTAAACTATCTTTATCATAAAGCTTCCTTATACATACCTTGTTTCTTCCTATAAAGCTTGTCAAATTCTTCCTAAAGACTCTTAGCTTTACACGTGATTCTCCAAAGTGGTGGGGTTTCTTTCTTACTTACTTCAAGCTTTGAAAATGAAAGGATGAAAGGGATGTGAGAGAGAGCTGATGTGTTGCAAACACATCCTAAATATAGCATTAGTTTAGGTCATATTTAGAGTAAATAGTTAGAAAATAGTATAAATATTAGGCATATTTAGTATATTATGTTATATAAAGCATTTTAATACCAATTAAGTGTTTGCAGGCCAAAACAAGGGAAATTAAGAGCAAATAAAGGAGAAAGCAAGAGCTGCCATACC
>PYAF01000384.1:37451-53218 GCA_007407185.1 Glycine tomentella
AGAAGGACAAGTTGTGTGATGCATGTCAAAAGGGGAAACAAACAAAAATCTCTTTTCAAAGCAAAAACCTTGTTTCCACCTCTAGACCACTTGAGCTTTTACACATAGATTTGTTTGGTCCTTCAAGAACTATGAGTTTAGGTGGCAATTACTATGGACTAGTTATTGTTGATGATTTCTCTAGATTCACTTGGACTTTTTTTTTGAAATCCAAGGGTGATGCTTTCCATTCTTTTCGAAAATTAGCCAAACTTATTCAAAATGAAAAAGGGTGTAAAATTGTTTCAATTAGAAGTGATCATGGTGGGGAATTCCAAAATGAAGATTTTGAAAAATTTTGTGATGAATATGGAATCAACCACAACTTTTCAGCTCCAAGAACACCTCAACAAAATGGTGTTGTAGAAAGGAAAAACAGATCACTTGAGGAAGGTGCTAAGACACTTCTAAATGAAACAAATTTATCCAAATATTTTCGGGCTGATGCTGTTTACACAGTTTGCTACACCTTAAATAGACTTCTCATAAGACCCATTTTAAAGAAAACCCCTTATGAGTTGTATAAAGGAAGAAAGCCCAATGTTTCTCACTTAAGAACCTTTGGATGTAAGTGTTTTGTATTAAATAATGGAAAGGAATCACTTGGGAAATTTGATGCAAAAGCTAATGAAGCTATCTTTCTTGGACATTCATTACAAAGCAAGGCATATAGAGTTTTCAATAAAAGAACCATGTGCATTGAGGAATCAGTCCATGTAATTTGTGATGAATCTAAACCCTCAAAAGAGGAAAAAGCTTGTGATGATGATGCAGGAAATTCAGAGCAGAATATTCAATTGGAGAAGATATCCATCAATGAGAAAAATGAACCAAGTGTAGAAGAAGGTTCATCAACACCAAAACAATTGCCTAAAGAGTGGAGAACCACAAGAGATCTTTCATTAGATAACATCATTGGTGAAGGATCAAAGGAGTCTCTACTAGATCCTCACTTAGAAATTTATGTTGTGACTTGGCTTTTGTTTCTCAAATTGAACCTAAAGATATCTATCATGCTTTACTAGATGAACATTGGATGCATGTCATGTATTACACTCTTAGAAATATGCTAGGAATCCTTGATGAACATAATATATTCTAGCATGGATGTGATATATTTCATATGCAACTTTGAAATGCCTACTTATCATCATCATTGTTGAAACAATATAACAGGTTGTACTACCATAATTACTCTTATTCAATATTTTAAAAGCTGTGATATTTATAATATGCTCTGTATCTTAGACTTAAAAGCTATATCATTTGATAAATGCTCTGTTTTGTGCAACTCGTGCTGCAATAATCGATTAAGGCTCGAAATAATCGATTAAATTCATTAAACCTGGTTTTAAATGTAAAAATTTGAATTATATAATCGGTTACACAAGGCTTATAATCGATTACGCTTCACAAATCACAAACATGTGCCACTCTGGAATAATCGATTACCTGTTGGAATAATTGATTACTTAACTAAAAAATAACTTAGTACAAATAAGGGGCTCTGTAAAAATCGATTACCATATGGGTAAATCGATTAAAATGTTCATATCAATACTTAGCTTGTCATCCATGGCCAAATAATCTATTACTTTAGCAGTTCAATCGATTACCTATCATCCTCAACCTCTGGCTATCAATATTGTAATCGATTACAATTGCAGAATAATTGATTACACTGTGTATAACTTGTTACATTTGCTCTGGAATAATCGATTACTTGAGAATATAATCGATTATTCAAACTATTGTGCATTTACTGACAGATTTTTGAATTTCTTAACTACCCAATCAACTGGATTTTGTGCCTTAAACTTCTATTAACTTCCATTAACTGCTTATAACAACTATTTTTTTTTTTAATTTTGAACGTTTTATGATTAATTCTCGCCTATAAATAGTACTTTAGTGACTCAATTTCACTCCTGCACCAAAATCACTTTTCCTTTTGCAATACTTCTGTGTCTGAATCTTTCACTCTCATCTCTCCCTAAGTTCTTGCTCTAATACTATTTTTTTCTGTGTCTTTTTCAACATGTCTGCTCCTAAAAGGGTTAGAACAGGAAAAAGAAAGGTGGGTGAGTCATCCTCAAACCCCCAACCCCAACCTCCACCTGATAGATTAAGTCTCTGGTTTGATAAAGAAGCAAATAAAATGACTTATCTGCAGTATAATGCCACCAAGCCTATTTCCTCACCCAAATACATTAGTCTAGATTGGTTTATAAAAGAAGGTTTTGTGTTTCCAGCCTTACTAGAAACCCAGGGTCTTAGGCGTTTCATGGAGATGAAGGGTACTTTTTACCCTGACCTTGTGAGAGTCTTTTATACCTGTGGTAAAGGCTCAATGCAAGGATATTTTAAATCCAAAGTTAAGGGTGTGGAGATGCTGATTACCCCTGAAATATGGGAGACAGTGGCTGGGGTAGTAAATGATGGTGAAAGGAAGTTTGAAGAAACCCCTGGTGGCTACACCAAGATGGGGACTTATAGAGAGTCTTTGAGTGATCCCAACCAACCCATTACGAATAGGTTGAGCACTGGCCCCATGGCCCCTAAAAATAGGCTTCTCCACTACCTAATTACCTATATCCTTACTCCAAGGGCAACAAACCATGCCCAAGCTACTGATGAAGACCTACAACTCATGTATGGTCTCATCAATTCTATCCCAATGAATTAGGTTCTTATTTTCCAAGAAATAATGATGAAATCAAAAAGGCTTGTCAATTATCCTTTTCCTTATCCTGTGCTGGTCTCAAGGTTCATTGACCATTTTGGCATTGATGTGTCAAATGAGGTTATGGACAATACCAATTCCTCAAACAGCCTAATCCAAGAGAAACATCTCTCTAAACTTGGCCTACATAAGACCCCAGATGGCTGGGTAATGGGAGGACAGCCACCACAGCAAGGACCTCAGCGACAGGAGGAACAATTTGTGGCTGATAGTGAAGATATGGGAGGATCTGCAAGCACTGGTGACCAATCTGAGCAGCCTCTTCACACACAATTTGAAGCCCTGATGCTTGCAAAGATGGATGGTCTCTTACAAATGCAGCATGACTTCAAGGCGAAAGTTCAAGGATCATTCCGAGAGATTAATGAGAGATTAGGTGATATAGAGGCTACTCTTAGGATGGATGAGGAATCTGTAGATTTTTAAGCTTTAGATTATTATGTTTTAAGTCTTAGCTTTTTATGCTTTTCATGTTTTCTTAGTTTCTATGTAGTCTATTTTTCTAGTTCTTATTTCAGCATCTAAATGAACTCCTCAGACTCTATGAATGAAATTACTGCTTTCTATTCATCAATTATCCGTTGTGCATTTAATTTTTGACTTTAAAAAGCCAAATAGGGGGAGAATAATTGAAAATCAAGTGCGAACGAGAGTGCTCTGCATCATACTCTGTTCACCTCTGTTTTACGTGTCATTTTTTAACTAAAAATTCAATTGCATAAATTGAGAAATTTAAGGGGAGTTAAAGCTTGAAATTACTTGCTATTGATGCATATATGACAGGAATGAATAATGAATGAAGCTCAGATATCTTTAACACTTGTTCTTGGAAAGAATTTTTGAATTTTCAGGTGATAAGCAATGTGAAGAAATATTTGAAGCTTTCCCATTAAATCACAAAGACCCATTGTTTTTCAATTTGAGATTTGGCATGTTTAAAGCCAAAAAGGGGGAGATTGTTGATTTGAGGGGGAGCTGAATGAAGATCAAGTGAAGATTCAAGCAAGGTTCAAGACTTGGATGTTTTGGCTTTCAACATGGCTCAAGCCTTGAAAAAATGATGTTTTTGATTTAAATGTAAAAGGTCTGAAAGCATCATGATGATCCAAGTTTTGATTACATATCATTCATATATTATTTAAGCATTGCATTATATAAAAGCTAAGTAATTGGTTTGAAACTTAGGAAAAAGCTAGGTGTTTTCTAAAAGATAGTATATCGTCGTTTTAATCGATTACTGGCTTATCATAATTGATTATTTTGTTCATGAGCTTTCTGGAAAATCAAACATAAACACTTTAATCGATTATTGCATCGACTTAATCGATTACATGAAATATCGCATACATAGAAATTGGCCTTGTGACTGCTTTAATCGATTACCATGATATTGGAATCGATTACCTACTTAGTTGAAAAATACTGTCACTCTGGCTTAATCGTTTACCACTTACTGTAATCGATTATTTTAGTACATTCATGTTTTTGCATCACGCTGTTTAATCGATTACCAATGGATGAAATCGATTATCCTTCACAAACATGATTTCAGCATAGGACTGCTTTAATCGATTACACATAGATGTAATCGATTACACTTCATTATCAGGATTTTAGCTTAGTTTGCTTTAATCGATTACACCACGGGTTAATCGATTATTTAACCCGTTTAATGAAATCCTGAGAATACCAAAGGTCGATTTAATCGATTACACGAGCGTTTGGAGCATTTTTAATCGATTATTTTCATTACAAAAATAACTATATATATAACCCTTGCCTTTTGTGATTTAACATAACAGAGATTGAGATTGATCTTAAAACTTTTCGATGTTCTGAGCTTTCTAAGGAATCACTAAGGCATTCATCTGGGTTATTTGAGCTTTGCTTCCATTAAGTCATTCATGGGTTACTAATCTTGTTAGTGAAGCAAACTACTCTTTCACAAAGGTCTAGGAAAGCTGTTCTGCATATTTGGCTTGCATTCAACCTGATTTTTGTCATTCATATGCATTTCAATCTTGGATCATCAGGTGAATTCTTTCCTGGCTCTTTGTGGGTGTTAAGTTTTCTGCAGTAACTTAGTATTTTGTTGATTCTATTGTATTTAGTTTTTCTTGCAAGAGGAGATAGTGTTTCTCCAAGGGAGATAGGGTTTCTCCAAGGTCTGCTGAGTAGGTTTCTCAGTGTGGGTTTGGCTTCTAAGAATCTAATAGGGTTTTAGATCTCTGAACTTCTTCTAGGGTTGAGGAAGAGAAGCTTGTAATTGCTTGTAAGAAACATATTTGCAATAGTGAAACTTTACTCTAGTGTTGAGTGGAAGAAACTGGATGTAGCCTCATAGGTTTTGAGGTGAACCAGTATAAATCTTGTCTCTTGATTTATATTCTGCAGTTTATATCATATCTTGTGTGAATTATATCTTGTGTGTTGTGAATTCTTCTTTGAAAGATTATTCTTTAGGCATAACAAATCTTGGATTGATTTTGGATAAAGTTTTCAATTGGTTTTGTGATAAAGATCCAAAGGGCATTAAACTCTGATTTCAAACTCTGATATTGTTAAAAGAAAATTTTATTTTACCAAGGTTAACCAATTCACCCCCCCCCCTCTTGGTTAAGTGTGAGTGTTTCTTATTTTCCACATTATCCTCAACATCATCTCTCTATGCAAGGGTTTCGTTATGTTGATAGAAACCCTAATACATATGAATCTTCCTACCCACATTCTTCTGATTCACCCTACGTCATAAACAATCCCAGAGAGTTTCCAATTGTTTATGCTATCTGCTTGGTATGATATCCTAAAGGAAGATCATAAACTCTCGCCCAAAATAGACTTTTGAATAATCTACTTCTTTAGGGTTTTGGTCTCCTTTTAGATCTTGCAGCACCAACAATTGATGATCAAAGTTCAATGCACTTCCTTTGATCATATTCATAGCCTCCTTATCATCATTAGCCAGAAATTTAAAAGTAAATAGGCCTCTCTCTGAGTCCCAAACTTCAACCCCTTCCTTTGTCTTCCATGCTTGGACTATTATTGTTTTAAAAGCTCTAGCATTGAAAGACCCCCTTCGTTATCACCTTGCCCATCAACAAAAACTCATCAGCTATCTCTTTTGCCCCCCTCCCTCATTTGGCACCTCAATCACCACTTATTCCTTCTCAGTAAACTCCACTTTTATCCCCTTATTCATCCTTGATAATAGTTAGGTACTCACAATCCAAGAGAATCAAGAATGAATCAACCTTAAGAAAAACCCTTACAGCACTAGGTTTTCAGAAAAGCCCTAACAAAGGGAAAATTTATTTATGAATAATGTTAATTTACACTAATTGATAAGGAATAAAAATCCCTATTAGTATTAAATTAACCTGCATATCACTACTAAAAAACTAGTTTTAACATTAACATTGGTTATATCAGAAATCGACGTTAACGAAAACATGGTGGCATATTCATAAATAATGTGAGTTCATTAGCATTGGTTTTTTGGAAAACCCGATGTTAACGTAGCAAAGTTAACAACTATTTTATTTAAAATAGACGTTATTTTTCATATTTAAGTTTAATTTGTTCCCTCTTCATGCTCACTCTCACTCTCACTCTTTCTCCGCGGTGCTTCTCTGACTCTCAATTCCTCACTCTCAGCACTATGACTCTCACTTTCGTTCTCGGGCACCTCACTCTGACTGTCACTCTCCTTCTCATGCTCTCTCACTCTGACTCTCAGCTGCGCGATGACAATAGCACTTCTCAACTCTGACTCTCAGCAAGGGCGACAAGGGCGTCTACACCGGGGAGGTAACGAAAGGTTAGCTTGTTTTGTTTTCTGTACTTTCTTCTCGTTCTCGCACTTCCATTTGATAGTTATTTTGTTCTATGAAATTAAGTTTCTTACCACGTGTTTGACGAAATGTCTATAATAGGAAGTTCTGTGTTATTTGGTTCCGATGAAGATTCTTGGAATTGTGCATGCACATATATATGGAACATATTTAGTGAAAAGAAATTTCATGTTAATACCGTGGCTGGTTTTGATTTTAACTAAAGAGAAAATTTTGATGAAGATGCAGGAGAAGATCCATATTGAACTAATGATGTTAAGCAATGATGCTTAACAAGCTTTTTGTGTAATAGTTGCTCCCAAATTAATAGCTTATAATTATATTTGGGGCCATAGGAATTATCATTGGCATGAGCAAGCACTGTTCTTACATTATTGCAATACTTTCTAATTTAGTATAGGCTCTGTTGTCTCTTTCTGCATAATCGTAACTGGTTTTGCTTCATTTCTTTGAGTTAAAGACATTTCTTTCTAGTTAACTTTGAATCGATAATCAAGGTGCATGTGACATTCCTATGAGTATATAGTTCATTTGCAGTTTTTTTCCCTATTTTTTTCACAGTTTTATTTAATTTAATGCATAGTAAGGAAACAACAGGAGTAACTGCCTTGTCATCAATTTGAGTACATAGAAAAATGAAAACTACATAGAAAAAAAATTCCATAATTGATTATTATATTCTTTAGTATATATGAATAACACAAGAAATTGTCATCTGATTTTCCTTTTTATTTGTTTTATATATAAAAATAAGTATAAAAAAATCAGGTTGTAGATTGAACAAGACATTTATGTGTTTGAATAACATAATTATTCAAATTGATTTGATTTATTAATCCAAACTCTCCTTGCTAGAAGATATGGGCTACTTGCTCCTAAGTTTGATTTATTGATTAATTATAGATAATTTTTATTTAATTGAGAACAATATATTAAAAAAATATCATAAAATACCAACAAATCGTTAGTCTAATTAAGTAATACTCGACTTAGATTTTATTTAAGTCTTGTAAATGCAAAAAAAAATTGAAAAAAAAGACTTCATTAAAAGTGATTTGATCAATTCAATGTAGATTAGTTTGTACGAATTTTATTGGAAAACTCAGTTTGATCTCTAAGTGCTTGTTACTTTATATCATAAGAATTGGTATTTATTTTATTTTAAACAAATCCAATTAAAAAATTAGTTGTAAATCAAATTGGTCTATATATTTAATTGCGTTATTGTCGTGCCCTGCATCACGTTTCCTGAAGTAAATTTTCTTATATAAGTGAATCTTTTGTCATTTGACTTGATAAGGTTAATATATTAATGTTCAATGTTTAATGTAACTTGTAGGCACTTTTCCTTTTTTTGTTTGCATCACCATCACGACATTCATTGTTGGAGATTTCACAGAGATCTTCATCACATGTACGAATGTCTTTTATATTGTTTTTAGGCTCTTTTGTGTTTGAGTGCTTTTATAATTTGTTTTATGTGATTAATGACTATTGCTTTATACGTAACTTTTTTTTCATTATGAGTGAACCTTAGTTTCCCGTTTAAGATTCAATACAATGATTCTTCCAAACAGTTTGGATTAATCGTTGTATTGATTCTTGAATTGTCCATTTGGACAGTTTGAGAAGAGTCATTTTTTATAGTAAATTCATATGTATAGGTTGAGTTTTTTCTTAAATTTGATGAAATTTTGGTACAATGCATTTCACTTTGTTCTTCGGGTGCATACTTGATTGTGGTGGAATTCATGTCACCACTTTCATGTTGTGTACTTGGAGATCAATGTAAAATGCTACCAAAATTTTCTCAAATTTAAGCAAAGAGACTTAACCTTTACAGATGAATCTACTATAAAAAAAATGTCTTCCTGAATGGGATAAAGCCACACCTTTAATGTCTGTGAGAAGTATGATAACCACAAAGAAAGGTGTAACTAATTTTGTCAGAGTCGTAGAGACCCTTTATGGAAGGTTAGTTGACTTCAATTGTTTATGAATAAAACAGTTAACTTGCATTATTTTAAAGCGCATTTTGTTGACAAGTTTCTATCTAATTGTGACAGACTATTATAAATAAGGCTCGGGCCATCCAGAAACTAAACACTGCCCCTCACATGTTGTCTCGGGGGATTATGATTTATTAGAACAAAAGTTAATGGAGGAAAAACAAAAGAAATGATTGGGGGAAGCAGCCTAATCTGAGAGCACGAAAATAATCGTTCATCCTTCATCTCCTGTTAGACGACACGTGAAGTGGAAGATGACTCGCACGAAAAAAATCATGAGAGATGACATCTAAGGCGACACGTGAGATTGCAAAAATGATTGTAAGTTGATTTTTTGTTTCAACAGTCATTAATTATAAAAAAAATAAGAAATTTGAAAACTCATGTTGTATTTTGTTGATTGTAGGATACCCTGGAAGAACAGTCTACACAGGGTAGCTTTGTTGCCCATGAACGTCAAGATGTACTGACTGCTGCTATAGGGCAACTAGAGCACTCTAGTCGTGTTCGTGCTGTTGGAGCCAGTGTAACAATCAAACAATACTTTGGACCGACTTCAACAAGCTCCCTCACATCTACGCCGATTAGGCCAGACGAGTTGGATCAACTCAAACAAAATACCAGGGATGAGCTGGAGTAATCGATCACTAAAAAAAGTGACTCGACAACTCATGTTATCCTTTACCCAGATGCAATCCCAGATGCAATCGTAGGGATTCGTACCGCCTCCTAAGGTTGAGGTTGGTCCTTTTACTGCCCGTGTCAGCACGAAGGAAAGTTGTGTAGATCCCCGGGGAAGGACCCAGACAGGGGTATGTCAGACATACATGTGTTGTATGTTGATGACAATCCTTCCCGCCTAGTTTCCCTTGGAAGAGTTTATGAGGGATTGACAATCGTGCACAACATCCCTTTGACCAATGATCAGGTGAATGTGGATGTTGAGGAAGTTCGAGATGTTGATGCAAGCGTCCCTATACCCAATGAAGAGGTTCAGTTAGTGGGGCAGACCCTTAACACCTTCCTTGCTTGGCCAACACATCTTGTACAACCTATTTCAGAAAAGATATTTCCTTTTTCTTGCATTTATTATCCTTTAAAAAGGATTATGTACAAATAAAGTGTTGACTTATGTTTATTAACTTCTAGGATAAACAGGGACCTGAGGGACCGACGAAACCTGTACATAAGCTAGAACTTGATGACGATCCCCTATACCAGATTACATTGACGATCCCGCAGCTTTTCCCCAGGCCTATGTAGATGTTGTGGGATACTACTGTGTTTAAGGTGTATAATGAGGACTTCCCCTTGTACATAAAATATGAAGATATTTATGAAATAATACATGGTGGTCAATGTCTCAACATCTTTGTTTTACAAATGTGGATTATGTAAGTCACTTTACATTACAGTCCATTACATAAGTAATTGTTTTAAATTGATGCATAATTTACTTTATTTTAACAATAGACATATGAATGACTTAAGTCTGCAAACGGATAATGTCTCTATGTTTTGGATTCCTTGAGCCACAGTCCATACAGAGATAAGGACAATCACAATTTGAATCTGAAGATTATATTAAGAAATGGATGCAAAATTCACAGAAACATGTCTACCTAGGAGCCTACTTGAATATGTAAGTAAAATTGTACGAATCAATTTAAATAATGTATGCACTATAATAACTTAATGTTCTCCAATGCAGTGCACATTGACAACTGATCGTTATATGTCCTAAGGACAATGTTGTCGTTTGATTTTGTTTGTTGCACAATAAACCCAATAGCTACTGAAATGAATTATTAATAGATCAGTTGTAATTTGTAAGACATTTACTTTATTATTTTTAAGACATCAATATGTTAATTGTACAATATGCATGCATGTTTCTCTTAACTAGTGCTTTGAAGGGATTCAACGATATTCAAGAAACTAAATTCAAGGCTACTGCTAAATGGATTGAGTTAAAGTAAGTCATTTAAACAATGGTTGATGTCTTAATAATTACATTTATTACTATGTACATTAATTTCTTGTTAACTTTGAATGTCTTATTGAATTTAGTGTAACAAGCAAAGAGGAATAACTGAGTGTGGCTATTATGGCATGCATTGGATGTCAAAGATAGTACTAGGAGGTTTCAAGGATAATTGGGAGATGATAATTGTTTACTTCAAAACTGATTTTATTTGTTATACTTGTTTTTATTTATACTTATTAAGTTATGTTTTATTATATCATGTAGTATTTTACTAATCCAAGACCATTGGAACCAGAGAAATTGAAGGCAATTCGCATTCAATGGACAAGATTTTATCTTAGAGTTAGAAATGAAACATTAGGTGGTTAAGGGATTTTAACAATTATATAAATAGTTTAATTACAATAGGTTATAGGAAATGATTTTAGGCATTGACATTTTGTTTACTTATAATTCATAGATGATTTGTACTGAATTGTGAAATTGTCTGGATTAGTCTGTTTAAATTTACAGATTTAATTTGGGTAATATTAAAAAAATAGACACTATATTAAAAAATTTACAAAAATCAACATCGATTTTTATAAAAACTGATGTTGAATTATGCATATCAACACTAATTTCTACAAAAATCGATGTTGTTCTTCATAATTCAACATAGATTTTTATAAAAATTGATGTTGTTGTTCGTAAATCAACATCGATTTAGTAAAATTGATGTTGATTTTACATATTTTATAATTTTTCTCTCGTTAATTTCTTATTAAGCAACATTGATTTTCAAGAACACCGATGTTGTATAGTTATGTTAACATTAATTTTAAAAAATAACGTTAACACTTTTAACATCGGGAGTTTCAACATCGATTGGAAATCGATGTGGAATGCTATTTTTCTAATAATATATTTACCAAAAAAAATTGCTTTTCAAAACACTTTTAATCAAAAACATATTTTTTCACTTCTATACTAAACTCTGAAATTAAATAAACAAGTCTTTTTTATCATTAAACGTGTCAAGGCATGGTACTTTAAGTGTGAAAATTAGAATAAAAGAAGCATAAAATTTAAATACAGTATGTTAATTTTTTATATTAATTTTAATTAAATTAAAATTTCACTTTGATAAGTCACCTGATAAAAATTGACGTTCGCTTAAAAAAATTGACGTTAAAAATCAATAGTTACTTACTACTAGTATCAAGCTAAAACTTTAATTCTGATACAGAAAACAATTACATTTGTATTTTATTTCATCCTAAAATAAAATTGATTCGAGAGTGGAGTTCGCATAAGAGAAATGCTATCGTTGCTTAGAGTTATTTTAAACTGAGAAAAAATATACATTTTGGTATTTTTGAAAAGGTGAGACGGTAATAAATTAAATTTTTGAAATATAAAAAATTTAAATTTAATTTATAAATATATAAAAGTTTGACAAATTGATTTTATCATTAAATATGTGAAATCAATGTTGTATTTTTATACATTCGCAGATTAAATTTAAATTCTGCGTCTTAAACTTTTTGAACGAAAATTGATATTTATAAAAAAAAAAGGCAAACTATTAATTCATGACAAATGATAAATTATTCCTTTATTATAATATAGCTGTAAAATTGCAAAAAGTGAAAAAAGGTTATGATGCCAGAAAAGAAAAGATAAAAACACTTGGGACGTGATTTTTCATCCAAGGCAGATAGATAGATCTGAAGACTGAAGTTAATTGTCCACAATTCGCCAGTTAGTCACTGAGTTCATCCATTCATCCTTCGCACATTCCTCTTGTTTGGGTCATGGCAATTTGTTCCTCACCTTCATCATCGTCGTCGTCTTCTTCTTCTACATCGTCCTTTGGTTCGTCGAGTACCGCGAAGTCGTGGATCATCCATGGCGTTGTGGCCGGAGTGGCGATTGCTGCGGCGGTGGGTGCACGCGCTTACATGACCCGATTCAGCAAGTTTCGGAGCCGGGTCGTGGGCATCATACCCGCCCGATTCGCTTCCTCGCGCTTCCAGGGAAAGCCTCTCGTTCAAATCCTTGGCAAGGCCATGATCCAGGTCCCCCATAACGCTCTCTCTTTTACTATTTTTCTGCAATTTTTTTCCTTTAAGTTATTTCTTGTCACTTTAATAATAATAATTGTTGGAGAGCCGTTGACTTGTGATATGACCAAAAATAGGATATGAGAAATGCTAGCAACCACTTCTATCACACACACTCTACTTGTAGTTGAAATTTGTTGAAAATTATTAAATGGGATAAGTGTTACACTTTATTTAATGAACCTTACTTATGATTTTGTAGTTTTTAGTAAATTTAAACCAATAGGAAGGAGGGTGTTGGAAAAAGTGTATTAGAGAGTGTTTACTAGCACTCCTTATAGTATATATAAGTGAGTGCAACCCTCACTTGCTGGTGTTTGAGGTTGAGTTAGATCCAAGTTCAAATCTTGAAATGGTATTAGAGTTTATTCTAGTAGTTGTTGATGGGTCTATTTGGCCACCCATTATCGGATTATATGTGGATGTCTAGTACTTCAGACTATACCACTGTTAAAGATATTCAATCCTTGATGTGAGGGGGGATGTGTTAGAGATTTCTCATAGTGTATATAAGTGAAAGACAATCCTCATTTCACGACCTAGTGTTTGTGACTGAGTTGGCCTCAAGCAAAATTCTAAGAATAATTGCATAAATGTAGTACGGACTCTGGATCTTTCAAGAAAGTACATACTTGGTGATTGCTTTTACAAGAAATGGAAGCTGAAGATTACTTTAAAAATAAAAAATAAAAAATTGGGGGATGTGTTAAGAGATTTCACATAAAATAGTAATATGGTCAAAATGGTCTATACAAGTGAAAGACAATCCTCACTGCATAAGCTAGCTTTTGTGGTTGAATTTGCCTCGAGCCGAAATGCTAAGAATATTTCCTAAATGTAGTACAGACTTTGGATGTTCAAAGAAAGTACAGGCTTGGTGATAGCTTTTACTGGTAAATGGAAGGTGAACATTTCTTTGAAAATAAAAAATTGTGAGTCTGTGACTCTTTTGCTTTTGTCTTTTGAAAAAGTTGCTTCCTTCTATTTTACTCATTCGTTGTTGGACTAATATGATGAGGCAGTTCACAGTAAAGACATGTCAGTGATCTAATCAATCAGTTTTCTAGTTTGATATAAAAATTTTGGAATGTAATTCGTTTTCCTTCTAGTTGCCTTGGAGGGTGTGGTTAAGTCTGACATTTTTGTGTAAGTTCAGACAAATTTGGACCTTCCTTTGTATGACATTTTAATGACAATTAATATGCTGATCTACACTATTGATAACTATAGAGCTACCATGGTTAACTCTTCTCTGGCTACTAAGTATGCCAAGTGTGAACCCATGTAAGAGTGGCATTTTTGTAATATGCTGTGCCTAGTTGAGTTAATGTGAAAATATGAATTTTTCTGTTTACATCTCTCAACTATTGTACTTGCATCACTTGTATATTTTTCTCACAACTAGCTAATTACTTTTTTGTGATATATATAGTTCATCAGAAATTTCCAGTTGAGCAGTTGGCCTTTTAGCAAACTACTCCCAGCACCTATTTCTCTTAATTTTTCGTCTCTAATGATCAAATTATGATGTATTTTACCTTCATTGGGCTGAATTTTACAGAGAACATGGGAAAGGGCGAAGCTGGCAGCTACATTGGATCATATTGGTAGGTTTATCCACATGATCTTCCTCCAATCTGGCATTAGTAGCTTTAATATATGTGTCTTAGCCTTTCGTTGATCTGTAAGTGGTATTATAAAATATATGCCTCCAAGTGGAAGTGTGAAACTAAGATTCACATCTTATTTGTCTCATATGGCCACAGCCCACAGAGATCCTAAATTAGACATATGGAGATTTTTGCTTAGAGGGTAAACAAGTTTAAAGTCTGCTTTCATATGCATGTCCAGTAATATGTGTTACTTTTGAGGGGCATTGAGCATTCTCTCAATTTATGCACAAACACATCCTGGAAATGGACAAGTAAATGACTTCCAATTTCATCTCAGTTGTTGTTTGACTGTTTCTTCATTTGTTCATGCATGTAAAACCTCTTGTTGGTCTTTTGAAGATCTGCCAGTTTTGCATTGCTTTCCTTTCTGAATTTCTAGGCAAACTAACTCAAGAACATCATGATTTGGCTGGATTGTAATGTAGGGAGATTTTAGTGAACTCTGTATGCATGTCATCTGGTGCTTCATATTCAAGAAAATCAAGTAATAAACAGTTTTACAATTTGGTAGATGTGTACGAGCATGTGCACATCTAGCTAGCTTCTTTGATTTCTGACTGGTAATTTACTCTGTTTCTAGTTGTGGCAACTGATGATGAAAAGATTGCTGATTGCTGTCGACAATTTGGAGCGGATGTTATAATGACATCAGAATCTTGCAGAAATGGTAAGCAAATTAGTTGCTTATTATATGTTATCCATTCAAAGCTTTTTTCTTCACAATGTTTCATACTCTTTATTTTGCTAGATAGGTACTGAGCGCTGCAATGAAGCCCTACAGAAGCTTGGGAAAAAATATGATATTGTTGTCAACATTCAGGGTGATGAGCCACTTATTGAACCTGAGATAATAGATGGTGTTGTGAAAGCTTTGCAGGTAAGGGTTTTTTTTCCCTTAAATTTATTCTTTTCATACCATGGAAAATGCAAATATTGTTCCATTAGATGAAAAAAAATTAATAACTGCCTGCTTTAGGCTGTAATCGTTATGTGCATGTTTTATTCTGAACAAAACGGTGAATCAATTGTTCCAAATCACTTGTTTAATATAGCATCAGGTTATCCAGAAAATTTTCACATTGAAGTATTGTAACTTTATGGCCAAAAGGAAATATCACTATATATCTATGATTATTGGATTTATTTTATTCCCTTATATGCTTATTGTAACACCCCAATATTTTTATATACGTGTTAAATGTGTAATTTAGGAAATGTTTTAGATCAATTAGTAATATGTGATTAAAGGATTTTTTTTACCTAGAATAGAGATTAGAAAAATTTCAATACAATACTCCTAGGTAATAAATTACTAATAGGTGACAAGAAAATCTAGAATAGAATTTCTAGGAACTTTACT
>PYAF01000384.1:54540-84011 GCA_007407185.1 Glycine tomentella
TTAAAGTTATGACATAGCCTTTTATGTTTTCTAATCTACTTATGGATAAATCCAATAAGATTTACTATCAAACCTTTATTTCAAAATCATTTTCAAAACTTCACTTATTTTCAATTAATCATTGGTCTTTTTAAAATAAATTATCCGCTGCAAATAAAATAAATACGAATAAAATGAAAGAGTGAAGTGGTGGTTACACTTATACTATCTATACCAATCCTTACAGGCATCTCCTGATGCAGTGTTCAGCACTGCAGTCACATCTTTAAAGCCTGAAGATGCACATGATCCAAATAGAGTGAAATGTGTGGTAGATAATCGTGGTTATGCCATTTATTTTTCACGAGGATTAATCCCATTCAACAAGTTAGAAATCTTAATTGTTCCTCCATTCACAAAATATCTTGTGAAATTGTTTTACATATTTTGTAAATCTGGATAAATGTTTGCATTCATACTGTAGATCAGGGAAGGTCAATCAACAGTTCCCGTATTTGCTTCATCTGGGGATTCAGGTACTAACGTTAAATTCTCTTATTTCTCTTTAGTTGGCCTTGATAACAATCATTGTTTGTGGTTAATTTGTTTGTTACCATTATCTGCTTCATTTTGAGTTAATAGTTTTCCGTCTACACATCTGCCAGAGCTATGATGCAAAGTTTCTGAATATATACCCTGATCTTCAACCTACTCCATTGCAACTCGAGGAGGATTTGGAGCAGCTTAAAGTCCTTGAGAATGGCTACAAGATGAAGGTACCCTATGTTATTATACAAGCCCTTATTATAATTTCATCTTTATCCTATTGGCTTGCATGTTTTTTACTTGCTTATTCTATACTGACCTTATAATCAAATAGCCTACAATCCAAGTATAAGGTTTGGTTGCCAACTTGCCATTAGATGTGAGTAGTCTAAAACCGTTGATTATTCAGGTTCTCTAATAAAGTTGTCTCTATCTGACTATTGAACTGAACACTTGGTGACAGCTCTACTTGGTAAGATGCCGTTAGGAAACCCTCTATCAAGAGAGTCTATGTTTGGAATGAGAAATAGGGGAGCACCAGGTGATCAAGCCCCTGAGAAAAAAGTATAAACAAATATCAATAGAAAGGGGGTTACACATCTGCAAAAGAAAGAAAAGAATAGTATCAAAATTGTAGCTACTACTAAATACTGAAACATTATTATACACTTCATACTTGTAGTTGATGACTGTGGCTTTACTCGTCTGATCTGATGTGGGATAAATTATTTTATCATTTTTGGGCTCTTTATAAAAATGTTTATTTTTATTTTATGCTACAGGTGATAAAAGTTGATCATGAGGCTCATGGTGTTGACACTCCTGAAGATGTTGGAAAGATAGAATCTCTAATGCGTGAGAGGAACTTGTCTTGAACTCTCAGACACAGCAGTGAAATCATATGCAAATTAATCATTAGCAGACCACATCACAAATAGAAAAAGGGTTTTATTTTTATTTTTTTGTTTTAGTTCTTAATGATATTTATTTGTCCTAAGACTAAAAGTGTGTTTGGAAGTAAAAATACAAATAATATTGAACTAAAATTTTGTATTTTTTAGTGAGATTCACAATTTTTACACTTTATTTTAATTATAAAAAAAATTCTATTTTCATTATCTAAATTAAACGTACCATAACTGTTATTTGTATAATTTTTTAGAAGTTTCTGAACTAAATATTTTAATCCATCAATTTGATTTTAAAAGATAACAAAACACAATTAAACTCATTTTGTATTTACCTTTTTATTAAATAAAATATAAATTCAAAATGATAATACATAATTTCATTATTAATAGTAAATATTTTATTATATTAAAAGTTCAAAAGTTAAAGTGATAAGATTTAAAAAATTGATAAATAATTATGGAATTAAATTACTAAAATCAATGTCATATTGACGAGGATCAAACAAGAAACATGGACAATGAAGCATTACAATGACTTTGTGGACTGATTTGCAATACAAGGTTCATGAAAATATATTATCTAATTTTATTTTTTTTATCAAATAAAGTTGTAAATATTTAATATGGAATAATAGGAGTGACTTTATATAATTACTATCAGTAGGAGTTTATTATACTTAGGGACTATTGGTATGTCTTACGACAGTTATATATATCTCATAATTTTGTCAATGAAGGGGATTTAGATTTGGATGAAATCAGAATTTAGTTTTGTGTTAAGTGTAAGAATTATTCTCTCTTAATTCTTGTATAAAACCTTAAATTCTTATAAATGAATTCATATTTTTTATGACAAATTAGCTTCAACTTATCCATTCTTAAGAATTGTGACGTTAATCATTTCCATTTATTACCTTTTCATTTTCTTCTACAAAATTTGTCTTTAATTTTATATATGTTAAGATGTTGAATTGTAATTCATAAAAAAATATCATCATTTGGTATCAGATTGAGAATCTTCTATATGAATTTGCATCAGGATTGTGTTTCACAATTGCATCAGAATTTGTTTTGATTGTCTTGGATTTTAGACACTTCAACCAATTAAGCTAATAGGTCAATTATGTTAAAAAATAATTAATATTGATACATATAACACTAAATTTTTAATGTATATTTAATACAATAAATTTATATAATAAATTTTGTAGCAATTAATTTTGATCTAATAATTAAAGTATTTTTTTACATATAAAAATCATAGATTTAAATAAAAATTATAGTTTTACGAGTTTATTAAAAATATTAGATCCGTAAATACAGATAAAATTTTTAATTTAACTTGTAAATATAAATATAATTTTTATTAAACCTGTAAATTTTATTAAACTTATGATTGTTATATGTTTAATTAAATACTTTAATTAATAAAAATTTATAATTTTAATAAAAATTAGATTTGTATTTACAGTTTAAATTAAAAATTATATATATTTACAGGTCTAATATTTTTAATAAACTCATAAATTTTTATTTAAAACTATAATTTTATTTAAATCTATGATTTTTATATGTAAAAAATATTTTAATTATTAAATCAAAATTAATTATTACAAAATTTATTATATAAACTTATATGTGTATTAAATATATATTATAAATTTTAGTGTTATATATATATATATATATCAATATTAATTATTTTTTAACATAATTGACCTATTAACTCAATTAGTTGAAACTTTATAGAAAAATATCTTATGTATAAAGCTTATCCCCACACATGATCTAGATTTGTGCATCAATAGCACTTTAATTCATGTCCAGGTGCTTAATGTATAATTCTAATCGGAGCAATAGGTATGTGCTAGTTCAATTCTGATCTAGATTTGTGCATCAATAGCACTTTAATTCAAGTCCAGGTGCTTAATGTATAATTCTAATCGGAGCAATAGGTATGTGCTAGTTCAATTCTTGTGTCATTTTAAGTGGTCTAGTTGTTTTGTGTCAATTGTTTATTGGTTAATGCTTTAATTCCCTGTGTCTTGTGTCATCTACTCCCAGAATTGTGTTTGTTTTGCGTAAATTTGCTTCTTAATTGTTGATTTGTGTGCACCAGTTTTCTATTCATGATCTGTTTGTGCGTAAAATTTTATTCTCTGATTTACACATTTCCGTGTTGTTTTTGTGCTTGAATTTTGTTTGTTCAAGTTGTATTGGTTGAGTTAAATTCTGATCTTGGTTTGTTTGTTTCAATTGTATCAAATTCTGCACATTGTGTTCATCTTTTGTTCATAGTGTTCTTGATAGACTTTTGATTTATAGAAATTTAGTTAGATTGAGTTTGGGTGTTTTTACAAATATTGTCAAGTTGAGCACTTGTTAGCAAAAAAAGGGACTGAAAGTAAAAAAAAAAAAAAAAGCCAAAAAAATATTGGAGCAAAAGTAAAAAAAAAAAAAGAATCTGAAAAAGAATTGAAGTTATATCTATAAAATAAATTGTCCTATAAAATGTCCCTCTACACTAGTACCAAATTATATTTTTTTTCAAACACTTTTACTCATTTTGTCTCTCTTTGTTAAGGAAAATGAACGAAAGAGAGAGAGAGAGAGAGATGAACAATAACTGAATTTCTTTTATTTTTAAAGAATGAAAAGTAGTTACCATGAGGTATTTATAACCTCTTACTACTAACTTGATGAAACATAATTAGGAACTGACAGCTGTACTTAAAACTGTGCAAAGTACATAAGAGACTAACTACTAACTATAGCCTTGGTAATTATTAACTACAGCTTATTTAAAAAGGAGTGTTGTTAGCAAAAGCTAATAGGACATTAGAACTTACAGTAATTATAATATCATCTACAAAAACTAGTAGATAAACAGTGTGTGATTGATGGATGTAAACAAAAAGAGAAGAGTCACATTTGCTCCCTATGAACCCAAACTGAAGTAGAGTGGATTTTAATCTATCAAACCGTTGCCTTGGAGCTTGTTTTAACCCATAAAGTGCCTTGTTAAGCTTGCAGACCAAGGTTTTATCTGCATTTTCAAAACTTGGTGGTTGTGTCATATAGACAGACTCTTCAAGTAAGCCATTTAGGAAAGCATTGTTAACATCAAGTTGAAATAACTCCCACTCATGAGAAAGAGCAAGAGTGATAACTATTCTAATAGTTATAGGTTTGATTACAGGTGAGTAGGTCTCATGAAAATCAAAACCCTGTACTTGGTGGAAGCCCTTAGCAACTAACTTGGCTTTAAATTTATTGACAGAACCATCAGTATTTTCTTTAACTCTGAAAACCCACTTGCACCCAACAGCTTTTCTGTTAACAGGTAGAACAACCAACTCCCATGTATTATTTTTTAACAAAGCATCATATTCTTGTTTCATGGCAGCAAGCCAAGCTGAATCTGTCAGTGCTTGTTTCACATTTTTTGGTTCAAAATGAACTAGAAAAGGGAAGGATGTAGTCTAGGATTATGCAGACCAGACTTGGACCTAGTTTGCATGGGATGACTGTTAACAGGAACAGAACTTCGTACAGAAGCAGATTCAGAAGAAGAATCAGTCACAACAATATTTTCAGAGGAACTATTCTGCACAGACCCAGATTGAACAATGGTGACAGGTTGAGAAACAAATGGAAAAATAGTAGGATTAGTTCCATAAATAGGTGAAAATCCAGGGGGAACACTGGGAGTAGGAAGAGAATGAGATGAGAAGGGCTGAGCCTGTATAGAAGTAGACAACCCAGCAGGTGGAGACAAATTTGGACTTAGACTGAAATATGAATCAAAATGTTTTTCAAAACTTGAACATTTAGGAAACATTTCAGAATAGGGAAACCTCACCTCATTGAACAAAACATCCTTAGATATGTAAGCTCTACCAGAAGGAGATAAACATTTGTAACCTTTATGAGAATTAGAGTACCCTAAAAATAGACATTCTTGAGACCTGAAATTCAGCTTGTGAGTATTGTAAGGTTTGAGAAGAGGAAAGTAAGCACAACCATAACCAATAAAGGAGGTTAAGTGAGAAGGTCCCCATAAATCAGTAAATATAAGTTCTAAAGGAGAATAAGTGGAAGTGGAGGGAGAGGAAGGTAATCTATGAGATTTACCCATATAACAAGATGCACAAAAATCTGAGACATTTTTATTAGACTGTGACATATTACAATGATTGAAACAAGTCTCATTACATGACCATTGGGATGGCCTAACCTATTGTGCCAAACATTGACATTACAAGGAAAGGAAACATCAGATTTTATATTTTTTGAGGAATCAACAGAACTAGATAACAATTGAAGAGAAATATCTTGAAGCTTGAGATTATGAAAATAATAGAGACCTCCAATTGAACCTTGAAGCAAGGTTTTACTTGTGTTCCTGAGATTTTACAAGACAAATATGAGAATTAAACTCAAAGAAAACATAATTATCCTTGGCAAATTTACTAACACTTAACAAATTTTTTGAGATGGAAGGAACATTCAGTAATTTTTGTAATTTAAAGGTGAAGTGATTATCATTGAGAGAAATATAAACAGAGGTACCAGCACCATAGATACCTAATCCTTCACCATTGCCAATGAATATTTGATCAGGACCATCAAAGCGATTAAACTATTTGATATGCTGAGATTCTCCAGTGACATGGAAGCTGGCTCCAGAATCTGGAATCCAGGAGGAGTGATCAGCACCACACCCAGGGGAGACAGTATTTGTAAGCATAGCACTAGGCTGATTAGCAGATTTCAAATTAGGATTGACCCAAGTATTAGAAGACCTGGATGAACCAAAAGTATAAGGAATAGGCTGAGAAGTGGCAGGATCAAAAAAGGTTAAAGATTCATGAGGTTGAAAGTGTGTATCAGTCTTGAAATGACACACATTAGCAGTGTGCCCATATTGAAAACAATAGGAATACCCACAATTACCAAGAGGGGGGGTGAATTGGTTTAAACTTGGTATTTTAAAATTTATTTATAAAATCAGAGTAAAAGGATCTTAATCTCTTTTAAACCAAGAATGCTTTTAATCAATCAAATCACTTAGCTCAAGAAATAGATTGCTCAAAACAGGACTTGTTGAGTAATGATAATAATACCAAGAACAAATGAACAAGATAACTAGTAGAGATTAAGGAATTGAAAAACAACACAATAATTTATACCGGTTCACTTCTCAAGAGAAGCTACATCCAGTTTCTTCTAATTAGCACTAGATTAGAGTTCCACCATTGTAAATTTCAGTTCTTACAAGCTTTACAACAAACACTCTTTATCAACCCTAGATAAAGAATAGAAATCTAAAACTATATTAGACTCCTTGTGATCAAGAACCAGAGAACACTACTCTGTTCTTCCCTAGAGAATCCTACTCTAGCACAAGCTTCAAAGAAATCTTTACAATAGCTTCAAATAACAAAAAATACAAAAATGAATTTACAACCAGAGATAATGGAGAGAAACAACTTGATGATCTAATGAATATGAATGCATGTGGTTTACCAATCAGAGTTGAATTCCAGAAAAAGATTTCAGAGCATGCTCTCCAAAACTTCTTTTAAAACTCTTGCCCAAGAAATCATTCAATATTGATGAAGATTAAAGAGTGGGACAAGAACTTAGTTAACCCAAAAAATAACTTTCTAACTTTGAGAAGGCTTGTGTATATTCAGAAAATTCGAAGTGGTCAAGTTTTTTTAACAGACAAGCTTTGATCCTATTTATAACAACTTTTTGTAACAGACTTTAATCGAATACAACACGCCAAATAATCGATTAAAATGACTTATGTAATCGATTAAATTGTCACTTAATCGATTAAAGTGTTCAAAGCTTCATCCTGGGTTTTAAAACGAACAGAATAATCGATTAAACCGAACTGTAATCGATTAAAGCAGTGAAGTTCATTTGTGAAGCAAGCTTGTGTAATTGATTACAATTTATGGTAATCGATTAAAGCAGTAAGGTTCATTGTGAAGCAAGCTTGTGTAATTGATTACAATTTATGGTAATCGATTAAAGCAGTGAGACATGTTTTTTTATTTTACTATGTAATCAATTACAAGAGTTATGTAATCGATTAATACGTTCTTCAAGGCTTTTCCAAATTTAAAAACGATGCAAATAATCAATTAAACTGATGCGTAATCGATTAAAGTAGTAAGATTACATTTTTCCAAAAAACATTACCCATTTAATTCCTTTTAAAAACATGAATAGCTTTGATACTTTAATGAAAACATATAAGCATGTTAATGATTATGTTCATGCAATGCAAGGATCAAAAGATTGGCCTCTCATACACTTAATTTGAATTACAATCTTCAAGGCATGTGAAAAGCTCAAAACTTTCTTCTAAATCACAAGCTTCATCTTCTTGTTGCTCCCCCTATATCCAATAATCTCCCCTTTTTTGGCTTTGAACATGCCAAATATTGATTGAACATGTGTTTAATTTTTGAAGTGCTTTGAGGGATGAAAGATAGAAGTCTTGAACTTTGTTATCCGAAAAACAAATTAGCCTCTTTGCCAAGAACAAGTTTTAAGAGATATGCTTACATAAACATTGATCATTTACTTTCATTTAAGTTTACTCCCCCTGACTTAGATATCTTCATCAGTTATTAATTTGCAAAAAAAACCGAGCAAAACAATCAGTTCTCCCTTTAGTTATCAATCAATTTTTCTCCTCCTATTTGGCTTATCAAAGACAAAAGGTAGCATAGCAAATAATGAGAAGTAGAAACTGAAATTTCATTAATGGAAAGGGAAAAACAGTACATTAATCAGAAAACAAAGAGTGAAGCAGTAATAAAAAACAGGAAACACAAAGAACCTAAACTAGTTTATCAAAATCATCAAGGACAAGCTTAGCTTGTATGTTTTCTAGCCTAGATTGCATCTCTTCCAAAGATGAATTAGTCTCAGTCCTGTGCTCATGATGTAGTGACAATAGGGCATCCATATTTTGAATCATGAGTGATTCAGATGGACTGTAAGATGGTTGAGCGGGGCCTTCATCTTCTGCTTCTTCATCAGCTTCCTCTTCATTTCCAGCAATAGGGATTTGTTGTCCATCCATTTGCCACCCATAAGGAGTCTTGACCATCCCAAGCTTGGTAAGATGTTTCTCTTTGATAACACTATTGCTGGAGTTTGTGTTGTCAACAACCTCATCAGAGACATCTATATTGAAGTAATCAATGAATCTGGACACTAAAACAACATATGAAAAAGGATAATTCATCAATCTTTTGGACTTAAACATAATTTCCTCAAGAATGAGGATCTAGTTTATCTGAATGGAATTCTTCATGTCATACACAAGTTGTATGTCATCATCTGTCGCTTGGGCATGATTAGTGGATCTAGGGGTCAAGATATAGGTGATTATGTAATGAAGAAGTCTATCTTCATGAGTCATTAGGTCAGTACTAAGCCTAAGCTTCAACCTCATTTGAGGGTTTGAGGGTCAAGAAGCATCCCCCTATAGGTTTCCACCCTATTATAACCTCCAGCCTCTTCTTCAAATTTCCTTTCACCTTCAAAGGAAATACCAGCAACTGCTTCCCAGACTTCAGGAGTGATTTCCATGGCTACTCCATTAACTTGAGACAAGAGTGTCCCATCCATAGAAGCCTTAGCACAGGTGTAGAACACCTTCACTAATTCAGGGTAAAAAGTACCCTTCATCTCAACAAGCTTTTTCAATCCTTGGGCTTCAATCATAGCAGGGAATTGAAAACCTTCTCTAATAAACCAGGCAAGGTCAAGGTGTTTCAGAGGGCAAATGAGTTTGATGGCATTAAACTGAAGGTAGGTCATTTATCTCTCTCAGCAGGAAACCAATGGTCTAACCTATTCACAGCCGGGTTAGAAGTTTCAACACTCTTTCTCTTAGAGGATTTTGATCTCTTAGGTGCAGACATGGTGAATATGTGAGGAAAGACTATCTGGACAGAGTTTCTAGACTGAGAAGAAATAAAAACATAGTAGTGCTTAAGATTAAAGATGATAATGGTGTGATTTCTTCCTTTAACATAGTTTGTATTTATAGAAGATTTTGGGCTCCAAAGTTTAAATTTGAAATAAGTAACAGTTATTTTAAATTAACCCACTAACTTTAAAGCACAAAAGATTCAAATTTTGAATTGGGTGGAAGTTGGACAGTTACAAATTCCAATAAAATCTTGCAAATTCTGCAGTAACTCCATGAATAATATATTATATGCTTATGTAATCGATTAATTCGTTAGCATAATTAGTTTCTGCAGAGACTATAATTGATTATTTCGACAAGTAATCGATTATTACAATGAGAATTTGAGTTTCAAACAATTTTTTCAAACAGTGTAATCAATTACCATTCACCGTAATCAATTATTCCAGTGAATTAAAATTTTGTAAAAGAATTTTTAAGTTGTGTAATCGATTAATTCGATGGCTTAATCGATTATTCTAGTGAAATTCATTTTCTGGAATCATTTTATATGAAGAATATTCGATTATCCTGGTTGTGTAATCGATTACATGAGCACAAATTTCATTCTTAACAGTTTTTCAAGTTCATTTAATCAATTAATACGTGCGTTAATCGATTATTCTAGTAAGAATATTAGTGTGAACAGTATTTATGCTGCTCAATGTAGAAATTTTGAAGCACATGTGATGATCAATCAAGTAAGATGCTATTTTAAATAGATAAGCACATAGCAAGCATGCTAGCAAATGTTAGACTCATCAAGGATACCTAGCATGTTTCTAAGAGTATAGAATCTATATCTAGCGAAAGGTTTAGTGAATATATCAGCCAATTGATTTTGAGTATCAATGAAGTCAATTTTGATGTTACCTTTTTGGATATGATCTCTAAGGAAATGATGTCTTATCTCAATGTGTTTGGTCCTTGAGTGCATTATTGGATTCTTGGAAATGTTGATGGCACTTGTGTTGTCACATAGTAGGGGTATTTCTTTTAATTTCACACCAAAATCTTGCAATTGCTATTTTAACCAAAGGTTTTGAGCACAACAACTTCCAGCAGAGATGTACTCAACTTCAGCTATTGATAAAGCAATACAAGATTGATTCTTGCAATGCCATGAGATTAGTGAACTGCCTAGTAGGTGACAAGTTCCACTAGTGCTTTTTCTATCCAATTTGCACCCTGCAAAGTCAGAATTAGAATATCTAACTAAATTAAGTTATGCACCTTTAGGATACCAAAGACCAACTTTTGGTGTTAATTTGAGATATTTGAGGATCCTTTTGACTGTAGTGAGGTGTGATTCTTTGGGATTTGCTTGATATCTTGCACACAAACACACACTCAACATAATATCTATTCTACTAGTTGTCAAATATAGTAAAGATCCAATTATACTCATCAACCTTCTGTCCTTTTTCATCTGAATCAAGATAAGTTAATGTTGCCATTGGAGTTGCAACATCTTTGCTTTTTTCCATTTGAAACTTTTTGATCACTTCAAGGAAATACTTGGTTTGATTTAGAAATATCTTATTCTTCATTTGCTTCACTTGAAGTCCAAGAAAGAATGTTAACTCTCCCATCATTGACATTTCAAACTCATTCTGCATAAAGATAGAAAATTCTTTGCATAATAATTGAATAGTTGAACCAAAAATTATATCATCAACATATACTTGAACCAATAAGATATCATTGATTTGCCTTTTGATGAACAAGGTTTTATCAACATGTCCTCTTGTGAAAGATTGTTCAAGCATAAATTTACTTAATCTTTCATACCAAGATCTTGGAGCTTGTTTTAAACCATAAAGAGCCTTTTTAAGGTTAAAAACATGGTTTGGATATTTAAAATCAGCAAAACCAGGAGGTTACTCCACATAGATTTCCTCCTCAATACATCCATTTAAGAAAGCACTTTTGACATCCATTTGAAAAAGTTTAAAATCCATTAAACATGCATATGCAAGTAATAAACTAATGGCT
This sequence comes from Glycine tomentella, assembly GCA_007407185.1. Lineage (NCBI taxonomy): Eukaryota > Viridiplantae > Streptophyta > Magnoliopsida > Fabales > Fabaceae > Glycine > Glycine tomentella. The sequence goes on from PYAF01000384.1 coordinate 65,977, forward strand.
TCCCATCTTGCAGCTGGTGCATAGGTTTTCTCATAGTCAATGCCTTCCTCTTGGTTGTAACCTTTTGCAACCAATCTAGCTTTCTTTATGACTATGATTCCACTCTCATCAAGTTTGTTTCTAAAAACCCATTTAGTGCCAATAGGCTTGAGAGACGAAGGTCTAGGAACAAGTTTCCAAACTTCATTTCTCTTAAATTGATTCAATTCATCATGCATGCATCCAATGTTCATCAATTAAGGCTTGATCAATATTCTTAGGTTTTATTTGTGAAACAAAAGCCATATTACAGCAGAGATTTCTCAATGATGATCTAGTAGATACTCCCTTTGAAACTTCACCAATTATATTGTCAAGGGAGAGATCTCTTGTAGTTCTCCAATCTTTTGGCTCTTGGACCGGTGTTGATTGTTTTGTTTCAACAATTGGTTCTTCCTTTTCTTTACCCATTGATTCATTTAGTTGAATGAACTCCTCCAAAGGACATGCACCAATATCACACTTCTTTTCCTCTTTAGAAGGATAAGATTCATCACAAATAACATGAACTGATTCTTCCATGCGTAAGGTTCTTTTATTGAAAACTCTATATGCTTTGCTATGTAATGAATATCCAAGGAAGATGGCTTCATCAGCTTTAGCATCAAATTTTCCAAGTGATTCTTTACCATTATTTAAAACAAAACACTTGCAGCCAAACACTCTTAAATGAGAAATGTTTGGTTTTCTACCTTTGTATAGTTCATAAGGAGTTTTCTTTTTAAATAGGCTTTATTAGTAATCTATTCAAAGTGTAGCAAATTGTACTTATAGCATCAGCCTAAAAATGTTTAGGCAAATTTGTCTCATTAAGAAGAGTTCTTGCACCTTCTTCAAGGGATGTATTTTTCCTCTCCACAACACCATTTTGTTGGGGTGTTCTTGGAGCTGAAAAATTGTGGTTAATTCCATTTTCTTCACATAATTTTTCAAAATGTTCATTTTGGAATTCTCCACCATGATCACTTCTTATTGAGATAATTTTGCTTCCCTTTTCATTTTGAGCAAGTTTGGCCAATTTTCTAAAAGCATTGAAAGCGTCACTCTTGGATTTCAAAAACAAAGTCCATGTGAACCTAGAGTAATCATCAACAATGACAAGCCCATAGTAATTACCTCCTAAACTCATAGTTTTAGAAGGACCAAATAAATCTATGTGAAGTAATTCAAGGGGTCTTGAAGTAGAAATAACATTTTTACTTTGAAAAGAATTTTTTGTTTGTTTTCCCTTTTGACATGCATCATATAATTTGTCCTTTTCAAACTTGAGTTTGGGTAAGCCAATGACTAAATCCTTTTTAATCAGCTTGTTCATATGATGTATGTTAATGTGACTTTCCCTTTTATGTCATAGCCAGGATTCATCAATTTTACCTATTAGGCAAGAAGTGTTGTGAAAGAATGCATGATCTATGGAGAGTAAATAGATATTACCTTTTCTTTTACCTATATGAATCACCTCACCATTTTGTCCATCACATTTCATGCAGCAATTGTCATTAAATGACACTTTGAACCCTTTATCATAAAGTTGGTTTATACTTAGGAGATTGTGCTTTAAACCTTCCACATAAAGAACATTTCTGATCTTGGTTTTAAAGTTGTCTCCTATATTTCCTTCTCCAATTATCTTCCCTTTGTTGTTGTCTCCATAGGTGACAAATCCACCATCTCTAAGAGTCAAATTTGTGAGCATTGATATGCCACCGGTCATATGTCTAGAGCATCCACTATCAAGATACCATAATGATGATCTTTCTCTTAGACATACCTACCAAATTCAAATCAATTTACAACGGAAGGTACCCAATTGAGATTGGGTCCATAGGGGTTAGCTATTTTCCTTTTCTTTTGGCACCTGATGGAGTGCTTTTATTTAAATATTTTTCTATCCTTCTTAGCTTATTTTACTTCTCTTGGACTTTTATTTTCCCATTCTAATTCAGTTTTTGTCTTAGGCAAGTAAGTGGGCTTAATTGCTAATTGTAGCGTATTTTTGGATTTTATGCTCACTTGACCTATCTGTCTTGTATAGGACCTATAGAGCTCTACAGAACTCTGAATGGAGCGTTCTAGTAGTCCCTAGAAAGATAATAAAAAGATCTACAAGTTTGTCAGAAATAAGCTGAGGGTAATTCTATCATTTGGAGGATCATTTTGGACTTCGAAGTCAGAATCACTGCACTTGTATTTTGGGCTGCGAGTTTGTTTTTTTACTGTTGCAAATAGTAAATAATTAGAATTGATGGGTTTGTTTATGGCCCATTCTTTCCTTCAGACTTAGTCACTATGTATTAGTGACATTGGAGAGACTTAAAATAATTTTTTACATTTTTAGCAAAAAACAGTTTTGACATTTTTTTTTGAAGTTTTTAGAATCAAAACTCTTGCTCTTATTTTCTCTCAACTGTTCTTCCTTGTTCTTCATTTTCGTTTTGCTATTCTTCCATTTTCGTGCATATATTTCATGGGACTTTCATTGGTGATGATCATGAAAGACTAAATAATCAATCAATCCAAGGATTCAACCCAAGCCAAAGGAGAATTTGAGTCCTGGTTTAGTATTTCGAATTCTGTTTGAATGTTCACTTTCTTCTTCAATTACTATTATGTTTTCATGATTATGAATGCGTTTAGGATTGAAAGAAGATTAGGTTATGGATTCATTTCCTAATTTTGAATATTAATCACAGATTAATTGGATGATATTTCAGTTAGGGTTGTGGTTTCAATTGATTTAGGGGTTAATTCAATTGAACTGCTTCTAATGAGATTGAACGGACTTTCATAATAGGATAAATTTCTAAGAACGACGATGATTCGAATAGCTTGGTGTGGTGAATTGGATTGATGCTTTTAATCTGTTTTACATTACCTCTTTTCAATTCTGTTAGTTTCTGCTTTGTTCTTTAATCTTAGTTTACGTTTTTGCAAGTTTTACTTAACGCATATAAGTTGTTCGACAAAAATCCCCCTTACTGTTATTAGTGAGAGTTGAAGTTAGAACCATATTGATAGTGTCTCTGAGTCGACCTAGGTTAATCATGTGCTACAGAATTAGCGTAGTTAAATAGTTTTGGAGCGCTGCGGCAAACGCTTATCAAAACAGGCGCTGTTGTCGGGGACACGGTTCATTGTGTGCTAGCTTTAATTCATTGTAATTAGTTCATAGTAGTAGTAATATATAAAAAAAAAGTTACAATTACTACATATTTACATTTTGCTGCACAACCGCACTTTATTACATAACCACATGATTATTCTTGCTCATTATGAAGTGTGGATGATGTAATTTCATGTGTGCTGTCAAAAAACAGAGGAAAAACAATGAAAAAACAGAGTAGTGGTAGGGAGAGAATTAGTGTAGTATAGTTGCTTTTGTAGTGTCATTTTGCTGTCCAAAATTTTTCAGACTTGTGCAGTTTTGAGTTGCAATTTGTTTCCCAAGGTTTAATCCCCATTTTAAACAAAAGCAACCCTGATAGAGTTGGGTGTGGGTTCAAATTGGCAAATTCGACCTCTAAGTAGGATTTTTGGACCAGTTTTTACAATTGTCTAGGGACATTCTGGTAATTTCACAGCAAACGATTTCAGAATGGGTTGAAATTTTACCAGAATGTGCAGAAAATTCAAACATCAAGTTGAACCTGTTATGATCCTGAGATAGATAGGACATTTCACAGATTAAACAGACGTATATCAGCACTCAAATGCATTCTCCATTTGGCACATAGAATCTCATAGCATAGCATCTATTAGATGTGTGACCTTTTTTCATACAATAGTTACAAGTTACAGTTTTTGATGCTCTTTCAAAATAAGTCATGTGATTAAACCTTGGTTTTGAAACAACTTTTTGATATTTCTGTTTTGGATGCACAAACTTGGTTTTTCCATAAGGTTTTGATCCATGTTTGTAACCCAATCCAAAAGTATCTCCAGCATATTTTTGCATACTTTGCATTTCAGTCAAATTGCATTTTCCTTTATAAAGTCTTTTCAAGAGGTCAACCAAGTAATTTTTTTCTGAAAGTACTGCCATATATTTTTCACCTTGACTTTTTTTGAATTAATCAAACTCGTTTTGCAAATCATTGTATTTGTCAACATTAGATGAAGAAGAAGCACATACACATCCATTCATTTTGTAACTTGAAATAAATTTTTCATTTTCTTCTTTCAGGTTACAAATCTCAGTTTTCAATTATGCAATTTTTGTGACATGCCATCTAAGATTTCCTTTTAGCCTATTATTGGATTTTGCAAGCTTTTGAGCCTCTTCATGCATTTCTTGTAAAGTATCAACAACTTGATCAAATTCAGAATTTACCTCAGTTTCAGTACTTGAGGATTCGTCATCTTCATTAATTGTAGAAGTGAAACACACATTTGCTTCTTCATTTTCAGTTGATGATTTAGAAATTATTGACTCATTGTCTTCCCAAGCTATCTAGGCTCTCTTAGGCTTTACTTCTTTCTTTATCTTGTTTTCACCTTGTTGCTTTTTCAAAAAGATAGAACATTTAGATTTAATGTGGTCAGGCTTAACACATTCAAAGCAAGTGAAGTTGTTGTTACTCTTTTTGTTGTTGTTATTTGTGAACTTTCTGTTCTTGTCTCTTCTCAAGAACTTACTGAACTTTTTGACAATTATATTCATGTTGTCCTCCATCTTCTCAATTGAGTCTTCCATCTTTTCCACCTTTGAGGATGCAGCTTTCAAAGCTATGCTTTTTTGTTTCTTTTCTACATCTTCTGCATTGATTAGTTGTGACATTTCAAGTTCATACTCAAGAAGCTTACCAAAAAGTGCAGCCATCGACATTTTGGATAGATCTTTTGATTCTTTGATTGTTGTCACCTTTGGTTGCCATTGTTTTGTGAGACACGTCAAGATTTTGATATTCAACTCTTCAGCATCAAAGATCTTTCCAAGACCAAGAAGATGATTTACTATGTGAGTGAATCTTGTTTGAAGTGAGATATGTTTTTTGTGGAGTTCTTCTTGAACATTTCATACTCATGGATTAAGGCATGCTTTCTTGATCTTCTTACTTCATGAGTTATCTCCAACATCTACCACATCTCCTTTGCACTTTTGCACCTAACAGTTTTTAAGAATTCATCAAAGGAAAGTGTAAAAGTAATCATATTTTTTAGCTTTAAAATCATATTGAACAACTCTCTTTTCAACATCTGTCACTTCATCCCATTCTTTGGGAATCATATCATTACCAACAATTTTTATAGGAATAATAGGACCTTTTTCTATTGCATTCCAAGCACCTGGGTCATTTGATTGAATAAAGATTTTCATTCTATTTTTCCAAAAACTGAAGTGCTCTCCTTCAAATATCGGAGGACGATTGAGGGAGACACCTTCCTTGAAGGTAATTTGTGTGGTATTCATTTTCTTTTAAAGAAAGATAGTGATTTTGAATAATACTCAAGAACCTGCTCTGATACCAATTGAAAACAATAAGAATACCCACAATAACCAAGAAGGGGTGAATTGGTTTAAATTTGGTATTTTAAAATTTATTTATAAAATCAGAGTTAAAGGATCTTAATTACTTTTAAACCAAGAATGCTTCTAATCCATCAAATCACTCAGCTCAAGAAATCAATTGCTCAAAACAGGACTTGTTGAGTAATGATAATAATATCAAGAAGAAATGAACAAGATAACTAGTAGAGATTAAGAAATTGAAAAACAACACAAGAATTTATATTGGTTCACTTCTCAAGAGAAACTACATCCAGTTTCTTCTAATCAACACTAGATTAGAGTTCCACTATTGTAAATTTCAGTTCTTACAAGCTTTACAACAAACACTCTTTATCAACCCTAGATATAGAATAGAAATCTAAAACTCTATTAGATTCCTTGTGATTAAGAACCAGAGAACACTACTTTATTCTTCCGTAGAGAACCCTACTCTAGCACAAGCTTCAAAGAAATATTTACAATAGCTTCAAATAACAAAAAATACAAAAAAGAATTTACAATAAGAGATAATGGAGAGAAACAACCTGATGATCCGATGAATATGAATGCATACGGTTTACCAATCACAGTTGAATTGCAGAAAAAGATTTCAGAACATGCTCTCCAAAACTTCTTTGAAAACTCTTGCCTAAGAAATCATTCTATACCGATGAAGATTAAAGAGTGGGACAAGAACTTAGTTAACCCAGAAAATCACTTTCTAACTTTGAGAAGACTTGTGTATATTCAGAAAATTCGAAGTGTTCAAGTTTTTTTATCAGACAAGCCCTTATCCTATTTATAACAGCTTTTTGTAACAGACTGTAATCGATTACAATGTGCCAAATAATCGATTAAAATGACTTATGTAATCAATTAAATTGTCACTTAATCGATTAAAGTGTTCAAAGTTTCATCCTGGGTTTTACAACGAACAAAATAATCGATTAACTGAGCTATAATCAATTAAAGCAGTGCAGTTCATTTGTGAAGCAAGCTTGTGTAATTGATTACAATATATGGTAATCGATTAAAGCAGTAAGGTTCATTGTGAAGCAAGCTTGTGTCATCGATTACAATTTATGGTAATCGATTAAAGCAATGAGACATGATTTTTGATTTTACTATGTAATCGATTACAAGAGTTATGTAATTGAGTAATATGTTCTTCAAGGCTTTTCCAGATTTAAAAATGAAGCAAATAATCCATTAAACCGATGTGTAATCGATTAAAGCAGTAAGATTACATTTTTCCAAAAAATATTACCCATTTAATTCCTTTTAAAAACATGAATAGATTTGATACTTTAATGAAAACATTTAAGCATGCTAATGATTATGTTCATGCAATGCAAGAATCAAAAAATTGGCCTCTCATACACTTAATTTGAATTACAATCTTCAGGGCATGTGAAAAGCTCAAAACTTTCTTCTAAATCACAAGTTTCATCTTCTTGTTGCTCCCCCTATATCCAACACATATTTGAGACATATTTGACACTGAAAGTTGGCAAATTTGCCATTGCCACGTCCTCTGCCAGCCCCTGTACTGCCACGCCCATAGTTATTCGAACCTCTGAAATTCCCAGAATTACCAGCCCTATGTGAATTGGAAGGTGAGTATCCTTGAGTATAATTCAAGGAAGGAGAACTCAAGAGCTGTGTTTCTTTATTATACCGATTCAGATGCGCCTCATGACCATATAATAAGGCTTCAATTTCAGCAATTGGTGGAGTTCTTTTCTTGCCTTCAATCACTTTGATGACAAAAGCATAATCTAAAGGAAGACCTTTCAGAATAGCATCAACATACTCCTCATGGCGAACTGGAACACCTACACCAACAAGCTCATCCATAAACCCTATAATTTTTTCTCAGATATTCATCCATAGACCTGTCAGAAAGAGAGACTGCACGCATGGTAGTTCTTAATTGTCGAACCCTGGACTTGGTATGAAGGCTGGCGTGTTCATGGATCTTTTCCCATACCTGATAGGAATGGTTGGATCCAAGAACTCGTGAAAGAACTAACTTGGACAGCGTAGATTGAAGCCAAACAAGCAAGGTCTGGTCTTGAACTTCCCAAGCTTCATACATATGACTGACCCTATTAGCAACACTGTCTTACTCAATGAGATATCTGGGAGGAATAACCGGATTAACCATAATGTGTTGAAGCTTATGAGATTTCAACACAGGTTCCACATGTTGACGCCAATGGAGATAGTTGGAGTCATCAAGCTTTTCAGCAAACATAACTGAGCCAAACAGGTTCAGCAAACGCGATTCTGTCAGCGAACACAACTGAGCCAAACAGGTTCAGCAAAACGCGATTCTGGACAGCAAATCAATTAAAATCAACTGTAAACTACACAGACAACTGCAAAAAGAGGAGCCCAAGCCTAATCGAGACCAAAAACAAGCCCAAGCATGAAGAGGAACATTCACGATGCATGTATTGTTGCGAACAAGAAGAAAATGATGTTGAACAGTAACGAACGGGAAAAAGCACCGAAACCAACACCAACCAGCACAGAAACAGCTGAAAAAGGAAACCCAAGCAAGAACAGGATCAATCACAGGCTCTCAAGTGAACATGAGCAATCACGATAAAGAAGTAATCTCGAAATAACAAAGTGAACAATAACATGATTATGAACAATGACGCGATTATGAAGAAAACACAATCCAAACAGGAATAGAATTGAACGAAGGATCAAAATGCACTACACGATCAGTGCAAAAATTTTGCTCTTGATACCATGTTAAGGAAAATGAACGAAAGAGAGAGAGAGAGAGAGAGAGAGAGAGAGAGAGAGAAAGATGAATAGTAACTGAATTTCTTTTATTTCTAAAGAATGAAAAGTAGTTACAAAGTTGTGCATGTGTGGTATTTATAACCTCTTACCACTAACTTGATGAAACATAACTAGGAACTGACAATTGTACTTACAACTGTGCAGAGTACATAAAAGAATAACTACTAACTACAACCTTGGTAATTACTAACTACAACTTATTTACAAAGGAGTGCTGTTAGCAAAAGCTAACCGCACATACATGCTCTAATACTCTTGAATACACTAATCTGACATAGTGTTATTTTGGAATTTTTGTTTTGTGTTGCTCTTATTCTTAAGTCTTCTAGTTTGTCTTTCCTTAGCATTCTCTTTTGAGTTGTTCCTTTTATTTCTTTTAGCTTTTATTGCTTGTCTTTTAAATTTTTTGGTTTTGTCTTAGAGTATCTCTCTTTCTTTGGACTCTTAAGTTCAGCTTGAAATTCATTACATCTTTCACATTGAATACTTTCTTGATTTGGATTTTGAAGGTTCCACTTAAGAACTTACAGAGGAACATAGAGTGGTAAAGGCAAGTGGGCACATTATAGAAAAAGCCTAAAAAGAGATAAACATGAATGGACTTTAAGTAAAACACTAAGTTGAGTGGTAAGGTCCATATATCTATTATTTGTGCTAACCATTTTGGGTAGGAATGTATTATTCAACTTATCATCAAAGTGATGGAGGCTGTGGGAAATATGAAGGAGAAAGGAGGCTTAAAAGACATCGGACAATGAGTTATGGAGGAAGAGATGGAGAGGGAAAAAATAATAAAGATAATATGGAAAGAGATACGCTTAAAATTCCTAATTTTCAAATGAAGCATGACCCAAAGGCATATCTTGAGCGGGAGATGAAAGTTAACCAAATATTTACATGTCATAAGTATAGTAAAGTGAAGAAGATTAGGTTGGCTACCTTGGGCTTTGATGACAAAGCACTCACATGGTGGAAGCTTGAAGAGAATGCAAGAGGGAGGATAAGCAAACCTAAGATAACAACATGGACAAAAATGAAGGAGTTTATGAGGAAGACATTCTTGCCACTTTCTTATGAGAGAGATGCTTATGACTGGTTACAAAACCTCACACAAGGTAGCAAGAGTCTTGAAGAGTACCATAAAGAGATGATAATGACTATGAGAAGAGCCATTTTACAAAAGCCTAAAACTTCTATGGCAAGGTTCCTACGTGGGCTTAATAGAGACATTCAAAGCATTATGAAGTTCTGGCACTATGAGAGCTTGGAGGATATGGTACATCAAGCCAAGAAAGTGGAGAAACAACTTGAGAGGAAGCATTCCTACAAGAAGACCTATCACTATGACTCTTCTAGTGGTAAGGTCAAGTCCAAGAAGGAGGGATCTTCCCCACCTAAGCAACAAGGTTCAAAGTCTCCAAGTGGTAAACATGTTCCTAACCCTAGCACTTCTTCTACTTCTATAGTTCAATTAAATGCTTTAAATGTGTGGTAAAGGTCATATTACATTACACTATCCAAACAAGAAAACCAAAGTTTTGAGGGACAATGAGATTGTCACTGGTGAGTTTTCTTTGATTAGTTCATCTAATATCTCCAGTTATAATGATAGTGGATATGGTACCAAATGTCTAGATGATGGATTGATGATGTATAAAAGGTTGTTGGGTATCCAATGTAAGGATAGGGATGAGATTCAAAAGAATAACATATTTCAAACTAGATGTTTGGTTCTAGGGAATGTGTGTTGTTTGATTATTGATGGGGGGTAGTTGCATTAGTATGTCCAACACAAGGTTGGTTAGCAAACTTAACCTTAAAACCACCCCACACCCTAATCCTTATTGCTTGAAATTTCCATGTGAAGAAGGTGAGTTGGTTGTAGACCAGCAAATGTTGATGAGTTTTACCATTGGAAAATATAAAGATGTTGTGTTGTGTGATGTAGCTCCCATAGAAGCATGTCGTATCTTGTTGGGTAAACCATGGCAAATTGAAAGAAATATGAAACATCATAGGAAGACCAATAAGATTTCTTTTGTACATTGTAACGACTACGTTTCTTGTCTGTTTTTAATTTATTACGCTTCTTAATTTACAGAAAAAAAATTTCCACATAATTCGTTTACGTAAAACTAATTATACGTCATAAATTATTTATTTTAACGCGTTCGCAAATTTGTCAAAATATAAAGTTCAAACATAGTTTAACATACAGTCCAAATACAATACAGTCCCAAATAGTCTGTTACACGATAAGATACATACAGCTCAACGTAGCATCAAATACAAGCAACCAAAAAATTTCAAATACAATATATAGAATATCCAGCTCCTTCCTCAATGATTTCCTTAGCTTACTGTTCATCTGTTCGCCCAAATAAATTGGGTCATCACAGGTGTCAACCACAGACACAAATCCGGTAAGTACATGATAAACATGATTAGATAAACAACAGAAACAGATACATAATTGAAACAAAATAACAATTATAAAACAGATACATGATGAATGATGCATGCTTTCTTTATTATCATGATGCATGACTGAGATCTCAGAGGCCTAGTAAAAGGTACCAAAATCAGAATAGTTTCACCCACTCCAGTGAAACAGTCCCACCCACTCCAGTGAGACCTCCCTCCACTCCGAGGGAATAAAAAGTACCTATAGTTCCACCCACTCCAGTGAAACAGTCCCACCCACTCCAGTGAGACCTCCCTCCACTCCGAGGGGAATAAATGCAAATGATAAATATAATGGCTTGCTTTCATTTTTCTTTTTCTTTTTCTTTATCAAAACTCTCATAATTTGGCACTATACACTTTTAATCTCCCAACGTGATTTATTCAATAACAGATATAAGTGCACCATTTTTAAGGATACATATTTCACAATTTTCAACATCTTAATCAATATACATATATACCTTAGTACAAATTATAGTTCAACATCAAGGGAGTAACACATAACAACATCAAGTAAGTAACATACATCCTTACTACAAATTAAATCCAATCATTAAATAAGTAACATACAACAACATTAAATAAATAATAAAGTAACATCTAACTTTAATAAAACAAATAAACATGGTTACAAAATATAGAAAATTGGATTTCCTAGTCACTTTCTTACTAGACAACATTCAAATTATTTATTCCTTAAGTTATTTAAGGTTACTTATTACCTAGGTATTCTTTTACTTCTTTGAAGCATTTTTACAAACACATGGTGTACAAAATTTTAAGGTTTGTGAAAATAAATGACAACCTAGCTTAATTCTTATAGAATTAGATGATAAGATAACACAATTAATTATCTAAGGATGTGTACCATAGTACTTCCCATACCTTAGCTTTTCTTTTGATGTAGAACTTAGCTACTTGTCTTCAAATTCCTAGCTTTTTACGTGAGCTTCCTTTTGGTGTGTTCTTTGTTTTGGTTTTGTATTTTAAGTGAAAAGGATGTTGGCTGAAAGTGGAATTCTGTCCGTGCAAATCAGCCTCCACTTTGGTCCCACCATGCTTTTATATAGGCTAGTTTCCTTTGCTTCAGTGAAAATATCACAAGACTCCATCATGTCTAGCCTTTTTAGTTGGATTTCTCCTATTGGCTAAAGCTTTTCTACCACACAAGTGTCCTTGTTCATGACAATTCCACACCATTCTACTTCAATCTCAGCATTTGCACGTGGGATTTGCTCTTGGTGCATTCCTTTTGGTAGTTTTCGGCCAAGCTTAGTGTTTTAGGCAAATATGTTGCAATTTTTGGCTTTTAGCTTTAACCGTAGAGTAGATATGTTTTAATGCTTTATGTACTTAACATTTTTTCTTATATTAACCAAAAGTATTTCTATAATTTATGAAAGCCTAATTTCAATTGTTTTCTTGGAAGTAAAATTTCTAAAATTAGTTGGAAACTAGCTTAAATTTTATTAACAATTTTTGGATGTTTTTAGCTTTCTTCTAATGACTTTTTCTAAATTCCTATTGGTTCATTTTGTTTTTTTAATTAGTAAAATGTCTAGACTACTTATTTAAGAATTCATTCCTTCCATAATTAAGAGACAAATTCCTAGATTGTATCTTTCCTTTTTCTATGTTTTTATAAAACTCAGATTAGTCTATATTCTATTCTTTTTGAATTATCTTTTCAAAATTTCTAAAAATTTCATTTCATAATTTTTCTTTACTAAAAATGTCACTAATTTCCTATTTAGGAGCATCCTAGACTTTTGTCAAGCTTCCATAACCTTACTGAGGTTTTCTGACCTTATCAAAGCAAAAAGGGTATTTTGGTCATTTGTACAATTATTCAGGGGCATTTTAGTCATTTATCCTAGGGACCTAACTGTCATTTGTGGAATTGTCCAAGGACATTTTGGTCATTTTCAAAAATGTCCAAGGGTTTTTATGTCATTTGTCTAGGAATGCATATTTATAAGAAAATGCACATGTATATTGAAATCTGAGGGTGTTACATACATGAAGGACATAAGATCAAACTTGTGAAAATAGAATGAACACTTATGCAAATAACCAAGAGGGGGGTGAATTGGTTTTACCTCAGAGTTTTTAAAATTTAAAACAAATTTTAATCACAGCGGAAGTCTTTAAAAGAAGGATCGTATCTTAACCCAATTAAGAAATCTAACTTTTAAAAACAACTTTTATCTCAATCAGACCACTCTTGAGCTATAACCAATCTTGTGATATGAACAAGCATAATACTTCAAGAACAATATGAATATGAACAGAAATATACAATTACACACAAGATTTATACTGGTTCACCTCTCAACCCCAGAGGCTACATCCAGTTTTACTTCTAATCAGCCTTGATTAGAGTTTCCACTGTAACAAATATAATATCTTTACAAGCAAACAAAGATCTCTCTTATCCTCCCTAGGTAAAATTCAAAATCTAAACCTATAGACTTTTCAAAAGATTTAAGAACCAGAGATCCCCTCTCTGTTCTAACCACTACAAACCTATCTAGCAATTTGTTATATGAACAAACAACAACAAAACAAACAGTTTTAATCAAAACAACAATGAAATTGATTCAAGAAAGATATCACCTCAATATCCTCAGTGCAATGAACAAATTTAAATGATCAAACTAGACTGAGAATGAATGCCATGATTTTTCTTGATGAAATCTTTTGACCAAAAATGCTTCAACACAAGCTTCACATGAAATAGATGACTCAACAAATGAAAGTCTTCATGATTCTTGAATCTACTATGAATTTTTGTTTCTAATGTGCCTTGGTGACTTTAGAATACTCAGAAAGTGATTTTCACAAAGCTTGTTCGAAAAATCAGAACCTTCGCAAATAGAATGATCTCCTTCTATTTATAAAAAAACAGAATTAACTACCTGTAATCGATTATTCCGTAAGTGTAATCGATTATTTTAACTCATGTAATCGATTAAAATTCTAAAATAATCGATTAAAGTGTTCATCAGAAATCTGGAAAAAATCTCAAGAACAAATAATCGATTAACTCATCTCGTAATCGATTTTCCAGGAGGTCCGGATTTTCTGATACACTAGTGTAATCGATTAATGTCTCAAATAATCGATTATCACAGGAAGTGTGAAAAACTCATCAATGCATATTTAATCGATTACAACAATCTGGTAATCGATTAAACCAGATAAAAATGCTTCTGAAAATTATGCAGATACACTGATAATCGATTATTCCGTGAAGTAATCGATTATCACAGAACGACTCTAACATAATCAAACTAATGTAATCAATTACAAATTATTGGTAATCGATTAAAGTGTTCATATGACAATATGCAGTTCTGTTTACACGCTTTTAATCGATTATATCATATTGGTAATCGATTAAAACAGTGAAAAATACTTTTTATGAAAACCTTAATGCCTTAATGTCATGCCAATGGATTAATGTTTTCATATGACTTAATCATGAATTAATGAATGAATGTATGCATGACTTAATCAACCTATGTGAGGAATAAGAGGTTATAACTTCTTGAACCAAGTTTTGAAAAAAATACATATGCCATCAATTTGAGTGGGCATGTAAAATCAAAACTAGTGATCATCCTAAACTTGATTCTTCATGATCTTCCTTAACTTGATTCTTCATCATTTCTAACAACTTGCACCACTTTCACCTAAGGAAGCAAGTAAGGATCAAGTTAAATTGAGAAAGAAAATAAAAGATGAGCGAAAAGAGGCAAAAGAAAAAGAAACAAAAGATAGAGAAAGGAAGAGAAAAAGAGACTGAAAAAGAGGGAGCAAAAGATAAAGAAAATATGAATATTCTTCTTTTTATTCTGGCCTTTTGTTTGTTTGTGAAGATTCTTTGTTCAAGGGGTTTCAAAAAGATCTTCCATGTGCAGAATTTAAAATTTCATGTTCTACTTCGTTGTTTGATGATGAAGTCTCTCATGGAAAGAAACAAAATCAAGATGAGGTTTCAATGGAGGAATGCAAGACTCTAATTCTTTTTTCTAATTTGAATGTTGAGATTAATTCTTATTGTAATTTCTTGTGTGCATCTAACCATGCAAATTCTTGTACATCAAGGATCAATGGACAAGACAATTTAGAGAAGAGGTGGATGCCCATGAGGATCAAGACAACCATTGGGAGAAGAAGATTTTGAATCATCTCATCTCTAGGCCTAATGTTTTGATTGAAATACAACTTGTGTTAATTCTTGATTTGCATGATACTTGTGATGTGCTTAATGCATACGATTTGCATGATATTGTTTTAGGTGATGGTGCCAAGTCCTTGAGTTTTGAGATTAATGCACATTATTTGGAATTGTGTGATCATGAAGAGTCTTCCTCTATGTGGTTTGTTGTTTATGAAGAAACTGAAAATTATGAGTTCTATAGGCATGAACAACATATGTTGAAAGATGTTACATTTTATGTGCATAAATCTTTATTCCCTGATTCTTTGATTAGAGGAACTCATGATGAAAGTGTAATGCTGCATGGATTTTCCTTTGGAACTTACATGGAACGTGAAACACTCAAATGTTTTGGTAGATCTATTGTGCATAAAAGGGATAACTTTAAAGATTATGTTCATGGTTTGAAGATGTCCTTGCTTGTTCATAATTTTCATCGGGTTCACTTAGCTATGAAATTTGTGCTAAAGTGCCCAAGATCCAAGAGAGGAAAGCATTTTCATTTAATATTGTGTGGTAGTTTCCTTGTCCTTGTATTTGATCCAGGAGGATGGATAGGTAAGCACATAAATAATAAGATATTTACCCTTTTAAGTAATTCAAGTCTCCTTAGAAGTAGGATTTTGTTTTCATTGAAACTAATACATTGTTTTCTTTTGATGTAGGTAAAGAGGATTTCAATACAAGGTCGAATTCTTTCAAAGAATGAGGGAATGATGAAGATCAAACAAGGAACATGGACAATGAAGCACTAAAAGGACTTCATGGACTAATTTGCAAGACAAAGCCCGTGAAGATATATCATCTAGTTTTATTTTTCCATCAAATAAAGTTGTAAATATTTAATATGACATAATAGGAGTGGCTATTCAATAAACCACTAGTTTTTAAATAATTACTATCAATAGGAGTTCATTATAATTAGGGACCAGTGGTATGCCTTAAGACAACTATATGTATGATAAGTGCCACATTTTAGTAAAAATAGAATTCAAATATGGCACTTATCCGTTATTTTAATTGAATTATTCACAAGTTAACCCTAGAAACCTAGTTAATTGAAGGTTATATCAATCTAAGTTATGCTTTTGTGTTTTGAAAAGATTTCGTCCAATCAAATGTTTAATTTTGCTAGGTTTAAAGGTTACAGAAGAATCAAGCTGCGAAAACCAAGAGCTGGGAGTGAACTAAGCAAAGAATGAAGTCCCAAACAGCATTCCAGGCCCAACAAGCACCAAGGCCCAAAGAATCCTTCAAGACTAAGCTTTTAACTCGCCCAGGCGACCAGTTTATGCCTATTTTGCTCGCCTGGACGAGCAACAAGTTCCAAGACAGCCTCCTAACTCGCTCAGGTGCCCATTTTATGAAGAAATTGGTGGCCTGGGATACCAAAGCACCCAGAACCCCAAAATCTATAAATAGGGACGAAATTTGAAGGCCAGAGCATGAAATTCCACTTCTTTTCTCTCCCAAGCACCTGCCCATTTCTAGTTTGTTTTAGTTTCTAAGTGAGTGTAGAAACTTAGGGAAGTGAGGAAGAGTGAATTGTATAAGGAGATTCTGCTAAAAAGAGGATCGATGACGAGCTTAGTCAGTGGTTCTCTCGAGGAGGTTCTGCCGATGTTCGCTTAAAATTCCCTAAGGATTGGAGGTACTTTTCTTATCCATATGCTCTTTTAATTATTTATGCATCGTTCTATTTCTTGTTGGTAATTTCATTCTATGCTTAATACTTGATTCTACTTGATCACTAAGATCACGAACTTAAATTCCTAAGTGAGACTGGAAAGTAATCTTAGGGTTTGAACTGAATGAAATTACTTGTTACGTTACGTTGTTAGGAATATGGCATAACATTTTGATCGCATTAAACACGTGAATATGATCTTAATGCTTGGGTATTTAATTAAATATGCGAGGGATCAATATTTAGTAAAATATCCATAGGGCTTAATTGCGAGGAATCGAATTAAGGTTACCTAAACGTGTGCGTCAACAAGAATAGAAAATGCATAGGTAAAATCAATTAAAGGGATAAGTAAGACGAAATCCAATCCTACACTTCCTTGATTTGACTCGTTTACTTATTTTTCGTAATCATTTATTTGTTTTCCGTAATCTTTACTTTACATCATCAATCAAATGAACCTTCGCTTTTATTATCTGTACATAAACTACTAAACTGGTAACAAATTTAACCAACCAACGTAAACTCAAATCCCTGTGGAGACGATCTTATAAATTCGAAACTTACAACGATAGAACGGTACGCTTGTCGTAAAAATACCTAACAATGTACCTCATAATTTTATCAATGAAATGGACTTAGATTTGGATGAAATTAGAATTTAGCTTTATTCTAAGTGTGAGAGAATTGTTCTCCTCTTGGTTCTTGTGTAGAACCCTAAATTCTCATCAAAGAATTCCTATTCTTTACTTCTCAACTTATTGATCCTTAGGGATTGTTACATTAATCTTTTATATTTCTCATCTCAATCCGCTTTTCCTTTTCTTCTACAAAATTTGTTTTTAATTTTGAATCTATTAAGATGTTGAATTGTGATTCATGAAAAATGATTCTCAT
Source organism: Glycine tomentella (assembly GCA_007407185.1). NCBI lineage: Eukaryota > Viridiplantae > Streptophyta > Magnoliopsida > Fabales > Fabaceae > Glycine > Glycine tomentella. The sequence goes on from PYAF01000384.1 coordinate 83,599, forward strand.
CACAAATTTATTATTATGATTTATTAAAATTCAAAGTAAAAGTAAAAAATGAACTTCAAATAACGATTAATTAAAATTGAAATAATTATAAAAATCATTTTATGTGAAAAGAAATACATTTTCAATTTAATATATATATATATACCATTTAAATTAAAGTTAAATTTTAAAAAAATGTTTAAAAACGATAAAATATTATGAATGAAAAAAATAAAAATTTAATTAAAATTCATCCAATTAATAAATTATTACTAAAATTATTTCCTTAAAAATAATGATGAATAAATAATTCAATCTGTTAAGCATATTAATCCAGTTCCAATTAATAAGATATACTGATCAAAAGGAAAAAGTATATTTTTCCCCTCATAATATTTCAAAATTCAATTATGGTATCTATAAAAATTCAATAT
>PYAF01000384.1:84111-97216 GCA_007407185.1 Glycine tomentella
AGTGTAATTGTTAAATTAAACAATGGAATAAAGAAATTTAATAAATAGGGCTAATAAGGAATAAATATTTTAAGCATAAAAATGGAATAATATTTTAAGAATAAAAATAAAATATAATATAAAATTAAAAATTGGACATTTTAAAAAATATTACTCGAAATAATATTTTTAAAATGTTAAAACTATTAAAAAAAACTTGTTTGAATAGTGAAATAAGTTTATCAATTAATAAATAAAGTTAAAAGCTATCCAGTGAATTTGTCAAAAAAATAATTGGATTTTCATATAATACATTCTTAAAAAATACAATAAATTTTAAGTTTAAATAAATCTTGAATCCAAGGTTAATAGTGTAACCGGTTCAAAGAATCAGATACCCTCAAAATTCCTTCAAATAAGTAAAATATCCTAATTACAATAATTAAAAAATAAAAATGAACTAAAATAACCTGTGGAATATAACCTCCGTAACACGAGCAAACATAAAATGTCCGCACAATGTTTTAAGAGTGGTGACATGGCGAGGATCCATTGGTGGAACCTACTTGAAAATATTACTTCATTAGTCCCACCACCTCATCCTCATCCACCCTCTCTTCACTCTTCTTTCGCCACACACAACACATTAACACCACAGACTCACTCAACTCAGATCTCTCTCTCTGCTTCCATTAATTTCACGATGGCCACTCTCTTCGACTCCCTCGCCGTCGTGCGTCTCCCCACCGCCGCCTTCTCCCCTGCTGCCGCCCGCCGGACCTCCGTTTTGCTCCCGCACTGCGCCGGCCTCAGGCTCAGACCCGCCGCCGCCACGCGATTAGTTGCGTCCCCCGCTCGCGGAATCGCTTCACGCGCCGCGCGCGTCGTATGTGAGGCTCAGGATACCGCCGTTGAAGGTCAGCTTCCATTTTTTTTGTTCTTCAAAATTTAATTAGAAAAAGCTTTTCGTTTTTAGTACCGATTAAATGCATGTGAACAAACGAAGTCTGGTGGTAGATAGCTGACTTTCTTAAGCAAGTTGTAAGGATTTGATTTCTGGTCATGTGATTTTTGAAGATTTTGTAGAGACTGAAATAAATAGTTGTTCTGAAATTAAAAATTGTTGTATTTTCAGACCCCGAAAGGTAAAAGTAAATTTAATTTAACTTTTTTTTTTCCTTCTGTGGCTTTATATTTTCTTTGCAATAAATTAAAGAAAATAAAATAAAATAAAACAAATGTTGGATTTTGTTGCGTAATTGCTGAACTTTTGAGTTGTGATGTCGAAAATAAGTACGAAAAGAAATTCCACTTGTATGAGTTTCCCATGAAGTTCACTGTTAGAACATACGGCTTTGACTAGCACCGCTCGACACGCATATCAACTGTTGAACTATAGCTAATTGATTGATATTTTTTTTTTCTGTTTTTAAATTAATTGATTGAATATTTGATATTTTGCCTTGTTTGAGAAAGTACGAAATGCATCAATATGAAGACGGTTTGGTAGGGTTGGAAGTGATCTTGGATTAATGTGAAAATTGATTTTGATTTTGAGTTGCACTGGTGTTGATAGTTCTCCTGTTTATTTTCTCATGGTAACCTCCTCATGGAGTTAATGAATTGATCATTGATGTACGGCATTGGCATACCCATTTTCAATGTTGAGGCTATTGATGGAGCCTCGATGGCTTTGGTTTTTGTTGGTGTGTGAAGTGATAGTGATGTTGTCAGACATGCACATGATCCATAGCTTTTGTGTATGGAGTATGGACAAAACTTAGGTGCATAATGCGTTAGGCATTGTTCTCCAATTAAAATTAGAGTTTCATCTCAATAATTAGTGTTGACCTTTTATGCCAACTTTTATTTTACCTAAGGTGTTATGTCTAACTTTTGTCATCTGTGTATTTCCTTTGCATTGATTAAATAAACCTAGTAAGAAGGTCTATTTATTGGTTAGGTAAGTTTTTTCTCTTATTAATCAGCATAAGCATAAATTAAACTCTGTCTATGGTTTCATAGCTAGTTCTTAGCTCAGGTAAAAGAGGAGGGTTGTCAGCCAACCTAAAACTTGTCAATTCCCAAACATGGACAACTCATGACTGATTAATCAACAAAACATAAGCATAGATTGTTTGTTGTTAGTTGTTTTTTCTAATTGCAACAAACATAAACATAGATTGTTTGCTTTTAGTTTTTTTTTTTTTTTTTTCATTGGCCTGTTTGTGTTTTTTTATCTGGTTTGCATGTTCTCCATTTCAGCACAGCATCATTGTAATCAAATTCTTGTGCATACACATAATCTCTTTTTGTTCATACCCAGATAAATTTTATTATTTGAGAAAAATACTAATTGAAAATTTTGCTTGGTTGAGAGAAATAGTAATTGGAATGAAATCATTTTGATTATTACATATTGCAGTGGCTCCTATTACTGATGCAAATTGGCAATCCCTTGTCCTTGAATCCGAATCTGCTGTTTTGGTTGAATTCTGGGCGCCATGGTGTGGTCCCTGCCGAATGATTCACCCTATAATAGATGAACTGGCAAAGCAATATGCTGGGAAGCTCAAGTGTTACAAACTCAACACAGATGAGAGCCCTTCAACCGCTACTCGGTATGGAATTCGAAGCATCCCAACTGTTATGATCTTCAAGAATGGTGAGAAGAAAGATACAGTTATTGGTGCTGTGCCCAAGTCAACATTGACCACGAGCATTGAAAAATTCGTATGAGGTGGTAAGTAAAGAAGGCCTTTGCTGGATGTAAAGCTGTTTTTTCCCCCATTAGCTTCTTTTCTTCTAAGCCCCATGTTTCAAGTTTCGATAATTTGTTTACTCAAGTACTCATTTATGCTCCTGTACATTTATCGGATGCTACCTAATTTTAGATTATTCGAGTTACTAATATGCTAAGTGAATTTGCTATTGAATCATACAACGTTTTAAATTCATTTTACATATTTGTCCGGCTTCTGTTTCTTTTCAACTTTCACTCAACACTGGTGACATGTAGGGGTATATGTGTATAAAACAAATTGGATAATTCAAATTAAATTCGTTAAGTCTCATGCAGGTTACTGTGGGTTCTGGTTGGTGACCAAATTAAATTAGAAAATGTATATAAAAAGGTTTACATTAAAATTTGGATAAATGACCAATTTCGTCCTGTTACTTTACACTAGCCGTTAATTTAGTCCCTATATTATGAAAATGTTCAATTTAGTCAACAATTCTGTAAATGTCCAAACAATTTAGTCCTACTGTTACGTCTCTTCCGTATTCGTTAACGTTTTTGGTGATGTGGCATGTGAAAGATGATATGGCAAATCCACGTGGTGAAAGTGAAAGTCATGAGTTGGACTAGGTATGTGTCGATTAAATCATCACTTGTAGTATGTGCATTTTTTAACCTTTTATTAAGTAAAAAAAAAATTGACCTTTCATTTATCCTCTTCCTTTTTACCTTTTGTGAGAGGGATTGAACTTTGGGTGCCATGTTTGTTTTGCATCGTTGGTGGCATTGGCAATGGACGGTGGTGTTTGGTTTTGTGGTCACCGTTTTCGTTTGATTACTCCTTGTGCATTGGAGACTAACCTGATGAATGTTTGCACTGTTCATGATCTATGTAAGGCTTACGGTGGATATAGTTAGTTTCGAAAGGTGTTGTATTTGATACCAGGAATAGGATTTGAGGATGGTTTAATTCTGCTTGATAATGATGAGGATGTATTAGTTACATGAATTGAACAAAACTTGCAATTTAAATGTACATGCACGTTTTTATATTCACTATATTGTTGTAGATTATTTTGTAATTAAGCTATATTTGTTAGGATTATTTTGTCGTCATAGAAGAAAGTATTATCACGAAATTAGGAAGAAAAGTCTTCTCAAAATAGTCACTACCTTTTTGTAAATTTTAAAATCAAAATAAATAAAAACACTAACATTTTAGTTCAAAATATTATTGTCTAATTTAAAAAGTTTCCTATATATGTGGATTTGTCATGTCATCTTGACACTAAATGTTAATGAAAACATACTATACTTGATAATATGACTAAATTATTGATAGATTTATGAAATTTAGACTAAATTGATCATTTTCATAATATAAGAATAAAATTGTCAGCAAATATAAGGTGCCAGTTACCAAATTGATCATTTACCACTAATTTTTTTGGTGCATTTTGGTTGAAGTTTAATACATGCATCTTTAGAGGGTTAGTTTTATGTTAATTTAGAACAACCCTAGCTTTTAGGGGAGTTAATGTTTAGATTGCAATATTAACTTCAAATTTGGCATATGCTATCCGTTTGTCCGGTGGGGTTGGTAGATGCGCGAACTATCGTAGTTATTGGTTGTTTTAAATTAATGTTTCACTTTTTATTTTTGTGAAGAATTAATGTTTTCACATTAATTGTTCTCAAAATAGACATAAGTGATTGACAACAAATCCTTTTCCTACTCATAAAAAAAAGGAGTACCAAAAAGAAATCCTTTTCCTGGACGAAAAGGCTCAAACATGGTCACAACCGGTTCTAAGCAGAGTCCCACTTTGGTACGGATCTAAAAACATTAATGTAAGTATATAAAATCATATTAATATGAATAAATACTCATTTTTATTTTTGAATTTGTTAAATGCTGACTGTTAAATCTATAATAAATGAAAAATTAATTTTTTCCTAAAATTTGCAATAATAAATGAAAAATTAAATTTTTGTTCTTAAATTTGTAAGTCTTGTGACAAATTAATTTTTCCTACTATTAATTTTCTCTATTAGTTCAAACAATTGTGCATACGTGGTTCTTGAAGGTTGTCACATGTCATTTATGTGATTGTCACGTGTTAAAAGTTAGATTTTTTAAATTTAGCCTTTGAACTTAACAATCAACCTATTGTCATTTTAACCTCTAAATTTAATCACTTACGAATATTTTAGTCCTTGAACTTAATACGTATTGTCATTTTGGTCTCAGAAAGAACTTTTAAATTTTCAATTAAGTCTCATGTTGCATTAAAATATTAGCATAGACGTTATCATATCCTCTCCTATTCTTTTTGCAATTTTGTCATTTATATTATATTATAAATATAAAACTAACTTATGAGTGATTACATCACACTAGTAAGTATTAAATCTAGAACATTACTAACAAAATTCTATAAGATTCTAAATAGGATATTCTACCCAAATTAAATTATTATCTTATATGTTATTAATATGTGTAGAATGTTTGATTAATTAATTAATTAATCTATTTTATGAAATAATGTTAATGATGAAAATATAGTTAAAAAAAATTGACCCATTATAAAGGTTGAGTATAAGAGGACATGAAAAATAAATATGTTAGAATTATTTTCTTACATACCCTTAGTTGTTCAACGATTGGATATTAGAGGACATGACTCATTATAAGTTAAAAAATATACAACTTACAAAATTGAACATAAAATATAGTTTATCCATTATATTCTCAATGGGGAAGGTAGTTCTTGCTTGCTGTGTTAGAGTATACAATATATACAGCCTACAAAATTAAATATAAAATATATAGTTCACCCTATATTAATTATGTTGAAGTATACAAAATAAAATAAAATATAATAAAAAGTAAAAACAAAAATATTTAATTTCGTTTTAAATTTTGGTCAAATAAAATGATTCATTATGTATATCTTTACTTTTTAATTTTCTCCTTAATTAAATAAATATACTAACTTTTAAAATAAATTATTTGTTAGTGTATATATATATATATATATATATATTTACATACAATACATTTTTAATTTGATTCTTATAAAAACTAGTTTAATTTTCATATATTTATTTATTTTCAATTCAACATATTGCTATTTATCATTGTTATAATATTATTTGTTAGAATCTTAACTTAATAAAATATAATATATAAATAATAGTGATTTCAAATATAAAATATAATATTTCCTATTTTTATAATTGACAATTATTTTTCATTCAATTTTTATTACCATAAATAATTGTTATCATTATAACCAAATTTCATTTATTATCACTATGCTAACAATTTATATGTATTGTGACACTTAATTAAAATTCAAAAGTGCTTTTAGTTTCAGGGACAAAAATGACAATATGTAATTAAGTTCAGGACCAAAATGTGATTAACTTTAGAGACCAAAATAACAGCAAGTAATTAAGTTTAGAGACCAAATAAAAAAGTTAACTTTTTGACACATGACAATCATATGTATGACACGTTACAACCATGAGTTGTCACATCATCATCGAAACCATGTAGTTACAACCGTTTGAGTTAACGAAAAAACGGTCGGACTAATTTGTTGCACATTTTATAAATTTAGGGATCTTTTAGGGATCTAACTATCAGCGCCTAATAAATTTAAGGACGAAAATAAATATTTACCTATTCATATTTAAAAAAATTGATAGAAAATCAATAATGTTTTTATAAAATCATATAATATTAAAAAATATTTTAAACTTTTAGGTAGCTTTTTATTATTGTGGCTTAATTGCATGGTTTTCAAGTATCATAATCGCATAATTTTAGTCCTTCGAGTATTGTATTTGTGCAATTTTAGTCTCTTTGTTTAAGAGACCAACATTGTTCTTGTTAATATATATATATATATATATATATATATATATATATATATATCTTATGAAAGGAAACATCTTATATGAGAGTGAGAGAATTAATTTTGGACCATATAACCATACATGTTAAGATTTAGTGTAAAAAAATCATATGACTTTTTAAGTGGCCACATGACAATAAATTTTGCGTTAATGTTTGATTATACAATCTACATTTAATTCTCTTCTCGTATAATATACATTCCTCCCATAAAATATTTCATGAGAGAAAAATGTTAATGTGAGAGATGAGAGGGTTGGATAATAATCATTGGATCTTAATTTATGATTCAGATTGATTTCTCACTAAAAAAGGTCATGTGACCCCTCTCCTCTAAACCCACAGATGTCATCTCTTTTTCTCTCACGAACGTCCCTTCCCTTCATGTTACGATAATTGTGGCTGGTTGCGCACACTGGTGAGCGCACACATAGTTCTTCCTTCTTTCCCTTCCATTCTTTACCTACAATTCTGTCACACAATTCAAACCCCTTTGTCTGACAAGTGGTAGGTTCAATATTGACGACGAAAGGATTATTTGGAGTCATTTTTTTTTGTTAATTATCATTTGAGAGTTCGTTTTGAATTATTACCCAAAAATGATAAGTCATAACAAATGTTATGTCTTCTTAAGTCTTAATTGAAAGTCCTAACTGATGTTAAGACTTCTATTTTTTTTTAACTGAATTTACGAATTTAAAGTTATAGGATTATATTTTTTTACTACTTTAAAGTTGTTAAAGTTTATTCAGAAGTCGTAAAATGAATTTACGACTTCTATTTTTTTCAAATATTTTTTAAAAAAGTTGTAAATGATTTTTTAATTTAATTATTTAATAAATAAATGTATTTTTACTTTTTTTAATATTTTTTATATATTTTTATATGTTTATTTAATATTTTTTATATTTTGAATATTGTTTTATTTAATATATTTTTTATATTTAATTTTATTTCAATATTATCTATATTTTTATATTATTTTATTTAATATATTTTTTTACTATTGTTAAGGATTATTATTTGTTTTATAAATTAATAAAATAAAGCAAAAGACTTAAATTTAAATGAAAATATTAAAATATTTTGTTACTAATATTAACTTATAATTTATCAAATAATATTATTTTTTTTATTTTCTGCGTTATATTCGCATCTATGTTTAATTTGAGGTTCAGGAAATTATAAATACGCGACTTAGGCGATAAACAATAACATGCACTTCGAGTTTCTCTCTCAGATACAATTGCAGCGTATGCTTCTTGCATTTTAAATTACAATGACTTTGTTGACCTATATACAAGTTGAAAAATGTTTAGAAAGTTTATGAGCATCACTTTCATTTCCTTGGAAGCCAATATAAATGATCTTAATATTTGGTAACAAAATATTTTAATATTTTCATTTAAATTTAAATATTTTTAAATTTAAGTATTTTGCATTTTTTTAAAAATTTACATAACAAATAATAATCCTTAACATTAGTAAAAAAAATATAGAAAATATATTAAATAAAAAATATACAAAAAATATAGATAATATTGAAATAAAATTAAATATACTAATAAAATAATATATCATAAATTCATAAAATATTAAATAAAACAATATAAAAATATAGAAAAATTAAATAAAAAATATATACAAAATATTAAATAAAACTAAAAAAGTAAAAATATATTTATTTATTAAATAATTAAATTAAATAATTATTTACAATTTTTTAAAAAATTATTTGAAAAAAATAAAAGTCGTAAATGAATTTACGACTTCTAAAAACAAACTTTAACTACCTTAACGTCAGAAAAAACAAAACCAAAAAATAGTCCTACAACTTTAAAGTCGTAATTTAAAAAAAAAATAACTGAAATGTAAAATATTTTACGACTTCAATTAAAAAAAATAAAAAAATAGAAATCGTAACATTGATTGTGACTTTCAATTTAAAAGTTGTAACATATGTTACGACTCATCCTCTTTTGCATAACTAATTCAAAAGGAACCCTCAAGTGATAATTAAAAAAAAGACCTACAAATGGTTGTTTCACCTTCAATATTCTTTACTTTGCCTATTTTGTTGTTCTAATTATTATATTTATCAGAGGTGCTATGTCATTGATGGAAAATCAGTTTTGTTAGGTATAGTTTGTTTTTATTTTGGGATGGTGTCGTGATTCATATATTGCATCAAATATGATGGTTTGGGGGGAGGCATATGTAGCGTGGTGTATTTGTGTGTACTATTAGGCTTTGTTTGGGAGTTAGGAGGGGAGAGGAAGGAAAGAGATTCAAGAGGAAGGGAGGGGAAGGAAAGGGAGGAAAATAAGGGAAGTTCCTTTCTCCTTGTTTGCGAGTTAAAAATATATTAAGAGAGGAAAATAGAGAGTTAATAAGAAATTTTTACAATTTTTTCCTTATTTAAAAAATTAATACATTATATATTTTACACTGACTAGGGTAGAATAGTAATTTTATTAACACTGACTGGTATAATAATAATTTTAGTTACTTTTCCTTCTAAAACCCCCCAAATAGGGGGAACAACAATTTTAAGGCTTTGGAGGATTTTGGAGGAGTTTTGAAAATCCTCAAATCCTTTCCCTCAAAAATTAAAACTCCCAAACAAGGGAATGTCTCTACATAAACCTTTCCCTTCCCTCCCTTCCCCTCTAAAATCTCTCTCCCAAACAAAGCCTTAGTATAGTATAAACAACTGTTGGAATTGTGTTGGATTATGCATAACAATCATTAAGGGAGCGGCAAATTGCAAACTGCCTATTGCACTTTTTAATAGATATTCTTTAATTATAATATCCAATATATTCATATGCTATTTTTTTTTTATTTATATGATCATTGTAACTGTTATGGAAGAGGTGCAAAATCCTCTGCCCCATGCCTCTTCTAACACCAACTCAACAAGTCTTATGTCATTGACACGTGTGGTAACCTCTATCAAACCATTAATCACATGTTATATTGTTATTAACAACATATTAATTTTTATAAAATAATTTTGTTTATATTATGTGTTTTGTTTTCTAGGCAAATGAATCGCTACTAAATGCAAATTGTACGTGATGAAGACGTAAAGCCTAAAGTTGGACAATTATTTGAGACTTCAGACGAATGTGAACAATTGTACATAGATTATGTCATTAATGTTGCCTTCAGTGTGTGTCGTTCATCGGAGACTAAAGATAACTAAGGGAATATACTATGGAAGTATGTTGTTTGTTCAAAAGAAGGTTACAAACCAAATAAGAAAAAAGTGGGGGCGAAGGCAAATCAAACTGTTAAGACTAGAAGAATGAGTCTTACTAGAGTAGGATACAATGCAAAGACTGTTTTCAAACGGGTAGATGAAGGTAAATATAAACTTGATTGATTTCATGAAAGTCATACACATTCACTTTCTTCACCTACGAAGAAACATTTTTTGAGATCAGCAAGAAAAGTTAATCTTGTTCACAAGTAATTATTGTTTGCATTTAATAGAGCAAATTTTGGGGCTTCTAAAACATTTCAGTTATTCAAAGAGCAAGTTGGGGGCTATGAAAATGTTGGGTGTACATAGAGGGATATCCAAAATTATTAAAGAGATTTAAAAACCTTGCTTAAAGATTCTGATGCACATGTTTTATTGATAATTTCAAGAGGAAATAGAAGCAAATCCATCATTCTATTATGCACATGAGGTAGATGTAGAAGCAAATCCATCATTCTATTATGCACATGAGCATGTAGAAGCAAATCCATCATTCTATTATGCACATGAGGTAGATGGCAAAGGTAGACTAAAATATATTTTTTGGGCAGATGGTATTTATAGGAAGAATTATTCATTGTTTGGGGATGTGATCTCATTTGATACTTCATATAGAACATACAAATATTCAATGGTTTTTGCCCCATTTAATTACCGAAGTAAATCACCATAGACAATGTGTTACTTTTGGAGCAGGCTTTTTTTTAGCAGATGAGATAATTGATTCATTCATATGGCTGTTTGAAAAGTTTTTGGAAGCAATGAGGGGATGTCAGCCAACTCTTAAAATAACAGATCAAGACCTTGCTATGAAAGTTTGTATAGAGAACTTCTCATAGATTTTGTATGTGGCACATTATGAAAAAAAGTTTATGAAAAAGTAGGTGTCACTTTGAATGCTAACAAGGATTTCAATGATAATTTCGAGTCTTGTGTTTGGAGATCAGAGACACCAGATGATTTTGAGCCAACATGGGAATCTATAATTACTATGTTTAAGTTAGAAAAGAATGATTGGCTTTTTATATACTTAATGATCTAATCATTTTCACAAACAATATTAGATCAATGCGGAATGAAATAGAATATAAATACCTCCAGTCATTGCTCCTTATATTGGGTTGTAATACTGCAATGTGAAGTGATTTCTTGAGTCTTCCAAACTCTTCTCTCAATTTGTACTGGATGATGTATATGCACTTTATTTGTGAGTGAGTTCAGGGACCCTAGAAGTTGAAGATACACACCTATATATAGACCTTTCCATCAAAGGTATTTTGTGTGTATGGTTATGATGGGAAGTTAACAGCGGTTGAGATAAGAGTAGTTAACTATAGGAATAGTTATGACTATCCATACGAATAGTTATGACTACCCATAAGGAATAGTTATGACTACCCATAAGTATAGTTAACCAATTAAGGTTGGTTACAAAATAAAACCAACATTCTCCCACTTGGTTAACATATTTCATCATTTACATAATGAGAAATAAAATACATGAATCATGGCGATAGGTCCTCTAATGTATGCGAGTATTATCTTCCATGTATCACATTGCATTATATTTCTCAATCCCATATAACTTAATGAATAAACCCAACGTTTATTCTAGGTCCAAACTTTATTGATGTTTCTCAAATTAATAACTTTAGATGCGCATAATCTGAATGAGAACATCACAATAGAGCTTTATCAAAACAATATTGTTATTACATGAAAATTACATAAAGGAACCAAGTCTCATTTTATCTACATGATCCTTAAATTTAAATGAAGGCATGCCCTTAGTTAAAGGATCAGTAATCATTAATTCAGTGCTAATGTGCTCAATAATCACTGTATCATCTTTAGCACATTCTCTTATGGCTAGATACTTAATGTCGATGTCCTTGCTTCGACCACAACTTTTGTTATTCTTAGCCATAGTCATATAAACAGCATCTGAATTATCAAAGTATTTCTTTATTGACTTAGAAATGGAATCCATAACTCTAAGCCCATAAATGAAACTCCTTATCCATACACCATGTAAGGTAGCCTCAAAACAAGAAACGAACTCAGCCTCCATAGTGGAAGTAGTAGTCAAGGTCTGCTTGACACTTCTCCAAGAGACAGCTCCGCTGGCTAGCATAAATATATATCCTGAAGTGGATTTTCTCAAATCAATGCAACCAGCGTAGTCTGAATCATAATAGTCAATTACTTTCAAATTGTCAGTCAGTCTATACATAAGCATATAATCTTTAGTCCCTTGAAAGTATCTCATTACTTTCTTATGTGATCTAAAGAATCTTAATATAATTTAAATAATTAAAGTTGTTGTGGCTAGACTTTAATCAATTAAATTATAAAGCAAAATGTCATCCATATAGAGAATAAGAAAACAGATTTTTCTCCCACTAACCTTCTGGTATATACATTGATCCATAATATTTTCCACAAAACCAAATGAGAAAATAACATCATGAAACTTCAAATACCATTGACGGGAGACCTGTTTCAACCCATATATAGATTTCTCAAGCTTACACACCAATTGCTCACTATTATTAGAGGAAAATCCTTCTGGTTGTTTCATGTAAACTTCTTCCTCTAGATCTCCATTGAGAATGACTGTTTTCACATCCATTTGTTGCAACTCTAAGTCAAAATGTGCAACCAATGCTATGATGATACGAAGGGAATCTTTCTTCGACACAGGAGAAAATGTCTCCTTATAATCGATACCTTCCTTTTGATTAAATCCTTTGGCTACGAGTCTAGCTTTATATCTCTCAATGTTACCTGATGAGTCTTTCTTAGTTTTAAAGACCCATTTACAACCAATGGCCTTTGCACCATCAGGCAACTGAACAAGATCCCAGACTCCATTAGATGCCATAGAATTCATCTCATCTTTCATAACATCATACCACAAGTTTGATTCCTTAGAACTCATGGCTTGTGAAAACGGTTCAGGATCATTTGCGACTCCTATGTTATAATCAGACTCTCACAAATACACAACATAATCACTAGGTATCGCTGATTTCCTTATTCTAGTAGATTTCCTTAATGTTATATCACGATTATCTTGATGAACTTGTTGCTCAATTGGTTGATCAACAATTTCTTGTTCCTCGTTAACAACTTGATCTACTGGATTAATATCAGCAACAGATTGTGGATTCTCAATGATTGGTTGTATAACACC
>PYAF01000384.1:124923-161991 GCA_007407185.1 Glycine tomentella
ATAATTAGAATTTACACTTCTTATACTTATACTTACTATTATGATATTACCTATGATTGCCTAATAACAATCTTCTTATACATATACTATTATAATATAGTTAGAATTTAAACATCTAATGCAATCCTTTTTTTTAACATTCATTTAATACAATCTGTTTTTGTAATCATTATTATTCTAACTTATTATGTTACTTAGAAATAATTATGTAACATCTAATGCAATCCATTTTTTTTTTAATTCAATTTGTCACCATTCATTTAATACAATCCGTTTTTTTTTTGTTTTTTTAAAAGGTGGACAAAAAAACCCTGCACATCTTGGAGTCAAAAAACTATACTAAAAAACTCAATAAAACTCAATTTGAGGTATAAAAAACTATAACACTTTTTAAAAAACTGGAAGAGAAATTCATTAGATTTTTTGAGGATAAAGAAATTCATTTGTTAAAAAAGGAATTCACTGGATGATAAAAACAATTGGTGTAACATAATTACAAAATTTTATATATTATCAATAAAAAATATGTAACATAAAATCAAAAAGAAATAAAAGCTAAAAATATATTAAATAAAGATAAAAAAAATAAAGGAAGTGCTAACTTGGCAAACAAAGGGAAACACTAGATCATGAATCATGATGCAAAATTGAAATTAGTTATCCATAATTTATTATTCTCCTTAATTTTTTTAAATGGAGAGCTAATATTACCATAATAAGACGAAAAATAAAACTCGTATACCTTTAAAATGAAAAAAAGAAAAAGAAAGCTAATATTATCATAATAAGATGAAAACATGCGAAGCACCTTAATATGTTTTGTACCGAATAGGATCAAACACAAAGCTTCATAATTATGTTAAATGGAGAGCTAAAAGCGAAACCACCTATTGGAGTAAAGAGATATGAGAGAAAATTATGTATATTAAACTCAAATTTAGAAATGAAAAATAAATATAACAATTGTTTAAAAAATTGGAAAATAAATTCAAGCAAATGAAAAAAAAATTATGAGTCATTCATTGGATGATACAAAATTTGGTGTAACATAATTACCAAATTTTATTAATTATAAAAAAACCGAACAAAATGTAACATAAATAATCAAAATATAGAAAAGTTAAAAATTTATTAAATGATCATAGAAATAAAGGAAATGCTGGCCTACCTAAAAAAAAGAAAACGCTAGATCAAATGCAATATATATAAACTCCATTTGAGAAATACAAAATGCATGAATTATAATAAAAATTAATAAAATAAGATGTGAATATTATCATGATAAAATGGGAACACATTAGCGTTTATATGTCTGCAAAAATAATTTCATTAGGTCTTGTAAAATATCCTATAAAACGCAAGATATATATATATATATATATATATATATATATATATATATATATATATATATATATAAAGAAGAGATAGAAACACATAGAAAAAGTCGATAAAATTTTAAAACAATAACACGAAGAAGATGAAAAAAGAAAAATCATGTGATTGAGCATATTATGGGAGAAAATGAAGAAGGTTTGAGAGTATAAGAAAGATGGAAACCGATAAGCTATTGCATGAGTAATGGTTATTTGCAATAGAAATGTAACATAACTCTTCATTTGTAAACATAATCAA
Source organism: Glycine tomentella (assembly GCA_007407185.1). Lineage (NCBI taxonomy): Eukaryota > Viridiplantae > Streptophyta > Magnoliopsida > Fabales > Fabaceae > Glycine > Glycine tomentella. The sequence continues at coordinate 126,559 of PYAF01000384.1, forward strand.
CCTTAAAATATATTGTAAAAATGAAAATATAAAAAAAATATTATTAATTTTTTTGTTGTTGAGAAAAGCTAAAGAAAGGTTTTTTTATATTATAGTAGTAAAAGAAAAATTATATCTGGAAATTTTTAACAATAATAATCAAAATAGAATATAATATAAAAATAAAATCAGAAACAAAAAGAACTAAAGATGATGCTTAAACTTGAAAATGATAGAATTCTAAACAATTTAATGTTTTTTTATTATAATTGAACAGAAAGTTGTTGAATAAGTAAAGTCTTTCGATATAATAAATTATATAAACAGTGTGTTATCACTTTGAACATCAATATTAACAATTTACACTTTTCTAGAAGGTTTGTTAATATACACGATTCTATGTCAATATTTCCTTTAACATCCACCATCATACTGAATAAAAGACACTAATATTTATGAAATAAAGTGAAGTTGTAGGAGAAAGATAAGTGATTCTCCTATATATAAGAAATAGAAATAATATTGCATGAGATTATTTGAGAAAAAATATGAAATCCCTAGATGAAATTAATAATAAAACAAAACACAAATAAATGAATATTGAATACTAGCCAAACCCAACAATTTCAATTGAAAAAAATAGTTCACCTAAATTGTAAGTAATGCAACATTTTTGCAAAGAAAACTAAAATAATAAGATAGGAACAAAGATGAGAAAATAAAAAAAAATAAAAGAATTCTTTAGAATAAATTTATTAAAAATTATTTACCTGGAGGTTCAAACCATGGGAGCTTTTATCTCTTTAAATTTGAAGATCAAACCTAACATGAAAGTTTTTATTAAAAATAAAATAGTGAAAAACCAAAACCTAACAAAAATATACGGTGAAGTGTGGGACAGAAAACTGAAGAAAAAAGGTGCTTTTTTTTTTAAAGGAAAAAGAAAATCAAATTATTAAGAAAGAGAACCAGATTCAACATAAGATATGTTAAATCCAAGTATAAACAAAACCAAATTATTAAAAAACAAAACCAAGTAATATATAATGTCAATCATTATATATCAAATTATTTTTTCTTTATCTCATTTCAAATGCTATAATTTTTTTTTTTATTTTTATCTTTGAGCCTTTAGAAGAAGGAGCTCATGAGAATATATAATTTTCTAATCTTGTGAAAAGATGTATGGTGTTGTATTGACAAAAGTCTCTTTGATCTAAAAAGAGAAATTAGAATATTCAAGATAAGTAAAAAACTTTTTATATTTTATAATTTCTTAACTGTCTTCTTCTTCTACTTTATTTTAATTTACTTACTTTATTATTTCTTCTTAAGTGTTTTTATAGGTAAAGAAAAATAAAATCTAATGATTTTTCCCTTATTTCATTCACATACTATAAGTTTTATTTTAATTACTTTTTTATTATCTTTGTACCTTTAGGGAACAAAAGTTATGGAAGTATATAATTTTTAATATTCGAGGAGGTAAAAAGATGTATGATATTGTGTTGGCAAAGACTCTTTGATAAGACAAAAATGAGAAGAAACAAGATAGACAAAATAGACTTTTTAACTGTTTTCTTCTTCTGTATTATTTTTGTTTATTTTATTATTTCTTCTAAGTATTTTTATAGGCAAAAAAGAAAAAAATCTAATTTTTCCCTTATCTCATTCATACTATAAGTTTTTATTTTTTATTTATTATCTTTGTGCCTTTAGTGAACGGAAGCCATGGAAATATATAATTTGCTAATAATCAAGGATGGTGAAAATATGTAAGATGCTGTGTTGGCAAAGTCTTTGATCTGAATAGAGAATAGAGAAGAAACAAGGTACGCAAAGTAAGAAAGCCTCTTACATTTTATAGATTTTTTATTTGTCTTATGTGTTATTTTTATTTACATTTCCAATTAATTCTTCAAATTAATTTTGTCTTTTATTAATCTTCTTTTGTCTTTTATTGCTTTGATTTTCTTTCTCTCATTTTTGTGTGTAGTTGAGATATTTGAAGTTTGCATGCCATGAGCATATAGGATAGGAAAAGGAAGAAAGAAACATAATTGTGAAGAACATGATGATATATATATCTCTCTTTTTGTCTTTAATCATGTCATACTTATAGTATTTAGTCATACAAATTTATATTAAAATTGATTTTTGGATAAAAAAATTGTTGAATTTTATATTTGGATCATGAACATCAAATTATGAAGAAATGGCTTAATCAATAGTTGATAATGTTAGAAAATAGTTTTATTGAACTTTTGTAAGGTGTTTAAAATGAATTTTCCTCTTAAGGGGAATTTATGAAACGAATTTATGTAAGCTATTAAAACATGAATTTTTTGTTACAAAAAAAACATGAATCTCTAAGCTAACATGTTCCTATAATGAAATAAACATAATATTATCTTAATTTTTTTCCTTCTAAAAAAGTAAATAAAAAAGATTAATTAATTATTTTTCATTGTCCTAGAAATTTCTTATTTATCAAACGCTAGCGGAAAAACAAACATCGATATATATTTCTATAATTTGTTAATTTTGGATATAAATGTTTAAAATATGATAACAAACTCAAAAACAATATAAAAAAAGAAAACACGATTTGAATGATTTTTGTTTGTTTTGCAATTGCAATTAGAAAAATGTTTAGATAATCTTTATTTTCTACGCATATTTTTATATTTACTTTATATATTTTTCCATTTCTCTTATTTTTTCTCTTCACCACATATCTTACTTTGAAATATATAAAAAAAAATCCTTAGAACTGAAGTATATATACCCTAAGAGTAAAGATATATCAAATAAGAAGAAAAAAAATTCAATGTGACATAATAATGTTACCATTTCAATATTTCACAAATGCATTTATCAAATAGAATAATTTTCAAGTATGTACCACAAATGATTTGATAATCTGTGTATAGATAGACATGTATTTACAAACATAATATATTAATTTATCATGTTATCATAACAAACAAAGAAACATAAAAAGTAAAATTATATATACATTACAAAACATATTAAACTAAAATTAATATGCACATCAATTTATATATAATAAAAATATTATACCAATATATAAATTTTAACACAATAAAATATAATACTGCAATAAATTATTAATTTGATAATATTTATAATGTTTCCGCTAGTAACAACAATAATATACTTCCTTTAGGCTATGTTAAACAAAAAATATAGTAAGTTGAACATATAAAGTAAAATTTAGATTATTAATTTTTTTATTCAAAATGAAAAAAGATAATATAGTAGTAGTAGTAAGAGAAAAAATATAAGAATATATTTGAAAAATTGAACAATAGTTATCAAAATATAAAAATAACACAAAATTGTAAAATGAGCAATGGAAAAAATGCAAAGAGATCATAAAAGAAATAATAAAAGAGAAGGTATGATGATATACATAATTAGTTGTTATGTGATGATGATTAAAGTAGTAGGTGATTATGAATCTCCAATCCATATCTCTAGTGGCAGATCTATTTATGTGTGCGTGTATGTACATGTATCACCTCATTTTAAAACATTACATACAATTATCTAATATTTTTATATTTTATCCTCCTAATTTTATATATTTAAACTTACTACTCTCATATTTTTATATTTTCATATTTTATACTCTTTAATTTTATATATTTAAATTTACTATTTATTTATCTCCACTAATCCAGATCCTATATCTGTCAGATCCGCCACTGCATATCCCTCGTGCATTGTTATAAGAACTTTCTTCTCTTACCTTCACAAAAGGTGTCATTGTTAATTGTAAGTCAACTAAAACATATCGAAAGAAAGAATGTGCTAAGCCAAGAAAAGAAATAACAAACAAAATGAGACATTGGTGAAAGTCTTAATTTTGTTTACGGACAACAGACTTCCCTATAGTAGCATGTATATAATTGTTTTGAAATTATAAAATATTAGCATAAAAGAATATATGACATGATTGTTGTGTAACTAAAGATTAAAATAGGATTTGAAACCTCTTCATCAATCAACACCATGTTACTATACTAATAAAATATTTCCTCTTATAAATGCTATGAGTGCCCCCACATTCTTGTTTAGCACGCAGAGGAAACATTTTTAAGCATATAATGAGTGCCCCACATTCATGTTATCCTGAAACCCATTATTAGCAACATGAGTTGAGTTTCCATGTTAGTTTCATTTTCTTTTCTTTTTTATCCATTTGCAGAGGAATAAACCAAACTCTTTCCTCTTCTTTATAAATAAGAAACATAAATTTAAAAAAAAAATGTTATAGATTTTTTTGTCAACAATGCTAAATAGTAAATGATTGTTGTAAGAATTTTTTTTTCAAAACAATTGTTTCAATATAATTGGTTTAAATGTTAATTACATAGTTTAAAAAAGGTTTTATCTTAACTTTATGACCGATTTACATTCTTTCTTTTTAATTAAGACATTCAATTTCAATAACTTTTTTTTCTTATTATTTTGTCAGTTTCACCTTGTGTTGTTTTATCCTAAATTTTTAACAACCGGTTATTTTATTATTTAATTTTTTTAGAGAATTATTTAAGTTCGTTAAAAACTAATAAGGAAAGCTATTATTTCATAACTTTTGATTTAATAAATTTATTCAAATATCGAATACTAAATTAATATTAATTTTAATCATAATAATATTAAGTAGTAACATTTTATTTATTATATATTTTAAAATTAATATTTTAGAATAGAAATCAAATAATAAATTATTATATATGTCTGTATATTATTATTATTATTATTTAAAAATGTAATAATTTTGTCTAAAACTAAAAAACAAATGTTTCTAAAATGTTAAAGCATTTTAAATTTATTCAAATCTCAAATACTAAATTAAATATTAGTTTTAATCACAATATATTAAGTAGTAATATTTTATTTATCATATAATTATTTTAAAATTAATATTTTAGTATGGAATTAAATACTATTATTATATATATAGCATATCAAATCAACCGTTGTTGACAAATTAGAATTTTGATCTAACAACCGACAAAATTTCAAGCTTTCTTTATATATTATATCAAATCAATGGTTCTTAACAAATTAAAATTTCGATGCAATGACTAAGAAAACTTCATAATCATTTAAATTAATATTAATATAATTTATAAATTATATATTTTTTAAAAAATATTTTTTATTTCTTCAATTAATACTATATTATCTCTTATTTTATTAGTTTTCTTAAAATCTTGATCCAATGGCTACATAAACTTTAAGTCTGGTTAAACTAAATCAACAATTATTGTTACTTTTGATCAATATGTCTAAGTATGATTAAATCAAATCAATGATTGTTACTAAAAAATTGTGCATAAATTATATAATAATAAAGAGTATTAATGTGAACCATTTAAATCAAATCAATGGCTATGATTAAATTAAAATTTCAATCAACGGTTGTGAACTCTTGGTAGGCTGCAATATATTTCCAAAAATGTCTGCAAAGGTTGCAATTTGTTTTTCCAATAATACCCCCACCCACTTCCTTTTCTATATATAATATAAAGATTACAACATATTTATTATTTTTTAGATGATAATTGGCATTACAAATTAATCATATAATAATGTATAGTACTCATTTAAATTCTACAATATAAACAAACGTCTTATTAGGAGTAGTATTGGACTTAGATCTCTTAATTAAGGTCTAAGATTCGAGTCTTGAGATTGAAAAAAAAATATGATTGAAAGAGAAGATCTCGCTAAAAATGGTTAGTCAGATTTTTCAACAAACATTGATAAAGTCAATGAATACTTTACACTTATGTCATGGTGACTAAAAAAATGGATTAAATCCACCTTTGATCCTTATAGCTTCTCGATTGTGAAATTTTAATCCCCAATTTTTTTTTACACTTTTGATTTCTAACATTTTAAAAATCGAGAAATTTTGGTCCATCGTTAGTTTGTCATCATTTTTTTTAAAATTAAAATTGCTTATGCAACACATTAGTGATTTACCATCCCAAATTTATGAACTTTGGTCATAAATAATAAAAAGATATCTTTTATGGCATGGTCTTTATAATTAATGATTAAAGGAGGCCCTTACCCATTAATAATAGTTACCTCATCATATTAATAATTGATGAGAATAGGATAACATGACCGATATAGGGAACCAAGGCCCATGTGGACCAAACAACCCCCCCCCCCCCGGTTTGAAGTAAGGAGTTTAGAGAGAGAAAAGAGAAGAAAAAGAAAGAGGTTAGAGAGAGAAGGAGGAGAAAAAGGAAGATGAAGAAGAGAAGGAGCAAGGATCTCTAAACCTAGTTCCCAAAGATTAGCTCCACATGTTCCAGGAGGTGAGTGCTTCCCCCTTGTCCTTCACAGGTTTGTGTGTTTTTCCCTTTTGAACCCCAAGATGAAGATTTAGGGATTTTAATGAATAAGATTGATTGATGGGTTTATTGAGGACTTTAATCGGTTAGAAATGTAATATAAATATTTAGAACTTGATTGTTGTGCTTGGGATGCTTAGGAAGCCATTGATGGGCCTTTTGAGCATATCTCGTGAAAATGCTATTTTGTAGATCGCAGATATAGCTTAGAGAGCACATTCTCACTAAGTGAGAGTCAGAGTGTCGAGTTGTAGATTTTGCTCTATGGCTTGATGAGTATGTTGTGACTTAGCAAGTAAACTCCTAGGGAATTATATTCATTGAGTGACCATAGTCTCATTGGGCGAGTGAGCACCCAGGGAGCTTTATTTGCTGACCAAGAAAAGCCTCACTAAGTGAAAATAAGACCAAAGAACAACCCTTGAACCCTCCAAAGAGAGTAGTTGGGAATGATTGAAGAAGGTTATAACTATCTAGTTGTTTGATATGCTTGCTTTCTTTCATACAACCATAATTTAATGTTATTTATTTTTAATTACAAATGATTATGTTAACTTGAGGCATTTAGATTAACATGAAGAAACAAAATTGTATTTGTTGAATGAAATATTGAGAAGATTTTATATTTTGAGAATTGAAATGAAATATTGATGAGATGATGAATGATAATCTTGTTTTGGAATCGTCCCTATGTGCTGAAAAGAGTGAGCCATGTTTTTATTGAAAAATGTACTTGGGAGGGTGAGTCTCGTGCAAAACTCTACCCCACTAAAGCGGCCAGGGGTCTCTCTTAGTGGGGGTATCTTTCTGAGCACCACTCCTATATTTTGACTTCGAATGATGTGTCGAAGTGTTGAGAACTACTTTTCAAGAGGTTTAGTGACCTTTTTAGCATATAAGGGATGAGTTGTTATCATGTGGATGACTGATTGTTGAGTTGTTTTTAGACCCTATGTCAAACTATAGGAGATGGCAGGTATAGAGGTGTTGTATCAAGACTATAGGGAATTCCTAATGTGTCTTGTTGTTGGTATATGGCATATGTACAGTTGGTGCACAAGCATATGGGTAGGCACGTAAGTTGGGGGTGCTAGGATGACCCTCAACTTAGTGTTGGGGGGTTTTGTGGTGGCTAACAGGAATAAGCCTATAGAATAGACAAGTGAGAGAATCCCTTTGAAATGTAAGGTCTTGTAAACTTACAGAGGTAGACACTAACCACAGTTGGCTATATTCGATAAAACAACACTTTTGTCCGTAGGATCATTCCAAGAGACTCCTTGGATTGTCAGAGAGTGAGACTATGTTAGGGGATGAGGCTCATGGGAAACCGCTCGTATGATGTTGAGACTCCATGGAGTAGAGTCTGTTGTTGATGATTTGTTTGAGTCATGATGATTTTTTATAGTTGATGTTAGATGTCACATGGTGATGTTTGGTGATTGAACTATGATATTATGGTTGCTGGTATTATTGATGTACATATATGAGATGACTTTATATGAACTGAGTTTTGTTACAAATTTCTAGTAATTATATATAGTATTTTCTGAGTTATAAAGTTTGGTTTTCTTTTGTTTACATTGATTGTAATCAATCTATGTTATGTGTGTGGATACATCCAACTTGGGAATATTATGTAATTACCTTGTAAAAAGATGTTATGCCTGATAGAGAGGTGATGTGAGCCTTAATTGGATAGTTTAGAAAAGGAAAAGGTTATACACTTTTCCATCCCATGTAATAATAAAGTGAGATTCTAGTGAATGTCAATAGTAAGATAATGATGTTTAGGTGACCTAGGATACTAGTGGCTTTAGCGATGGTCAAGGTGATCAACTCTAGGTGCCTAAGTAAAGTTTTTTTTTTTTTTTTATCAGCCAAATGATATGTATATTAGAAATAGAAGGTCATAAGAAATACCTAAGAGAAATACAAAGGTATAAAAGATATTTATTAAATACACAGATAACAAAATACCCCAAATACTAGGTAACCATTGTTGTATCCACCATAATCAATACATCTCCCACCAATAAAATGGTAATGAGATGGAATAATAGTTGTGAGATTAGAATGCTTAAGGAACATAAAAGTAGAATCCTTGAGAGTTAAGAAAAAAATCTCTAGAATAGAGAGTAAACCTAGAGTCCTTAGAGTACTTAATGAGACATTATATCTCATCACTTTTAGTTTCATTTGTTTTCCAGGTAAAGCAGATGAATACCTTAGTGGAAGGAGCTTGGAGCATGAATTTGCTTGCTTGGAAGCGGATTAGTATAGTTTTGAACCTCCCAATGTGTAAGAGTTAGTGCTAAAACAATTTTTTCTAAATTTTATTTATTTTATGTATCATTAAGTTTTAGTTTTTACATAGTTAACTCTAGTATTCATATATTATGTTTTCAATTTTTAGTATTATAAGAAGACAAAATATAACATTCTTTAGGGTGTTACAATGATTATGTGCACTAACATGTTGATGTGATGGTTGACGTAATAGTCTAACACATATGCTAACATGACACTGACAATGTGTTAATTTAGCCTGTCAATGTCACATCATCGTACTATTAGTTTCAGTGGTGGCCTTGAGCACGACCTAGGTGGGCAATCGCCCATGGCCCCATTTTTAGAGGGACACTAATTTTTTTAATGCTACAATATGTTTTGTTCTCATAAAATTGGAAATGTTTGGGTTTTATCCCTGTAGAATTTCTAATACGTTTTCCATCCTCACAAAATTGAAACGTGTTAAAATTTGGTATGAAGCTTGGTTATGTAACACCCCGTAGGCCTCCAGTGCGTTATCATTAATCGTAATAGTTTAGCGCTTAAAACATCAATTTAAATCTCAGCGGAAGCACATAATCGCTTTTCTTGATTCATTATGTATGGAATAAATACATCACAGAGAATACACATGCAAATCATCTAATTCACACCCCTGCTAATCCAGTTTATCATATCAATTATAACGGTAGGCAGATAAACAAATAACCAGTAGCTATACTCAGGAGGAAAAAATATCTCATTCATAATCAGTTCTGTACATATATATATATATATACATCAGAGTCTACATCACCCCGTGGTGATACAAAAGAATATCAGCCCTTACAGAGGGTATACAGAACTGTACATATACAGGTGTACACACACCATCCCTTATCAAGGGTACAAAACAAAACATAACAAAACTGAGCCTTCAAGCTCCCTCTGCTGCTCCTCAGTCAAGCAGTCATGTCATCACTAGGGCCGCCTGCCATGAGACTGTTCTTCTCTTCTAGAAGAATCACCTGAAATCATAAATCTCCACACGGGGTGAGATACACATGTCAGTAAGCTCAGGGTCCTTGGGAAATCATTCCCACCCTGGCCCACTATCCATAATGCACACACAAGGCAATCACACAACCAAATGGCCCACTGGCCCTCATAGCAACATATCAAGCATCCAAACATGGCGGATCTCATCAACGCCTGGCGGATCTCATCAACGCCTAAATCACATGGCAGAGAACCCTCAATGCCTAGCGGAGAACCCTCAACGCTTACATCACAGGGCAGAGAACCCTCAATGCCCAGAACATATGGCGAAGAACCCTCAATGCCCAAATAATAGCATAATCAATCTCAAGTGCATACATATCAATTTAAGCAATGAAACACCCAATTGCATGCATCATGAATCATGACCATCACTCCCCCGGAGTGTGGTGTGCAACCATGCGGGAATTCATCCCCAGGGACACTGAACTTAACTAGCAAGGTCTCAGTCTGCGGTCCTGTCCCTGCTCTGTGGCTCCCGCCACCAATAGTCTCACTATCATGCCCTAATCAAGGCATATACAATATCATATCAAAAACAAGCCCACAGGCATACAATTCACAGAGCATATCATATCAGAATTTCCCCTATCCTAGGGTTCAATCAAGCTCAGCCACTCTAGGCTATCACAGACCTTCACAAGGTCTCTCAAGGCTGCCTATAAAGCATCTGAGTCATCACAGACTCAATGCACAGCGCGTACAAAGCACAATATCACAGCCTCATAATCCAATTATCACTAGAACGGATTGAGTTTCACTCAAAGCCTCGTTCAATTAGCCTCTTAGGCTCAACATAACATAATCAAGGCTCTAGCACGTCTGATATCCACCAATAAGTGACTTTACACCAGTCACCCATGCAACCTCAGAGCCAAGATTCAAAGTCATCTAAATCAAAATCTGAAAGCTAATCCTTCATTACTAACTCGCTCTGAGCAAGTTTCTCTACTGGACCCTGGGCTAATTCTAGCCCCAGCTCATATGGGTCACTATTCACAGGAAACTCCAAATTCCAAATTAACCGGAGAAACTCGAGTTTCTTACCTCAACGACGACTAGAAAAGCTGCAGGACTGCTTTCCTAAGCTTCGTTGTCTCTGCTAAGCCCTGATTCCTCGCCAAACTCAAGTTCCAGGGGTTTTCCTCCCAAGAGGAAATCTCACCAAAATGGGTTTTTGAAAGAAAAGGATGAAGGATTATAGCTTCCTCAGAGTTTCTCTCAAGTTTCACAGCTAAAGGGACGTATCAAGGCTAATATATAAGGTCCTAAAAGCTTGGAAGTAGCTCCAATGGAGGTTGGGAGGTCCAAGGAAGAAGAAAACTGGTTTTCCTCTCCTTTTTCCGCGTTTTGGCCCTTAAATACTGCCCTTAACCGACATGCGACACCCTTGGCGTCACCTTGGCGCTGATGGCGCCAAAGTCCAGTGCATCTGGCGCCATTTTGGCGCTCCTGGCGCCAGTTTCCAGCACCTGTGGCGCTCTTGGCGCCACTCTGGCGCTCTTGGCGCCAGACTCCGTCGCTAATTCTGTCGCTAAATTCGTCACTAAGGCTTTTGCAATAGAATTTTATAATTTAAATTCTTATTTCTTTTACTCCTTTTTATAAAAAGCCTAGGTTATTATAGGTTAAGATACATCTAAACCTACATTATGCAATTTTTTGTGTTTTAACCGTCACAAATTGCAAACCTTATAATTCCGAGAACATACTAATAGTAGATCAAAATTGTTCAATTTTTAAAAATATGGAAGACTAATCATGTAATATTTTTTTTTCAAGCATCAAAATTACATAATTGTAAAACTATAGGGATCAATAGTGGATTTAAGAAGAAAAAAACAAAACTCTACAATATAAACTTATAGGCTTTTTAATCCAAATATTAAAAACCTATTTTCCAAAAACAATAATAAAAAGTTAAAAACAATGCACATAGACTTGTTTTGGACCACCCTAGGCAAGGACACATTCAAGGGGGCATATCCAAAAAAAATTAATAATAAATATTTTTGTTAAATTTATTATTTATTAAATAGTTATATTTAAAATTTATATATTTAAATAATTATGTAAAAAAGAATTGGCCTATCTTTAGGATGTGTTTGGTTTAGAAGATGAAATAAAAAGGATGGAAATAGAAGATAATTTTTTAATTAAAGTCGAGTGTAAAAGGTGTGAGTCTCACATGGATAGTACAAAGTTTCTCTCCACCCACCCTAAACGAAAAACAACCTCAATACATTCTAGAATCCATCCCTGACCCTAATAGGGATGAAAATGAGTCGAGTAGAGCTAAGCTCGGTTCAACTTGACTCAATAAAAAATGGTTCAACTCAAAGCTCGGCTCAAATTCAATATAAATCTTTATTTTTAGCTTGATTTGTGTTGTTTTAAACTCGCGAAGATCTTGATTCAGCTTCTCAACTCAATTGAACTTAAAATTATGATTATTTTATATATTTTTATTTATTTATTTTATGTAAAAATAAAATCAATATTAAATTAATTAAAAAATTAACTATATCAATTTAATAATATAAAATATATTACTACATGTGACACTAGAATAGCCATGTGAAGCTGCCTAGAAAGAAGGAACCTTTCCCTATGTGAATATGAGCTAGAAAAGCCACGTGAAGCCTCCTAGAAAAAGGTGTGTTTGCTCTTGTTAAGTTCTTACAAATTCAATTGCCACTTGTTGCACCCTATGCCTAAATCTACGCTTGATGGATGCGGAGATTCTCCAAGAAAACAAGTATGTGTTTTGAAATGTAATAGGACAAAGTCTAGCGTGTGTCAGTTAAAGAATTTTCATATGATGTGAAACGAATGTTAGCCATTGGATTGAAAGGTGGAGATGGATTAAACAAGTGGAAACCGGTTGTGCAAGTGTTTTATTTTTTGCTTTTTGAAACCATGTAGCTTATTACGGTATTATCCTTTTTCAATTGTTGTGTTGTTTTTTGTATGTCTGAGTGAAGGTCATTTTGTGGTCCTCCTGTACCGTCAAATGTAACTATGGCTAGGTGTCTACTGTGGGATATTTATGAAAACAAAAAGGAAAAAACACACAAAGAAAAAATGTTAAACTTCGTCAAATTGCAAGTTTGACGACCGTCATTGGCACTGCCAAAAGGCCTATGACAACCAGTAAGTATGTCTGTCTCTGACTGTGACGCACGCAGACATGTGATGTTGGTGTTGAATGTTACATTTTTTCTGTTGGTGTTGTGACTCACGAAATGATGGTGTGATTTTGGTTGCTTTTTTGTGTTGCTTACCGTAACTTTTTGTCGAATTTGGTTAATTAGAATTTATGTTCTCAACGGTTTCTGTTGTCAGCTTTTTCTATAGCATTGCTAGCCATAAAAGGTATGAGTCAAACCTTGTGGAAGGAGAAAGTTTATGTCTTTAAGAAATAGGGTTGGTCTGATTTGCAAAATTGGTTCAATGTAGTTATTGTTTTCATTATTTGTTTTTTTACCATTAAAAAGTTTATCATGTTTTTTCCAGCATACAACTATACTAGCAAAAGTTCAAATTGTCTTGTGTTGCATGTGTGATTATGAATTACTTTTGTGATAGAAGTATTTGTCCCACAATAGGTTGCTGGACTTGTAATAGGTTTGAATTAATGTTTTAGGCATGATTATGATTTATTTGCAATTGTCAAAATGATGAAAAGTTATGAGCAAATGCAGCCACAAGGGTTGTTATGTGGATGACATTTGATCATTTATGTTGTGTGGATTCATTAAAACTGATAATGATATTAATTAGTTACAGTAACTAATAGAAAAGCATTATTATATAATAGTTATAAAAAAATAAAAAATAAAAAGTTCCATGGCTAGAATAATAGCACTCAATCTGCCCAAATGAAGTTCATAATATGATTTATCATGCTTGAAGTGAAGAGATGTTTGTACATTATAAAATAATTAAGACAAAGAAAAAGAACTTAATTTTTTTCAAATGATAAAAGCACTCACGACATCCATAGGGGGGAAATTTAACAAAGCGACTCCAAAAGGGTTGTAGTACATATTTGGCCACGTAGGAAGGACTATTCCACTATATTTATATCTATGTAAAGTTGCAACACCATGAGCCCCAATATATCCCACTTGTTCTCTGATAAAACTCCAAAATATGGTTGAAGGACCAGTTAAGCCTCAGCACAACTTGCTAAACTTTGAAAACGAACAACTAAACCAAATAAATATAGGAATTTGCAAGATGCAGGGTTGAAAATTGAAAAAGCAGATTGAATTTGAATATCACAAAATTAAATTTAACAAATTTGAAAAGAAATCCATAATGCAAACTGATTAACTGACAAGAAAATGCCAGAATTATTAACGTAGTTTACACTTAAATAATACATTTTTAAGAGGTGTTCAAATGAAACATAGAATGAATCTAAAGCTATTGGCGGGAAAATAACTATTTTACATAAAAAGTATGAAAATGGGGAAATAAAACATATCAAACAAAAAATAAAATCCCGTGGAAGAAGGCAAACAAAAGGGAAAAATTAAGTTGTATTTAGCAGCCATATTTTAACATGTTAGTAAACAATTTTTTATCCAGGCTAATGCATCAAAGATGTCTTTAGGACTCTTAGCAGTAACCAACTAATAGTTATGTAAAGCGAACTTTGTAATAGTTTTTACCATGAAGGTAATTAGTCAATTTATTTTGAAAATGAACAAAAAAATGGTTAAATTTTATACTTTTAATTGTTATCTTCATTTTCTAGCCCTTTCTTTGGTGAAGAATGACACATTTTGATATCTCTTACTGTCTCACCATAGACTATTAGTGTAAAGCATGTTAAAAGAGAATTCACAATAGAAATTTAAAAAGTAAGTACACAAAGAATACTCAATTACCTATATAATCAAACAAGCTGATTACAGATAAGATGTTAGTTTCTTCTTTGTACCAAATCTTATTTATTATAGTTGAAGATTGTGCAGTTAGGTTTAAATATGAAATGTATTTAAGTTTTTTTAATTAGTTGTCATTTAGTCCTTGTTGTTCAGTTAATTTATTTTTTCAAGTGAATGATACTTAAACAATAGGATTATTTGTTATGAGGATTGGACTATTGATCTAATATAGCATTGTGTTAACTACTAGTGTTCCTCTATTTCAAGATGATAGGCGATATCAGGGTAGGACCACTATTGCTATTGAGCAAATATAGCATGCTGTTAACTACTAATAATTTTCTTTGATAATTATGTTTTCAGTTTGGTTTGGCCACAGGTTTTATTAAACTATAATTATTGTTTGTTTTAATTGTTATTATGTTTTTTTTACAGAGTTTGGGTCAATTTGGGTGACATAATGTTGGAATTTGATGTAAATGCCAACATAGATACATCAATGTTTGGGTATTATGATTTTGATGGAAATGTAGATGATGAACATATAACAACGGAGGGTGAAGATGACGAATATGTTCATGACTCAAGTGAGGAAGAAGAAGAGTATGAAGAATATGAAGATGACGAGGACGTACAATCTGAAAACATGGGCGTTGGTAATTATTCATATTTTTATGAACATGATGATGTCATAATTATAAATAACATGGTTGATATTAGTATGTATGAAATGCATACAATTAACATTGAAGATTTTGCGAGATTGAGTTTTTGTGATTTGAAAATAGCATATCAATTCTATTGTTGGTATGGTAGAATTATTAGGTTTTCTGTGCAAAAGGATCACATTGTAAAAAACAAAAATGGGGAAATTGTGTTGTAGTTTGCTCATGGGCTGGTGTCAAAGCTGAAAAAACATGAGGTTGGAGAAGCGAAAATGATGATCGAAGAATGTAACAAGGTGTGGTTGTGAGGCGATGTGTCATGTGGATGTTGATGTGCAAAGTTGCAAATGGTATGTGTCAGTGTGACATTTTGATCATAATCATGATTTTTTGGATAGTTTACACTCGTGTTTGTTACCATTGCACATAAAAATGGGAGAAAGTGATATGATGCAGATTTCAAATTTTAGAAAGGTTGGTATTAGACCCCTTAGATTTATGCCTCATTTGCAAACGATGCTGGTGGATATCATAAGGTAGGGTTTATAAGGAAGCATGTTTATAATCAACAAGCGAGGACGAGGAAGCAGAAAACATTTGATGTGGCCGGTGCATTAAAGTACCTAAGTCAATTACGTGAAAAGGATCCAATTATGGTTGTCTCTTACATGGTTGATGAAAGTGAAAGGCTGCAACATTTGTTTTGGTGTGATGCTGAGAGTCAAATGAACTACAAGGTATTTGGTGATGTCGTTGCATTTGATGCCACTTATAAAAAAAAATAAGTACTTGTGTCCATTTGTGGTTTTTTCTGGTGTTAACCACCACAACCATACGATAGTGTTACACACATGTTTGGCTGTTGGAGCAGTTCGTAGAAGCCATGAATGGGAAAGCTCTTTCATCGATAATTACTGATGGAGATATAGCTATGAAGAATAATAGAAAGAACCATACAAACCTTAGAAGACATGTTTAGAGCTTGTGCATAATAACCCTAAGTCCCAGCGCGTACGGCGCAAGTTTTGGGCGTGAACAGTGCTGGATTCTGCAGAATTCTTTTGCAGAACTGTGGCACGATCAGCGCCATAGTTCTGAGTTGTGGTGTTCCTAGCGCCACAGTCTCTGGAGTGCAACGCTGATGGCGCGAGTGTGGCGCTCGAAGCGCCATGGGTTCTGGTGGTTAACGCCTGGGGCGCCAGACCATCCAGAAGACCTGCTCTTCTTTGCAGCGGGCACGAGTGGCGCCAATATGGCACGGTAGGCGCCATAGTCCCTGGATGTTGGCGCTCTTGGCGCGGGAGGTGGTGCTCTTGGCGCCAGACTCTCTAGAGGTTGGCGCTCTGGGCGCGGGGTTGGGGCGGTTGGCGCCATGGTCCCTTGCAGCTGGCGCGATCAGCGCCAGAGTGACGCGATCAGCGCGGCAGCTCTGACAAGACAACTATAAAAGGGGGAAAGTCGCGATTTTGGAGAGAAAACACTCCTTTCTTCTTCCTCCAGCACCCCACCTCCATTGGAGAAGCTTCAAGCTTCATTCCTTCACCATAGTTCACCAAATCAAGTTCCTTAAACACCTTTCATGATGGAAAACACTTGTAGAGCTTGAATCCTTCCTCATTCTCCCTTCAAACCCACTCATTTTGAGAATCCCTTTCTCAAGGAAAGTTCATAGAACTCGAGTTCGGCGAGGAACGACGGCGATTCGTGGTTACCCAAGCTAGGGGGAGTCGTCCTTGGGCCTTCCTTGTCATCTTTGAGGTAAGAAACTCGAGATTCACCGCTTGTTTTATGAGTTGGGGTTTTAGGTGAATAGTGACCCACTTGTGATAGAGCTAGTATTAGCCTTGGGTCCTTTGGAAGCATGTGTTTAGAATGTTGAGAGGATTTAGGATTAGCTCTCAAATGTGATTTTGGCGAACTTTGATTTCTTGGCTCTATATGATGCATGTATAGTGATATGCTGAGTTGCTTGGCTGTGTTTTGACATGCAAGAGCCTTGGTTTGTGGCTTTGATGACCTTGGGAGGCTTTTGGAACGGTGTTTTGTGTGTGAAAGAACCGTTCAAGCCATGTGTGAGCCGTGAGCCTTTGGGCTAGTGTAGAGCTTTGAGCTTTTGATGTTGGCTTGCACCGAGCCTTGTGATGACTCAAGTGCCTTGTGGGCATGAGATAGACCGCTGAGGGTCTATGAGATGGCTTGTGAGTGATAAGCCTTGATGAACCGTAAGATAGATGACCTTGTGGTTTGGAAAGGATTGAGGTTCCTTCCTTTGAAGCGGGTGAGAACCTTGTTATGTTTTTATGCCTTGTGTGGCTGTGTGGATGTTTGATACATGTTTATATGCCTTGTTTAAGGCGTGACACTGCGGGTGTTAGTGGCGTAGGCCACGAAGCAAGGGAAGAACCGCAGAGCTCGGCTTTGCCAGGTAAGTTCTTGGTCTCTTGGGGGTGTTTCCCACTTGCTTGTGCTCCACCATACTCCGAGGGAGTAGTGGTTACATTCATGATACATGCATTATTGGATGTTGCATACTCATGATGATATATGCTTGTATCTGTGCTTGAGATATGTATGAAGCCTGTTATTTAGATCTTCTGGCCAGTTAGATATATATGGACCTCCCTAGGAGTAGAGCACACCTCCTAGTTTGGTTTGCTCAAGGTTGATTGGATCCCGAGGTGATGATGATCCCCTAAGACCAAGAGATAGGTGTGTCCCGTCGCGGTTGATTGCCTATTCTCGGAGGTATCATATACGTGCGTCCATGTGTAAGGGGTAGCTCCCAATGGGATGGCACGGGTGTGAATTCCGGTTTCACACTGAGGTCGGCATTGATGCGATCCGCCATACATAGAGCAAGATAGCTCGCTTGTATTGTTATGAGGGTCGGGATTCCAGTTTGTTGTGATACCTTCATGACTAGTGTCATGGAGAGTGAGCCAGGGTGGAGGAGATGCCTCCAAGGACCCTAAGCTTACTGAGATGTTTATCTCACCCCGTGTGGGGCTTATGTTATTTCAGGTGATGCTTCTGGTAGAGAGGAGCGGTCTCGGGGCGGGAGGCCCCAGTAGAGACGGTATCTGCTTGGCTATGAGGCAGCAGTGGAGAGCTTGGAGCTCAGCTCAACTTTTGATGTTTTGTACCCCTGTAGAGGGAAGACATGTGTGTACACATGTAGTCTTTGTTTTGTACATGTTTATGTATGTGTGCCCTCGTGTGAGAAAGGATCCCTGGGATCAAAAGCACTCGGATGCTTATTCTTTTGTATAGACACTTAGAGTGTCAGATGATGTATTTTGTACATAATCAGTTATGTTATGTAATTATGTTTCCTCCTGTTTATATCTTTGGAGATATTTATGTTATCTGCCTATGGTTATGGTTGTATGATCTGGATCAGCAGGGGCATGTCTTATGCTTTGTAATGAGAGGCTTTGATGTTCCATACATAATGTAATCAAGAAATATGGTTTTGGATTTTATGCTTCCGCCAAAAGTTTTAATTACAGTGATTAAGCGCTAATCTGATAATAATCATAATGTTAATACACCGGGTGCACATGGGGTGTTACATTGTGCGATAGACCAACAAGGTTCTTAGGAGAAATATTTGCCACTAGCAGAGTTTGCCTATAATAATAGTTATCATACAAGCATAGGAATGACTCCATTTTAAGCTCTGTATGGTAGGAAATGTTAGTCTCATTTATGTTGGTATGAATCCGGGGAAGCAAGTTTTTTGGGTTCAGACCTGGTAACTCAAACCACGGAGCAAATCAAGAAGATTAGAGAGAAATGAGTAATAGCTTAAAATAGGAAAAAACATTATGCTAATAAAAGAAGAAAACCTCTAGAATTTCAAGAAGGAGAACATGTTTTTCTTAAAGTTACTCCAATTACAGGAATAGGATGAGCAATGAAGGTCAAAAAGTTGAGTCCTTGTTTTATCGGTCCTTCCCAAATTTTGAAAAGAATAGGTACAGTAGCTTATCAAATAGTTTTACCACCAAATCTTTCCAGCCTTCACAATGTTTTTCATGTCTCTCAACTCCGTAAATATATTTCTGACCTGAGTCATATTTTAGGATCTGAATCAATACAGTTAAAAGAAAATTTAACTATGAGCTTGCCCCGACAAGAATTTTGGATAGAGAAATAAAGCAATTAAGAAATAAGTTTGTATCATTGGTAAAAGTAGCATGGGGACAAGGACGTTTGGAAGAGTATGCCTTGGAGTTAGAATCATAGATGACAAAGAAGTACCCGAATTTGTTTACAGGTATTTACAAATTTTGAGGACAATTTTTTTTAGAGGGGGTGAAATGTAACATCCTCAAAATTATATTATGAGTTATATTTATGATTTAATTATGAAAGTGTGATGATAGTTGGATACAGAAAGAATAGTATAAAATTTATTTGAACATAAGCTGCCCAAAACTGTCCATTTTTGCCACCCAAATTGAGAAATTTATTTCTCTCTCAATTGTTATCCAAATTAGGTGTATGATATATGGAATTAAAGATCTAGATGTATACTATAGCATATAAAAAATTCAGATAAATATAGAGTGTGTACTTCTTGTAGTAACAAGAATACTAAGAGATGTCATTGTCCTAAGTTGAATTCGCTAGCAGCTTTGGAAGTCTAGATTAAAAATTCTATATCTTGAGTTTTACAACTCCAAATAAGGCATATGATATCTTGTTAGAAGTCTTAGGAAGTATAGTTTAACATACTAAAAGATGAGAATTTTTGGACTAGTAGATTGGTACATAATGTACAATGAGCGAACCCTATTTGGTTAAGTGTTCTGGCCCTTTGGACCTTTTGGATTGGGCACAACTTGTAACTCTTGGATTTTGGCCCAAGGAAATAAAATATTCAACCCCAAAAAGGATGACAACTCAGAGGTTTCATCAATCTAAGACCAATCTGTAATGTCACTAATTATAATCAATGTAATTTGGGTGGTATTTGCATAATTAAGAGGCTTAATATTAATAAAAGAGGATTAATGAAAGAAAGGGCATTTTGGTCTTTGTTAGAGGCATGGGTGCGAATTTATGCAGAAGCTTATGTAATCGATTATTTCTCAAGATAATTGATTATAACAGAGACTTTCTAATTCTATGTTAAGCTTATTTAATCGATTACGAACCAGTGGTAATCAATTAAAATGTTCATAAGGCAATATCCAGAAAATACACACATGCAATTAATCGATTATATCACCTATGTAATCAATTAAAGCAGTGAGAAATAGTTTTTATAAAATCCTAGTTGCCTTTATGAATTTCTATCAAATTTCTTATTACCACATGATTATATCTAATCAAATGAATGTATGAATGCATGAATCATCAAAAGCTAATGAGGATTATAAGGCTTTATCAATTGAACTAAGCTTTAACAAAAATTACATATGCCATCAAATTGATTTGGCATGTAAAATATCAAAACTTATATGCTTCAAGCTTCTTGATCCCTTTGCTTCAGCTTCATCAAATCTAACAGGACTGTTACAACAAGAAGGTTGTTGTGCCTTCTGATGGAGTTGGTTCGAGTTCTACCTCTTTCCTATTAGTCTTGCAAGCTCGCAAGGCGATCAGGGAAAGAGCTCAGGGTTATATCTTCTCAGGTGTGACAGAAGATAAGCCGAGTGTTGATCTATCGCAGATCTCGATGGTGAGCGAGTTCGTGGATGTATTTCCAGAGGAGATTACGCAGCTACCACCTGAGAGAGAGATTGAGTTCTCCATTGATTTGGTTCCTGGTGTAGGATCGATATCTATAGCACCTTACCGTATGACTCCTCTGGAGTTAAGGGAGCTGAAGGTGCATTTGGAGGACGTGCTGTCCAAGCAGTTCATCAGACCGAGTGTTTCTCCGTTGGGAGCACCGGTGATCTTCGTGAAGAAGAAAAATGGCAATATGAGGTTATGTGTTAATTACAGGCAGCTGAATAAGGTTACTATCAAGAATAAGTATCATTTGCCTCTGATTGATGATCTATTAGATCAGTTGAGGGGAGCCAGTGTGTTCTCCAAGATCGACCTGAGATTCAGATATCACCAGATTCGAATCAAGCTCGCAGACATACCGAAGACAGCCTTCAGGTCTCGGTATGACCACTATGAGTATCAGGTCATTCCTTTTGGTTTGACGAATGCCCCAGCAATGTTCATGGACTATATGAACAGGGTATTCAGACCTTTCTTAGATTAGTTCGTGGTGGAGTTTATTGATGACATACTGATCTACTCCAGGATGGAGACAGAGCATGCCGAGCATCTCAGGATTGTTCTTTAGACATTGAGGAATGATCAGTTGTATGCCAAGTTGGCAAAGTGCGAGTTTTGGCTATCAAAGGTGAAATTTCTTGGCAATGTGATCTCTGCAGCTGAGGTATCAGTTGATCCCAATAAGATAGAGGTTGTGATGACTTGGAAGACTCACGACTTGGTGTTATACCAGGTGCCACCAAGATGTATCAGGACCTTAAGAGGAACTTTTGGTGGCCAAGGATGTATCAGTTCACCTCTAGGTTTTGGGGTGCTCTTTAGGAGACGTTTGGGACCTAGTTGAGGATTAGTACAGCCTACCACCCACAGATCGATGGTCAGACAGAGAGGACTATCCAGACCCTGGAGGACATGTTGAGAGCTTGTACTCTGGAGCAGGGAACTAGGTGGGATAAATACCTACCACTGGTGGAGTTCTCATATAATAACAACTTTCACGCTAGTCTGGGCATGGCACCTTATGATGCATTGTATGTGCGGAGGTGCAGGACTCCTATTTGTTGGACCAAGGTTGGAGAGAGACAACTTCTTGGACCTGAGATGGTTCAAGAGACTTCTGAGCAGATCCGGTTTATCAGAGATAAGTTGTTGAGAGCTCAAAGTCGGCAGAAAAGCTACTATGATAAAAAAACACAGGTTGCTACAGTTTAATGAGGGCGACCATGTGTTTCTGAGGTTGTCTCCCGTTACAGGTGTTGGACGAGCATTGGGCGTGAAGAAGCTCAATCCTAGGTTTATTGGTCCTTACAGATTCTCCAGAGAGTAGGACTAGTGGCCTACAGGCTAGCTTTGCCTCCTCAATTGGCAGGGCTTCATGATGTTTTTCATGTGTCACAGCTGAAGAGATATGTGGCTAATTTGTCGCACTTGGTGGAGCCTGACACTGTTGAGATTAAGGAGAATCTGACTTATGAGTAATTTGAGGAAAAGAGTAGAGCTAGGAGCTGTCCACTTTCATTCGGAGTAGCTAGGCAGAATTGGAAGCCATAGAGAGCTTGGTCCACCCTCCAATTTGATCATTTGAACTCTAAGGTTTGGTAATTTCCTCCTATTTCTCCTTGACTCTTCGAAATCATAAGGTTAGGGTTTGGAGTGAGGTTGATAAATGTTGAGTATTGGGAGAGCGAGACAGTTTTAAGGTATAATTTAGAGTGTGTAGAAGTTGATTTAAGGTTGAGATGATGTTCCATGCATAAAACATACATGCATGTACTTGACAGCAAAGAACGGTGATCTAGTCAGCCATGATGTTTCGTGCATAACAGGAGCTATCGGTATCCAAATGGTCTAAAAATGGTGTCATTTGAAAGCTAAGAGATTTAAGTCTGTTTTGGAATTTTCGTCCTATTTTTTGGAGGTTCCTGGAATTAATTGTGCAGAGTTATAACAGGCTGATATACCCTATTTTTATCAGATTTTACTGGTGCAGATGGAAATCTTGCAGAAATTATATCTCATTCTAGGATGATCCAAATTGAGTGATTTCAGTGGTGATAGAAAGATATGCATGTGTACTTTATACCTGTAAAAGCGCAGGTAATTTGGATGAGTATCCTGGTGTTGGCGGGCATTTGAAAATGGCTAGTTGGACTGATATGTTGCTGTCAACACTGATCTAGTGCATGGCAGTTCTGGTATTTTAATTGTTACAGAGGCTATGGTTGATGGAATTGAATGGAACTAGTTTTGTTTGAAAGATGAGAGATAAATCTATATGCCTCTAAATTTGCTTGATTTTAGGAGCTTCTTACAGGGATTTGTGATTTTTCTAAGTGAGTACAGAATCTGCATAATTTGATGCAGAAAATTTTGTTTTCCGTGCGTTTTAGTATAATTAAATGCCTTGTACGGATATGATGGTTGTTGATTCATGCTTGTGTGTCTTTGTATAGGGCATGACACCGAGGATGTCAGTTGCGGAGACCATAGTTCAGGGATTGAACAGCAAAGTGCTGCTTTGCCAGGTAAGTTCTTCGTTCTTGGGAGTGTTTCCCATTGCCTGAGTTTCACCACACTCCGAGGGAGTGATGATTGCATACATGATTCATATGTATTGAATTGGATGTTACAGCTTTCCTCATGATAATATGTATACATGTTTTTTGTGTTTTGTGTTTGGTTGCCTTTTGGATAGATCTTCTGGCCAGTTAGATAAATATGGACCTCCCTAGGAGTAGAACGCAACTCCTAGTCGATTTGCTCACGTAAAGGGTGTATGATCCCTTAACACCAGAGATAGGTGGTCCCGTTGCGGCGGTTGAAGCCTATTCTCGGAGATGCCATATACGTGCATCCATGCGTAAAGGGGTAGCTCTTGATGGGATGACACGGGTGTGAGTTTCGGTCTCACACTGAGGATTGAGAGTCCTGATGCTGATGATGATGCATCTTTGGCGGAGTAGTTCTGTAGATACACTTTAGAGCTAGAGAATGCTATGTGTTGTTGTGAGGGCTAAGAGGCCTGTTGTTGTTATGCCTTTGATGTTGTGTATCATGGAAGTGAGCCAGGGGGAGGAGAAGCCTCAAAGAGCCATGAGCTTATTGAGATTGTATCTCGCCCCGTGTGTGGGGGTTTATTTTGCAGGTGATACATTTGGCAGAGATGATGGGTCCCAGGGCGGGAGACCTCAGTAGGGACAGACTCTATGCAACTGCTTGACAGTGTTTTGAGAGCATGGTAGCTCACTATTTTCTGTTTATGATGTATTTTGTACCCCTGCGAGGGAAGATATGTGTGTACACATATTTTGGATCCTGTATGGATGTGATGTACAGATGTTGTACGTATTGTACCCTTTTGTGAGGATGTGATCTGTGAGATCATGACACTGGGTGCCTATTCTTTTGTATAGCCACAGTGGTGGTTTTGATGATGTACATATGTTTATACCCATATTGATATATGTGGTTTATGTTTCTCCTGATATATCTGCTGGATATTATTGTTTATCTACCTTTCTTTATGTTATCTGGATCGAAAAGGCTTATTGTAAAATATTTTTTTGTTGAAGTGAAAAGATTTAATTAAGGCTTTTGTGTGGATGTGGAACAATTTAAACCAAGCAATTTCATTCCCTTGCTTAGCCAATATCCACGTAGAAGCCAGCTATCCCCAAGTCAATGATTAAAAGAATCAAGATAAGGCTTAAGGTTAAATATCTTTCAATGAAAGGATTACCTAGTTAAAACCTAACTAAACTAACTTCTAAAATCAGGGCAAAAGAACCCAAATAATACAATTTTAATAAAAAAATTACGAATCTGGGGCTTTTTCCAAACTATTTACGAATCTGGGGCAGTGGGTTGCGCCCAAAATTGGGCGTGACCGGTCCCGCCTGAATCTGGGCGTGACCAGTCACGCCCAATTTTGGGCGCGACCCACCAGATGGTGACATGTGTCATGACAGATGGAGCGATGTGTATATAACCTTCGGACAGTCATAACTTTTGATTGGAATGTCCGATTGAGACGAAACTGGTGGTCACTCGCTCGAAATTGAGAGAAGAAGCCGCTAGAAAGTTCCCAAAGGGAACTTGGCCATAAATATTTCCCAAAACTGGCCTCTACGTGCCTCAAAATTGCGATTTAATCTTCGAACCTCCAAAAAATTTCTTGTTTTCTAATTTTTTATTCATTCAATTAGTGAATTGCATGCTATTTTTTGTTTTTCTAATTACCTCACTTTATTTCGAGCATTTTGACATAAAATACGTCTCCATCGGACATTGCTAGGAAAAATTATAATCGTTCAAAGTTATATGCATCGTCAATTTTACAGTATAATTTTATTCAATTTTTGAAATTAGTTTTACGACCACAAGCAATAAGACCAATGTCCTCATTGATCACAATTGTAACAAGTGCTTTGCTGCATTCGTTTGCCAAGTTCTTGAGAGCAGTTTGCGGGGATTAAAGGGTTACTCTGAGGACTATAAGCATGAGCTGATGAAGAAGGTGAATGGGAGAAAGACATGATCACACATTTTCTTTCTTGTTTTGTTTTGCTTCTTCTCTGTGTATATGATGATGGACTTGGCACAAGTGGAAACAATGTACGTCAAGGTTCTTGCTGTATATTTTTAAACGATTTCAGTTTAACAAATTAAAAAATGAAAATCTTGTGGTCACAAAACTAATTTCAAAAATTGAACAAAATTATAATGTAAAATTGACGATGCATATAACTATGAACAGTCATAATTTTTCCTAGTAATGTCTGATGGAGACGTATTTTATGTCAAAATGCTCGAAATAAAGAGAGGTAATTAGAAAAATAAAAAATAACATGCAATTCACTAATTGAATGAATAAAAAAAATTAGAAAACAAGAATTTTTTTGGAGGTTCGAAGATTAAATCGCAATTTTGAGATACTTAGCGGCCTCTTTTGGGAAAATTTTTTGGCCAAAGGAACTTGCCAGCGGCTTCTCCTCTCAATTTCGAGCGCGTGGCCACCGATTTCGCCTCAATCGGACATTCCAGTCAAAAGTTATGACTGTCTGAAGTTTATATACGCATCGCTCCATCTGTCATGACACGTGTCGCCATCTGGTGGGTCGCACCCAAAATTGGGCGTGACCGGTCACCCCCAGATTCAGGCGGAACCGGTCACATCCAATTTTGGGCGCGACCCACTGTCCCAGATTCGTAAATAGTTTGCAAAAAGCCCCAAATTCGTAAATACTTTGTAAACAGTCCCAAATTGGTAATTTTTTTATTAAAATTGTATTATTTGGGTTCTTTTGCCCTAAAATCAGTTTTAACCCAAATAAAATCCTTAAATCTAAATTAATTAAAGTAGTATAAATAGCCTTGGCATTCAAAAATTTTTGCACGTAAATTTCAGCTCCAAAACCTATCATACTACCACTTGCTCCTTGAAACCAAGCTTTCTATTTTCTTTTTTAACCGTGCCATCCTTATACCACCTCACCTATTAGCCATTTTCTTTTTCAAAAACTCATTTCTTAGAGTATTTTCCCAAGGAAGACAGCCCTTACTCCATTCCTCTTCAAGAATCAAAATTCGCTGGAGGTAGGCTAGGCTTCAATCTTTAGTTAATAATTTATTTGGACTAATTTACATGCTTAAATGTATAGATTTATGGTCATTATTTAGGCTGGAATTTCATGTCATTTGAAGGTTGTTCTGCTCGGTGAGAACAGAAATGTCCAACACGTGATGTTGGGTAATTTGATGTAGGATCGGACTCTATCTCTCTTAAGAAGCTTATGGAACTGAAGCAACTTAAGGAAGAAGAAGATCACAGCGGACACGACGGAGCAATTGGGGTGCTGTGTGTGCCGTGTGAATGGAAAGAGAGAGAGTCCGAATTGTGTGGTGTACCTTTCACCATGGGATGCATTGTATTTATAGGACTCTAACCTGGACCCTGAGAACAGGCGGTGGAAGCCCGATATCTTCTTCCGTGATATGTGGAGATACTGATAACGGGAAGATAACAATTATATCTTCTATCTTCCGATGATTATTCCCTTGCCGTTAATAACAGATTTGATGGAGATTTAAATATTTGAATTAATAGGACCAAAGATACGTTTTATCTTTAATCCGTAACAGATGCCCCTCAGCCCAGTCATCTAGTATTCTTGATGACTGGGATGCATAATGGGACCAATGAAGCTTTGAGCCAATCTCATACGAGTGACGTCGACGTCGCGTAGAATCGACCTTGTGCATGGCCGATCTCGTAGATGGTCGACCTTATGCACGACCGACCTCTTATATGGCCGACCTCATGTGTAGCCGACCTCGTGTATAGGGGTCCGAATCGAGATGACCGATCCTTTTAGCCTATAAGTGACTTCCAAACTAGTCCGGCGCCGAGCAGCGTCCTGTCTTTTCAAATAGTCTGTCCATTAGAAAATGAAGTGATTCTCCTCCCTAGTACCGCCACGTGTCTCGATGACAACCTCTGTCGTTTCATACTTTATTCGTCTCTTTTTTGTAATAATGATGTAACCGCCATTCCCACGTCCTTCAACGTCTGTCAGTTATTACTCCCCACGTTTTCTTTTTGAATTTCGACGGTTACTTTTTCAATTAATGGGCTTATAGCGTTTTATCTTCCCCTATTGTCTTGTGTTTCCCCTTTGTTGTCGCAACTTCTGCATTTTCATCCCCTCTAGCACCTAAATCGTTTGCCCCTTGTTGTCTTCCTTCTGCCACTTTCTATTCCAGGTATTCTTTCTCTTCTTTCCTTTTTATACACTATCATTTCTTATTTTTCATCTCCGTTCTACGTAGTTCTGGTTTTGATAGCCTTTCGCAGTTTCTACTAGCTTCTTGTTAGTCCATAATCTTCTGCAAATTCCATCTGTTTCCTGTAGTTTCTCCATTTTCATACATTGTAGTGTAGTGTCTTTACCATGAAATATACACCTGAGGAAGAGGCAAGGATCCGCAGAACGGTTCCCCCTCGTACCGCATTCTGGTTATTTGGACTTCCCCTTTCTGATGAGGAAAAGAAAAAGTCCCTTCTTAGGGTTCCGTCTGCCCCTGGTAATTCGCAACCCCCAATTTCTCGAACCCTTATTCCTTCTCAAGTAGGGTCTTCTAGGTTTGGGTCTTCATCGCGTCATAGGTCTGCTTTGCTTTCCCTAGAGCCTAGGGTTCCTCCTAAGTCCCCCATCCCTTCAAGTGTTGCCTCTGGAAACAGTCCTAGGTCCCAATCCCAATTCGAAATTCGGTATGAACCTTGTGAGAAATGTGTGGAAGAGTTCATGTATTTGGCTAGCATAGACTTGGATAGGCAAGCCGGTGACTTACTAGATAACTGCCGACACAATCCTATTAGGGTCCTCAAACCTATCGATGTGCCGCCATCGAGCCTAGATGTTAATGTGCCGAAGTCCGTGCCAGCTCGGACTTTGCCAACTCTTAGTCCTTTGCCGATCCGCCCACCAGGTACTTTACTAATTGTTGTTTTTCTTTACTGTCGTAGGTAATTATGGATTCGTCTCGTATTGGAAATGTTGAGGAGTCTGCCGCCGGGCCTCGTTCTCAAAATGTCTCTTCTATTTTATCAAATAGGTTTCCATGGGTCACCCATGAGGTGTTAGGGTACACCTCAGTGTTGGATTCCGAGAGCCTTGCTCTAGTTCCACCTGAGGTCCAGGAAGGGTTCTACCTCTGCTTACCCCGCCTGGAAGACCCTGTTTGTTCTGCCCGTGAAGGGAATGACCCCGACTTCTTTTTATTTTACTTAGATGTAATCACTGAAGTAGGAATCCGTCTTCCCTTCACTAATTTTCAAATACAAGTGTTAGATCATCTTCGAGTTGCCCCTTCTCAGGTTCACCCTAATGGTTGGGCTTTTATGCGAGCTTTCGAGACTCTGTGCCAAAAGCTCAAAATTCCTTGCACTTGTCCTTTACTCTTTTATTTCTTCACTGTTTATACTGGCCGATCAGGTAAAGAACCCGCTGAACGGAAAGGGTGGGTCTCTTTCCGAGGTTGTAAAGACCGCGATTCCGATTGCCGGCTGTTTTCCTTGTTTTCCGAATCTTTTAAAGGTTTTAAAGATAAATTCTTTAAAGTTGTCGTTGTCCCTGGCCAGCATCCCTTCTTTTTGAACTCGTCCGGTTCTTCTTCAAATCCGTGGAAGTTCCCATTGTACTGGACTTCTGCTCATTATGACTCTCCTCCCGCTTTTTATAGAATTGTCAAGGCCCGATTGTCGGATTCCGATGCTGCTTCCACAGCTCGGATATTATCGTGCAGGGATTCAGGGAACTTGGCTCCGATAGCTTCCTATATCCAGTGTGGTCAGTTTGGACCTCTTAATGTAGTTCGAATGTTCTGTTTATTATTATTACTGATTACTTATTCTGATTGTGCAGCAATTGAGATGGACGCTGTCCCCATTCCTCAACACCTTGCAGCTCTCAAGACAAGGAAGAGGCGCAGATTAGCGGAGAAAAAGGGTAAAACATCAGCTAGCGAGCCCAGCCATGCTCCGATCTCAATTACTCCGAATGAGGATGCCCATCAGGATTCTATACCGAGCTCTCCTCGCGCTTCTCAGCCGAGCTCTCCTCCAATGGCCGCCATCCCTCTTGAGATTGTCGATGTTGATACGACAGAGGTTGCTTCTGAAACTCAAGAGGTCGCTGTGGAGACCACGGAGATCACTCTCGAGACCCCAACGGTTGTTTCCGAAGCTGCCGCCTCCATAGGAGTTTCAAACTCTAGGCCTGAATCGCCCAAGGAGCTCATCCAATTGCCCCCTTGATCTCTTTGGGACAAGGGCGTCACCCCCGAAGTCTTCGAAGTTGTTCGGGCGCCCAAGAAATATTCTGATGTGGCCCTCTATCCGGACTCCGACCTGGAGGAGTTGAGCTCAATGTAATTAGCTTGTCTGAAAAGCGCTTCTCTACTTGGGAGTCTAGCTTCTCTCAACAAGAAGGCTGCAAGGGGAGCAACCGAGCTTGAAGCTGCGAAGAGCGACATCCAAGGACTCCAACAAGAATTGGACCGAGCTCAAGCGAGCGCGGCAATCTCTGTTGCCGAGCTGGAGGCCTCCCGTGCTGATGTTAAGGAGGCACGGGAGTCGTCAGCCAAACTCGTTGCCGAGCTGGAGGCTTCTCGAGCCGAGGCTAAGGAGGCGCACGAATTGACGGCCAGGCTAACCGCCGAGCTGGATACTTTGAGAACTCATGTTCCAGTTCTTTAAGTTGACTCTGACGCTTCCCAGGCTCAACTTGAAACTCTCCGGGCTGAGGGTGAATATTCCTGGGCTGCTATGGCCAAACTGGAACGCAGTCTCACCAAGGCTCGCAAATGATACGACGAGGTCAAACGTTGCTGTGATGATCTTTTCGATCTTAACGCGAAAAAGAATAAGGATGAGAATGATCTTATGGCCGAGCACGCCTTTGTTTGTGCACAGTTAAAGAAGTCGTCCCAGGCTTCATTTGATAACGCTATGAGCCAGGTCTGCTTTTTGAACCCTGGTGTTACCTTAAACATCGAGGGTATGCATTTCAGGGCCTACGTCGGGGGCGACCAGCTGCTCATGGTCTCGGAGAGCGAAGATGAGAGCTCGGTGGGCACACCCGATGATGTTCCTCCTCCGGCCGGTGAAGATTGAAGGGCCGGAATGCCGATTTTATTTGTAATTATTGAACAATTGCCGCACCTTTATTTTCTTCTGAAAGTGCACAATTATCTTTGATTTCTTTGACAATGTCTAATTTCTTCGACGAGCATTATTTTTGCTCTGCTTCTCTTCTGGGTCTTTTAGTTTTAATAATCGATTAACTATTTTGGGCCGGGACCATTGGTCGGGCGTTTAGATAGTTTTTGTTCTGGCTCCAACGGCCAATTGTTTGTATTTGTAACATTAACACAGATGTAATTCTTTCGGCCGAGCCGATGATTCATCTGATTTAAACGGTTACGCCGACTTGATCAAGACCAAGATAATACAGAACAACGACTAAGCATTCAAAATTGCGCACAATAAGAAATTCCTTATAATAAGGATTTTATTAATATTCTTCAAAGATTACATGACTTTCATGATCTCAATGACTGATTTGCTCGGGTTTCACATCCCCGGATTACATAATCAATTAATGAGAAACATATGATAAATCTATTATAATTTGGTCTCCCATGACCCCAATGACGGGCTTGATAGCCAGCTAAAGGGGAACACACGGTGAGACAATAATCCATGATCCCTATGACGGACTAAATAGCCAATTAAAGGGAAACACATGGTGTCCATGATTCCAATGACTGGCCAATGGCCAACTAAAGGAAAACACATGGACTCTCCTGACCATCTGGGTCAGCTATAATATTTCTTCAGCTTATTCGCGTTCCACGTCCGCCTGACTTGGTTTCCTTCCAATGTTTCCAATGAATACGCTCCTCGTCCGAAATTTTGGATGACCCGGTAGGGTCCTTCCCAATTTGCTGCTAATTTCCCCTCGTGGGCGTTTCTGTTGCCGATGTTTGCTCGTCGCAATACGAGGTCACCTTCTTCGAACGATCTTGCCTTCACCTTTTTACTAAATCTTTTGGCCAGCTTTTCCTTTCTATGTAAATCTCGGCTGTGGGCGGCAGCGCGGATTTCTTCTATTAAATCTAGGTCGGCCGCTAGCATCTTATTGTTGTCTTCCATCTTGGACACGTGCTTCCTTCTCCAGGACGACTGGCCGACTGGCCGACCTCTACTGGTATCATGGCTTCACAGCCATACGTTAGCCTAAACGGGGTCTCTTCGGTTGATGTTTGGGTCGTAGTTCTATACGCCCACAGTACATAGTAGAGCTGTTCTACCCAGTTCGGACCAGCTTCATGCATACATCTTTTCAATCCGTCGAGAATAACTTTATTTGCTGCCTCGGCCTGACCGTTGGACTGTGGGTGCTCAACAGAAGCGAAGTGGTGTTTAATCTGGAGGCTGGTTGATGTGTTGCAAACACATCCTAGTTTTAGGTTAGTTTTAGGCTATAATTTAGTTAAATAATTAGCAAATAAATTAGAAATTAGTAGTTTTATTGTCTTTATTGTTTTTAAACTAATTTCAATACAATTAAGCAATTTCAGGTCAAAAAGGAGGAAGTTCCAGCAAAGAAAAGAAGAAGACCCAGTTCAAGGTCCCGCGCGGATCGCGCGGGAATCCACGCGGATCGCACTAGAAGAGGAATAAAAGGCCTCAGTCTCGAAGGTCTCACGCGATCAACGTGGGAGTCCACGCGGTTAGCGTGAAAAGGCCGGAAGCACCGCGCCATCAGCGCCACAGCCACGCTATCAGCGCCGTAAGTTCGAATCAGCGGCACGAGTAGCGCCGCAAGCTGCACCATCAGCGCCATGGAATCGCTGTTGCCTTATTTAAAAAGATTGACTTCGAAATTGGCACAGAAAATAGGCTTTGTTACTCTAATTAAATCTATCTATAAATAAAGGCCTCTGGGGATTGAACAATCATCCATTAGACACAGAAACACCATTCCACACCCCTCTACACTTCTATACATCATTCTACACCATTGGAAGGCAAAAATCAAGGCTAGGTCACTGCAGAATAATGTTTTATTTGACAGCTTTGGTGTCTTTGAAGCATATGTCAGGCTAAACTTTGTATTGTGGGAAGGCCATGAACTGATGTAAACTCCTCTGTAACTTGACTGGTATTTAATGAGAATTCTTATTGCTTTATTTTACTCTGCTCTTCATTGTTTAATTCTTATCTAGAATTGGCCATTCTATTTAGGTATTGAGGGTTAGGATTAGCAATGGGGACGTTGGGGTTCTAATTTCTGACCTTAGTAAAATAACAGTTGTTCATCACCTAGGGATAGGGATGCGTGGCTGTGGAACTTTATAATATAGTCTTTTATATGCTTAACTTGATAGATTTCACCAAGGAATTGGGTCTTTGATTCGGGTTAAAGGGTTAATTCACTAAGGAATTAGGAATTAACTAGAGTAGGAAAGATTTATTCTCCGAGCAAAAGAATTCGAAAACCCTTATGATATGTTCTCTAAATGCTTAGTTTGACAGAATCGCTAAGGGCTTAGGGTTCTCGATCGGATTAAAGGGCTGGATCGCTAGTTATCTAGGATTTACAAATATAGGAGAGATTTGTCATTTGTGATCAAATTTGATAACCCAGTTAAGTGAAAGAGGTAGTGAACATTAGGGATTGTGCCTGACCACAATTGTTCTTCCATTGGTAATACTCCAATTTATTTTATTGTTTATTTTAATTTCAGTTTTATATTCAACACTCAACACAATTCTCCAACATAATTTCTTTTCTGTTACTTCCAATTACTTAGAATTAATATTGCTGTGAATTTCACCCCAATCCCTGAGGAGACGATACTCACTTACCTATTTTATTACTTGAAAAGATCGGTGCACTTGCCATGGTGTGAGCGTATTAAATCGCTAACACCGGTCGTCATTGCCCTGAACTTGTTGTCGGTGAATTGCGTCCCGTTGTCAGTGACGATTTCCGCTGGAATCCCAAACCTTGCTATTATGGTCCGCTCTAAGAATTTTTGTACCCGAGCCGAGGTAATCGCCGCAAGAGGTTCAGCCTCAATCCACTTGGTAAAATAGTCGACAACCACTATTAACCACCTCATATGTCCTTCCGTAGCTTTAAATGGCCCTAAGAGGTCCATTCCCCACTTATAAAATGGCCACGGGATCGTAATTAAGCTGAGCTCGGATGGAGGAGCCCATAATATCTTTGCATGCTTTTGACAGCTGTCACATCTCTTGACGTGTTCTGCAGCATCAGCTTTCATCGTCGGCCAGAAGTATCCTGCGCACAGAGCTTTCAAAGCCAGGGCCCTTGCTCCCATGTGTTGGCCGTTGATTCCGTCATGTATCTCGATGAGCACGTACTCGGCTTGGTCCGAACATAGACATAGTAACAGCGGAGTGTGGAGACCTCGACGGTATAACTCACCGTCAATGATCACATACATAGCATCATCTCGGACCAACCTCTTAGCTTCTTGTTCCTCGTCAGGCATTGTTCCCTGCTCTAAGTAATTTATGATGGGTCTCCTCCAATCGTCGTTGGTTAAAATAATCATTACGCAGGCGGGTTGGGCGAATTCTTGTTGGATGACCGATCTATGGTTGGTTGTTCCTTTCGTACTAGCCAGCTTAGACAATATGTCGGCTCAGATATTTTTTTCTCGTGGTATATGGGCAACTATTACCTCATCAAACTCAGCCATGATCTCTTTTACCTTAATCAGATATTTGGCAAGTAAAGGTCCCTTGACCTGGTACCGTCCTTCAATCTGAGCCGAAACAAGCTGTGAATCGGTGAAGATGTAGACCTTCTGTGCCCCTTGCTCTTTTGCCTGCCTGAGCCCGGCGATGAGTGCTTCGTATTCTGCATGGTTGTTGGAGGTCGGGAAGTTAAGTTGCAATGATTGTTTCAGGGAAACGCCCTCGGGATTTTCCACAATGACCCCAGCTCCACTTCCCTTAGCGTTAGATGACCCGTCGACATAAACCTTCCATACCCTTTCTTCCTTTTGGGTGGCCGACGTCGGGGTTAGCTCGACGATGAAGTCGGCTAGAGCTTGGGATTTGATGGCGTGCTGGGCCTCGTACTGGATGTCGAATTCTGAAAGCTGAATGGCCCAATTCATCATCCTTCCTGCCAAATCCGGCTTATGCAGCACCTGCCGGATGGGCTGGTTTGTTCTAACAATAACTGTGTGACTTTGAAAATACGGGCGAAGTCTCTTGGCCGTGGTGAGCAAAGCAAAGGCCACTTTTTCAAGCTTCTGGTATCGTAGCTCTGAATTCTTGAGGGCTCGGCTTACGAAGTATATTGGTAGTTGAGACTTGTCTTCTTCTCGAACCAGCACGGCACTGATGGCCTCCTCCCCAACCGACAAGTATAGAATAAGTGTCTCACCTGGCTTGGGCCAGGATAACACCGGTGGCGAGGCCAGACACGTCTTTATCTTTTGAAAGGCTTCTTCACATGCCGAGCTCCATCCTACGCTGGCTTCTTTTTTTAACAGCTTAAAGAAGGGGAGGGCTTTTTCCGCGGATTTCAGGAGAAATCGGGTTAAAGCCGCCATTCTTCCTGTCAGCTGTTGGACTTCCTTTTTGTTGGCGGGAAATCGCATATCCAGGATATAACGCCTCTCTTTACTCTCTCGTGCTTGATTGATTTTAAAATCTCGTGTCCACTTTGTATTAAAATTTGATTAGTATAATATTTTCATGAAAATTTATTTCGCTTTGCTTGCTAATTTTATAATTCGTAAATAGCGTACACGATTTTCCTCACCACGGTTCAAATAACAAAAATCCAAATAATAAGAGTACAG
>PYAF01000384.1:174612-186041 GCA_007407185.1 Glycine tomentella
GAAAACAGAATAAGCTTGTAACCTGTACTGACGGTAGTCAGTTACAGTTAGTTAGAAGTAACTGCTTATAAATAGCAGTTACCAGTAGAAAGGAGGGAGGATTGGTATTAGGGAATTTGGTAGGGAGACTAGGCTCAATTCCTAGTATTGTAACTGATTCCTAATGCAATAAACAGAGAACGTATTCAATTCTCTATCATAATCTTAACTGAATCTTATGTACCTAGCTTTGCCTTGCACAACGCCATCGAGTCTTTTTCTGAAACTGTTTCAGTATTTTCCATGTTCATCGGATCATGGACTAATGGCAAAGGATTAATAGATCGCACTTAAAAATGCCATAATTCTGCCAGCCACTCGACTCAGCTCCATTCCGTTAGTGGATAAGATAACACCTAAGTAAGATGGCACATGATTTGATAGAAATGAGGTGGGGAGTTGAAAAGGAGGAATGGGAATACTTAAGCTGAAGCTTGATATTGTTTGGTGTGTATGTTTCTGTTGGCTTTTGGATTCTATTTTTTAGGGTGAAAAGGTGGCCACAATTCAAAATGCTTTAGCTGTCATAAAGGGATCGAAAGAACCTGATTGATATGTTCTGCTTGGGAACCATAGAGATGCATGGACGAATGGTGCTGTTGATCCCAGCAGTGGAACAGCTGCACTACTTGACGTTGACCGTCGATTTTCTGCTCTATTGGGCTCGGGGTGGAAGCCAAGCAGGACTATCATTCTCTGCAGTTGGGATGCTGAGGAATTTGGGATGGTAGGTAGTAATTCCTTCTTCACACCTGATATGCATTGTGGTTCGGTGAATAATATGGAAAATGACCAGTTTTTTTGGCTTTTAAAATTTTAAATTCTTGTTAATGTCTGCTAATGTCTGCTGTGACCACTTTCATGATGATGTGGTGTCAGTAGTTGTTGATAAGCTAGCTACAAATAATTTTGGACATTGGGGGGTGAAATTCTAATATTGTTTGTTTAATTTGCCTAAATTAAATTTCGTTGTCTTGCTCTTGAATTTCTTCTTGATACGGAGTGTAATTTTGTTACCAGTTTTCTTAAATGTGTTGTCAGTTGCCTTCTTCAATATTCAGATATGCTCACTATCAAATCAAATGAGTTTGCTTTATTTCAATAATGGTTTCATTTCCTGCAATATTCTCTTGAAATCAAGTTTACCTGTTTATGTAGATTGGATCCACTGAGTGGGTTGAACAAAACCTTAATAGTCTTGGTTCCAAAACTGTAGCATACCTTAATGTGGACTGTGCTATACAAGGTCCTGGTTGCTTTGTTGGTTCAATTCCTCAGCTAGACAGTCTTATTCTTGAGGTCACAAAAAAGGTATTTAGTTGAATTTATTATCATTTATAAATACATGTGCAAACATAAATATGGATAATTCTTAACAAATATATATTATGCTTACTTCTAGTAATTCAGTAATTCTGAATATCAATCAGCTTTTGCTTTAATTTAATGTCAAGGATCCTGACTCTGAGGGTGTATCATGAGAATTGGGTGGCTGCTGGTGGAGGCAATAATGTAATGCTATTGTCACTACTGGCCAAGTAATTGTTTGCACACGTGGCATAAATGTTTTGTGTGTACAATTGTTATGATGTTCCAGAGAACCATGATCTCTTGATTATCTTTGTTGCTTTAATGCACCAGATCCTACAGTTACTTATTATTTGCCCGTAACTTATCAAACTTGTCTTGGGTTTTGAGCTGGCATATAGCTCAAATTAGTTTGATAATGAATAGCTTATAATTGGGGTTTCACTAGTTGCTTGAGTTTTGGCAACCCTAGTGTGTAAAGCTGAAACTGAATTTATAGGAGACTGGCATTCTTTTGTTTCCCTATAGCAGATTTATTTTATTTGTAGGATATGATATCTGACTTTTAAATGATGGAGACACTTAAATTTTATTGCTATATTATGATAATGTGTGTTTTTGCCATGCTTTTTTCAAAGTGGGTTTCAATTTTGTTGTGATATTGCGTAGCCACTTTTGTTGGATTGCAGATTCAGAGGTTTAGTGGAGTTGATTCTGATTTTGCTCCATTTGTGCAGCACGCAGGGGTTCCATTCATTGATATGTATTATGGAAGAGGTATGTATCTCATGATTCACTGTCCAGTCCCAGATTCTTTATGCATATATTGTTTTGTAATACAAAATTAAATTATTTCTAGCTCACAGTGCCGTGTCTAAAACTTTCTAGGCCTGAGGCAAATTTTATACTTGAGTGAGTTGAGTCTTACTTTGATATTATTTGTCGAGTTTCATTTTATTTCTAACTTATTGAAATACATTTACAAGAAAACAATTTCAACATTCACTTTATGGTAATCTATTCAATCACTATATATCTTTTTAAAAGTAAATAGTTTTCTCTATCATTGTAAATGAGCAATAAACTTAAATGATTTACAAAAATATTTTTGTATACACATATTTTTAACTTGCATATACTTACTAAGAAATAATTTCACATACTATAATAAAGTTTATAATTTAAATTAAAATTATCATTTTTTAAAGAAATTAAGAACTAAAGAGGGGCCTAAGGTGGTTGCCTCACTCGCCTAGTGGCTTCCACGGCCCTGCTACCTCAATATGCTTCTAATATGCCATGTCTATAATGTCATATATCCGTAGGCTTGAATTTCTAATATTTAGTGGTGTAATAATATCTTTCCGATTTCCAGATTTCCCCGTCTATAACACTGCATTCGACTCCTATAACTGGATGGCAGAGAATCGAGATCCATTCTTCCACCGCCATGTTGCTGGTTAGATTTTTCTTTTATGGTTTAAAAGTTTCTATTTTTACTGAACTGTAAATCCATGTGACAGTCATAAGATGTTACTTTTCTGTTCTTTGTTGTAACCGTTGGAGTTTGGGGGGCTTCTAGCCCTTCACTTGGCTGATGATCCCGTTCTTCCTTTCAATTACGTTTCATATGCAAATTAGCTACAGTTACAGGTGTGCATTTATATTCACCTCTGATTTAAACTAACTTCTTGTTAGCTACTGTCTTTTGGGATAGGTAGTTCCACTGTTAAATAAAACTAGGGACTTTTATTTGAGAATCAACTAAATTAAAGTAGTTGATACAATGATACTAGTTCGTTGGCATCCTGACATGCATGATGCATAATGTATGGAAGTTGCCTGAATAATGGATGGACCATGAGTGTGTTTTCATTGATTATCATCTAACATTTTTTTTCTTGTTAAACATAAAAAATATTTAACATTGAATTTTCATGAATTCCATTAAATTCTTTTTTTTAATCTAAAAAACTTTGGTCTTTATTTAATAAGAAAAGAAGATTAACATGGGGCTGAAACAAACAATGAGAAACTGAATAAAACAAACAGTGAGAAATAAATTGAAGAAAGTTTTTGCAATATTGATGTTGGTTGTGTAATTGGCACCATGTATTACAGTATTAGTTGCTCAGCATCCATATATTGATTATGTAATCTTTCCCTGCTTTGGGCAGTTGTACAAAAACACGTTGAGCAGCTTGATAGACCAGAAAATTTCTCTACATCCATTAACCATTTCAATTGAAGAATTTGCTTCTCTGTGAAAGAAGCTGATGATGAATTAAAGGCAGTGGCGGACCCATGTTGGTTTCTATGTTCGCAAGTGCAGACATAAAAATTTTGATGCATGCATGATGGTTTGTGGGTCTGAGAAGAAGGGTTCATGGGAGTGGTGGTAGTGGGGTTGAACTGTGGTGGAGAGGGTGGTGGTGGTGGTGGTTTTGTGGGTAAGAAGAAAGAGAGGAAGTTGTTGATTGTGGATGAGGCAGCCATGGGTGAGAATGATTAGGATGATGATGAATTGATATGATCACGGAAACAATGTTTATCAGTTATCAGTGATTCGGTATCACTGTTTTGGGACGCCCATTGGTAGATAGTAGATATTGATATTTTTGTTAGGGGGTTGCTGCTGGCACTACTAGAAGTGATATTTACACTATTCACGTGAGTGGTTTTTAATGTTATTCCAAAACTATGCTTCCCACACATGATTCCATTGTGCAAATATTCCAAAACTATGCTTCCCACATTATGTTTTTGTTTGGAGGATTGGTAAAATTTGGGGGGTTAAATGATTGGTTAAACTATTATCTGCATTTTGTTACAAAAGCAAATACATTTTGAACGGGTTTATAACCTTGTGCATAAAACGTTGATTTAAATTTTCTTTACAAATTTTTTTTTTTCTGGGTCCGCCACTTATTAAAGGTAAAGCCAAAATAACTGCAATGGTTGTCATATATTGTTTCTTATGTTGTAAACACTCCAACTTGGTGCCAATTGCTATGCATTTATGCTTGTCTGTATTTTGAACTGCAAAAACTGAGATTGCAAGAAACTGAGGGTTGTTTGGTAGATATGAAAAAGCGAGCATTGAATGATGACTAATTGCGGAAAAAGGTTTCTTGGATGCAGATCGACTTCAAGCATCTCTCATGAGTGTGTTACTTGCGTGATATCATCGTTGCACGTTGTAAATTAAACATAAAATCCCTCATTTTCTGTTATAGGAGTTTGTGCCTTAAAGCAACCATGGGAGGTTAATTTCTTCCCAGGGATTTCTGATTCTCTCACTAGGTCATCGGCTATCATCAACTCAACATGAGATTTGGAGGGTTGCGAGAGCCATTCGTAGAGCTGCTGCTGCTGCACTCTGGAGAATTCACCTAAAAACTAATGCGAAAAAGTCATTTAGAGGAGAATGGAGATGGATGAAATCTTGTACTTGAGTTACATGTAAAAATTAACGTTTCTTTTAATACAAGCAGAGTAGTTAGTTAGCTTAGCTGCATTTTGTGGTACATAACTGTACAGTAAGTTTTCTAAAAGGAGATGGATAGATATGCCAGCCGTTTGAAGAAATGTACACGGTGATAGCAGATTTTGTGCTTCTTATAATGAATGATCTGCACAAGTTTTTCTACATTTTGTTTAGAGCACAAACAAATTTAGGAACCAATTGCTTAATGAAAAGCGTTAAATCCATCAATTTCTATATGTTAAACTATATCGGTTGTAGTTTGAATAGATAGTCAAACAAAAATTTGGCCGAACAAAAAATATACATATAACA
The DNA here is from genome assembly GCA_007407185.1 of Glycine tomentella. NCBI lineage: Eukaryota > Viridiplantae > Streptophyta > Magnoliopsida > Fabales > Fabaceae > Glycine > Glycine tomentella. Next base: position 179,759 of record PYAF01000384.1, read on the forward strand.
AAAAGTGATGAACGTTAAAATACAGAATAATAAATGATAATCTAGAAAATAATAAAAAGTCAAAGACGCGCCAGGTAGGGGTCGAACCTACGACCTTCTGCTTAGGAAACAGACGCTCTATCCACTGAGCTACAAGCGCTTATTAATTATAAGGTGCGTAAGAATATAATAAATAATAAGATCCCTCCTAAAAGCTTTTTGGATGAACATTTCAAAAGCATAGGCGCAATTGGAAGAGAGGAAGAAGACGATGGCGAATTGAAAGCTTTCTGCAAACTTCACTATTTGTCCTGTTTAGTTGCTGAGAAATTATGAACATTATTCGACTGTTGTGGGATTTTCTGCATTTTTATTGATACATCTCACATGATTCTCATTCCCCAAATTATATGTGAACAAAGTACACGAATTTAAGCAGCAACATCCACATGATGGTGTCACATGAAGGAAGTAACTTCTTATCTAATGGTAATTGAATAATTTCCTATTTCAAGAGGTTCATCCAGGGGTGGCCTGGAGGGGAGTCTAGGTCGGCAACCATCCAGAGTCCATTTTTAGAAGCACATCAATTTTTTTTTATATAATTATATAAATATTAAAAGAAAAATTTATATAATTTTAAACTTCTATAAAAATTATTATAAAAATAAAATAATTTTCAATAATTTCTTTTAGGGAAACAATATCAGTAATTAGTCAATTAATGATGATGTTTTCACTTATCAACAAAATTTATTCACAATTTTGAAAAATTGACAATTTAGGTGCAATGTTGAAAGTAAAACAGAAAAATATAACATATTATTGGCTTCCATTGCTATTAGTATTAACAAAATTAAGTAATCAAAGTTTTTGAACCAAAAATTACAATGATTATGATTCAATTAAACGATGAATCAAAATCAAACTTTATGATATTGAGTTATTTGAAAATATTCAATTGTTTTGCTAATGCATGTACAACTTATAAAATAATATTAACTATTGTTGCTATTATTGCGTACACAAGAAAAAGCTAATTTATCAAATTTGAAATTGCTAAAATCTTATTTGAAACTATGATACAAGGTAGATTAAATAAACTTATTTTGATTTCTATTGAATGTGATTATTTAAAAATTTTGATTATGAACAAATTATTAATAATTTTGCCACAAAACCTTAGGGCCAAACTTGGGTTCACCTTAATCATATTGAGATTTTTAATTTTTTAAATTTAAAGCAAGACAAGGAGTATATATAGTCAGCTTCACCACCAAGTATGTTGATCAATTGATGTGGGGTTGTTTAAGCTTAACCATAGGTCTCGGGTTCGAATCTCGGGTATGTAGCTATGATAAATACTTGGAGGGAGAACTTTATCGTGCATAATGGTCCTACTCGACACGAACAGGGTGGCCTCTAGTGAAGGATACATGTGGTTTAGACAAAAGAAAAGTTAGTCGAACCTCCCAATCTCATCTTAAAGATATTGAAAAAATCTCATTTGAAAAGTAAATGCTTTGGAGCTAGGTTACAAGTCCCTGATGATTGGTAAGCTTAAACATAAACAGATAGACCCAGAACATCAAATGAGAGTATTTTTTTTAATTATAGGCTGGCTGAAAATAGAAAAAGAACAAATATCTATCTATAAAAAGGCACTGTCGAAGAATAGGCCAGTAAGGCTAAATTCAGGAAGGTTAGAGCAAAGTCCTGAATCTTGACCCTCATCTCTTGATCTAACGAAAGACCTTATTTAGCTAAAGCATCCACCGAGGCATTAAATTCTCTATAAATATGATGAATTCTAAACAGAGTGAATCGATTCAACACCAGATTGATGCTATGCACTAGAGCAACACAAAGGTGATGAGGAGAAACCCCGCTTTTAATGAATTAGACAACCCATTTAGAATCAATTTCGATTTCCACCTTCAAGAAACCACTACTTATAGCCAGTTGAGAAGCATGCAGGATGGTCCAAAACTCACCCTTCACAATGGTGCATTGACCCAAATTAGGCGCAAAGCCCACAATAAAATGACCCCAATCATTTCTGATAACACCTCCCACAGAGGGAATGTTAAATAGCCGAAGAAAAGGTCCCATCACTATTAAGCTTAACAAACTCACGTTGTGGAGGCTTCCAACTAAAAGCTTCATATGATTAGGGAATAATCTGGAATGGTTCCCTTTTTCCTCTCTATGCATCATAATGACATTAGAAGTGGTTTTGGTTGCATAGGTGAAAATATCATAGTCCTCTCTCCAAAAGCCATTGAAAACCCTATCATTTCTCCTCTTCCAAATGGCTCAAGGACAAGCCCAAAAATTAGACTCCAACCCACCCTAACAAGCCCCATATGGTTCAAATTAAAGGACAACCAATGAGGAAGTTGCTAGTTCTAGAACTAGTCATCGTTATCGCACAATTTAGAGAAAATCAAATTCCACAAACCCATTTGGAAAGGGCATCAAGAAGGATATGAATGGTGCTTTCCACTTGCCCAATGCAAATTGGACATAGAGCATCCTAGGCTATGCCTCTAGCAATGTGAAGAGCATTAGAAGGAAAGGCATTGTGAGCATTTTCCAGAGGAAGGCTTTAGTTCTTTCAAGTTTTGGCAAAGGTCAGAGAAGGCGAAATAATCTGTTGTTGTTCCCATTGCAAGGACTAAGGAGCTGGCATAAGCAGAGGAAACACTAAAACTTCCATCTACCAACTCTACCCATCTCATCAAATCCATCCTCAGAGGGAAAAAGAATGAGGAGGAATAACCATGATAAGATTGCTAATGTGGTTCGGTAACATTTCTAGAAGGTAGCGGCGATTCCACGATCTATCCACAAGGGTAAGTTGAGATAAAGTCTTTTGAGTGTAGGAGCTTTGGAGAGGCCTAATGGCATGATCCTTTAAAAAATCAGCTTCATCCACCCACCAATCTGTCTAGAACAAAATATGGTTTCCATCTCCCACATTCAAGGACAACGAGTTCCTAAAAGATTCCTAAATCGAGGAGATACTCCTCCAGCATCTCGAAATATATTTACTATTAGTGTGGAAAGAAGGCATCCCATCACCACACCTGTATTTCCCTCTTAACACTCTGACCCAAAGCTTATCTTTATCACAACATACTTCCCAAGCCAACTTTTTAAGGAAAGCATTATTAGCCTCCCTCATCATTTTAATGCCCAGACCACCCCACTTACAAGGAAGGCAAATAGTATCCTAAGCTATAGTATGCCACTTTTGGTTCCCTTGATGTTCCCCCAAAGGAAACCTATGCTCGTCTTGTCTAACTCATCACACACTAATCTTGGAAGCCTCTCAGATTGCATGACATAAGTAGGCATCACCAAGAGCATAAACTTATGAGGGTTGTTCTTCCTACTAGAGACATGTTTTTCGCCTTCCAAGCCGAAAGTTTAGAAGCATCCCTGTCCAAAATGTGCTTATAAGTGCTTCTAGATGACTTCTTGTGATGGATCTTCACCCACGAATATTTTTTGAGGTTGTCAATTCTTCCAAACCCTAGTCTAGAGCCTATCTCCTCCTTAACCATCCAATTAACATTTTTGGAGAAATATATCTTGGTTTTTTCCTTATTGATGTTTTGGCTTGAGCTTGGAAAAAATGATTCCAACAATCTTGAAGGATACTACTAAAGCTTGCTCTGCATTGGCTTCCTCAAACAGTATAATGTCGTCCGCAAAAGCTAAGTGGGACAATTTAAGACCATCTTTGGAGAGGGATCTTAGTTTTCAATTTCCCAACCCAAAAGCTCAATAAGCTGGGAGAGGCGCTCAAGGCAGAGGACAAAAGGTATGGGGATAGCAGGTCCCCTGTTATTCCCCTTGAAGGAGAGAATCTTTGTAGAGCTTCCCCACTCTAGAGGACACTCATAGAAGAGGTAGAAATGTACTGCCAGATAGTATTCATGGCATGAACAAGAACCCCAATTACCTATAAAGTTTCCCCCAGGAACTTCTAACTTAATATATCATAAGCTTTTTTTATATCAAGCTTCATAACCATCCAACCTTTATTTCCCTTCCTAGAGTGCATAGAATGGAAAACTTCTTGGGCTATTATGATGTTATCATGACTTTGCCTATTGGGCACAAAATTGCACTACACTGGGTTAACTAGTTTCCCCATGATGTGTCTGAACCTAGTAGCAAGCACCTTCATAAGGATTTTATAGAAGACGTTGAAGAGGATAACAGGCAAAAATTGGGTCAGTTTAGAGGCATCATCTTACTTTGTCACAAGAACAATTAAAGTACCATTAAAGTATGCCACATTCTCAGGGTTTTGGAACAAAGAACATATGATCTCACATAGGGCTAGACAGATAACTTCCCATTGATTTTGGTAAAAGAATAGGTTGCAATCCATCATCTCTTTGGGATTTAAGGCCTCATATATGGTAGAGTAACTGCTTAATATCAATCTTAGAGATATCCCTTCCAAAATCCTAAGTGTCCACATCAAATAAAGTAGGGAACCCATCACACAAGCAAAGGGAAATGTGCTAATTAGTTTGAGAGAACCTATCCATGAAGTTCCTAGAAAATTCATGCTTAATGGTGCTATGATCATAAATCCACTCTCCATCTTCTAGCTAAAGACTTTCATAGAAATTCCTCCTTCTATGAATGATAGTTGCTGAATGGAAAATTTTGGAGTTTGAGCCATTTACAACTAGATTTCTGCTGCCAAAGGATCTCCACCCTAAAGAGGACTTATTCAAGGTCATTCCATAGCTTCCCCTGTAAATCAAATAGAAAAGGGGTTATAAGAAATACTAAGCTTTTTTGCAATACCTTCTAGCCTCTTAAGAACCAATTTCTTTTGATAGAAGATGTGGCCAAACACATCTATATTCCATCCTTTAAGCTTCTCCATGAAATTGGATAAATTCATATGCTAGTGAATTTGGAATTGCCAATTGTTCTTCATGAAAGTTAGAAAGTCGCTACGAGTAAGCCACACTGCCTCAAATCGGAAGGGTCTCCATTCCACTTTATAATTTAAAGAGGATTGGAACTTCAGGAGTAGGGGATTATGATCAGAAGTGAAGGGTGGATATGACACACGAGGGATTTAGGAAATCTAACCCTTCTCTCCCTATTAATCAGAACCTTGATTAGCCTTTCATGCACCCCATTCCTATTCCAGTTGAAGAGGAGCCTTCAAAAACCCGTGTCTAGAAGCTGACATACTTGAATGGTAGATTGAAAAACAAGGGAATCCTTTGCCAAAGGTCTCCATGATCCACTTTATTCTTATGCAGGAAAATAAAGGAGTTGAAAACTCCTTCCACCATCCATTCGCCACTAGTACTCGACGCCAAACCAATAAGGTCCTCTTATAGGACTTTCCTCAGATGAGCTTGAGACCGACCATATATTTCCATAAAGAACCAATGATTCTATTTCTTTAAAGAAAACTTCAGGTGAAGGGTTTACATAGACAAACAAATGAATTCCACATCCCACGAGTCCTTTCTCCAAAGGCACCAGATCCCCCCTGTAATATCTGGAATTTTAACCATGTGTTTAAGCCTAGATTAAGCCGGATTAAGAATAAGATTAAGAATTATAAACATGCTTTGGAATCCTTTGAAGAAAGCTTAAGAAAATAGTTGAGAAAAGAAGAAGAAAACAGTTTCGAACATCTCACGCTATCAGTGTGGGATGCCGCGCTAACAGCGTGGATCATTCGAATGAATGGCGCTATTAGCGTGGATATGGCGCCAGTAGCGTGGATTATTCGAATGGATGGCGCTAGTAGTGTGAGGTATGGCGCTAGTAGCGCGAGATGAGTAAATCAGGCCTTTTGTTTCGACTATCTCACGCTATCAGCGTGGAGACTGGCGCTAATAGCGTGGATTGGTCGAGCCAATGGCGCTATTAGCGTGGAGGATGGCGTTATTAGCGTGGGACTTCGGGCAGGCCTATATTTAGGGCTCATTTGGACGAAAATGCAGAGGAAGAAAGAGAGAGGGAAGCCATTGATGAGCCTATGAGCTTTGTATCTTCTCCATTGTTCATTTAAACACCTCTGACCCAACTGAGAAAGTGATCAGAGCCCCAAGAGAAGTGAGAACCCCCGATTGATTCGTGAGAATAGTCGATAAACAGTGAGATTGATTTCTCTGAGAGAACCCCTGAGAACTCGGAGTTTAAAGGCGAGGGAGGCCTTGATTGAGCGATCTATTCTAGGGAAAGTGATTCCCTGGTGCTTCTGAGCATCACAGAGGTAAGAAACTCGAGCTCTAACCGTTGGTTCTGT
>PYAF01000384.1:186141-196428 GCA_007407185.1 Glycine tomentella
ATGTTTTGTATTTTGCTTTGATTTTGTTTTGATGTACCCTGAGGGGGAGTTATTTGTACTGTGTACAGTTTTGTATTGTACAGAGGAACCTTATATGTATATTCACCATATTATAGTGTACAGTGTTATACAGATGACATTTGATGATGTCACTATTAGTAGTTGCTTCCAAACTGCTTAAACTCTGATTGATTATCTACTTGATTGTGGTGTATGTCTGGTAATGACCCTGATCAGAGAATTGGGGCGTTACACCCCCTGGTTGGCCCATAGCGTCCACACAAAAGGTTTTGTAAAATTGTACTTCTTATTAAGAATATTCGTTGTATTGGATTCTCCATGAGTTTCAACAAGAACAACTAAGTCAATAGAGTTGTTGTTGGTTATAATTTTAATCAAAAGGGTCAAATTTTTCTTCCTGAGCCTCTACTATTCCATGTGATAATATTCATGGATAACTTATTGAATTTGGGCCCTATTAGGCGATGCCACCTAGGCTAAAGAGCCTTTAGTCCACAAACATGGATTATTCTCCTTGGGTAAGGGCCCAATGTTTGTAACCCCCATAGTTTCACTCATATGATTGTCATTCCCCAAAATCGTGCCTTGGCCCACCTGCACCCCATGCTAAGGTTGTTGTAGGAAGGGTCATGCTATTCTGGACCACTCTAATCATGTTAAATAGGATTCCATATCAAAGCTATTACCCATCTCCCTCATTCTTTGCAGAATCATCTCATCTCTGTGTCGTTTCTCCTTGTCACTAAAGCTTGTCCCCTTCTTTGTACCAACATCCTTATCATTTGAACTTTTTTGTGTGAGTCACCAAATGGGACCCACTGGAGGACAATTGCCCTTCCCCTTTTGTCCTAGCTGCCTTTTTGTTACTCTGCTTCTTTGGTTGCCTGAATTGCCCATGGCACCACTCTTCTTTCTCGTAGGATGCTTTTAGCGATTCTTACCACCCATTCTTCAACACCATCTTCTGAGCAAATTGCTTTTGTGTTGCTACAATCTCATCCTGTTGACCCCTACTTTGGCCTTATAGCTATGTGTCATATCCTAATTGTTGTCGTTATCCCTCTTTTTTCCTCCGACTTTGTCTTTTTACCAACATCCCTGGACCAAGTAGAAGTCATCAAGCATATCCACTTGCTTCATAGGACCCCGTTCTATCCAACTGCCATTGAGTTTTGTTAGGTCTGGACGACCGCTTTTAACATCTACCTTTGATTTTGATGATTAATAATAAGTATAAATTATTGATGTTTTAATAAGTTTATGGCAAGTGGACATGATCAACTATATTAAAGGACTTAGCTACAATCTACATGTATCATCCACACTCTAAGAGAAAATGTTCTGTCAATTATTTAACTAGCGTCCAACGCCCTAAAACCAAAGAGCATCCATTCATTATGTTAACCAGTGTTAAGCACTACGTTTTGTTATATCTCGTGTCCAACTTACGAGACTCGCACATTCTTTCAAAATGATCAACACTGATAAAAAAGTTTGTGATAGCTGAAAAGGGAAGTACATGTGCTCTAAATTATAAAAATTCATTTTGTCTCTCTATTTTGAATTGCTAACATTTGAATTTAAGGAAAAGATGAAATAAAAGAGAATAGAAGGTATTCACAAATTATTCCATAGAGGTCACTTTTGTCGAGGACAGGGAGCACATGACATTGTCTATACTATTGCTCATTTCCTCGCGAATCAGAGCATGTAGTGTAACCTTATGTCCCAATGTGAGACAATGGTCTTTTCAAGGAATCAACATTGATCCTGTAATGGATATTTCACTGAAGTCTATAAAAGATAGTCTTTACCCAAAAAGAATATGATGAAAAAAGATTATAAGAAAATGAGAATATCTCTGAAGCAAAACTCTGCTGAAATTACTAGACGACTGATTTAAGTTTTCATTTGTTTATCCTTTTCCAAGCAAAGTTATCTTGTATTTGAGCTTTATTATTTACTCACTCATTGAGTGTTATTAAATACTTGTATTCATTCAAATTAATACTTGTTAAAGCCAGGAGTGGTATTAAGAATACTTATATAGCCAGGAGTCGTAAGTCAAAATATTTGTTTTGTAATAAAGTTTTGATTAGTGGAACCCTTTACTATTCTGTAAAGGAGAACTGAATGTAACTCAGGTTGAGTGAACCAGTATAAACCAAGTGTTTCTACTTCACTCCTTGATGGTTTGTTAAACATTCTCTTAGCACTTTCTATCATTCTTTTCATACCAAATATTTGCTTGAAAAACTATTTTGAAGACTCTATCTTATGTAGTCATCGGACGATCAGGCTTGGCCTTATTAAAAACTGTTTTCTTTTCAGTGGACGACTAACCATACATATACATATCTATTTATATTTGTGTTAAATGTTTTAAAAAGGTATTATATTTGATTAACACACTATTCAAACCCCCTTCTAGTGTGATTGTTGTTATTTCAAGTTTCTGATAAACAATGAAAGATTAAATGTATCGTCCAACAATTTTTGTAGAGTTTTGCTTTAGAGTTATTCTTATTTTCCTTTTATAATTTCTTAATCTTCTATTTTTGGGTAGAGACTGCCTTTATAGACTTTAGTGAAGGTTCCGTTACAGGATTAACGCTAAGTGTTTGAAATGACTGTTGTCTCACACTGGAGGTGAGGCTACATGACATGCTCTGATTTGAGAGGAAAGGAATAAAAGTGCAGACAACATCATGTGCTCCCTGTCCTCAATGAAAATGACCTTTGAGGAATATTCTGTGTAGAACTTTTATTTTCTTCTATTCTATTATTTCCTTAAATTCAAATGTTAGCAATTCAAATAAAGAGGGCAAAATGAATTTTTATGAGTGACAGGCTATCATACCAATTGGACGCGAGTGTTGAACACACTCAATGTATAACACTCATTATCATAACAAGTTGACACTATTGGTTTCACTGTGCATTGGACGCTGGTTATATCTTAACATAACATTTTCCACTTGAAGTAAGGATGAGATGTGTAGATAACAATTAAGTCATTTAACAAAGTTGATCATGTCCACTTAACATCAACTCATTAAATTATCAACATTTTATGCTTTTTGTAAACATCCAAAGCTAAGGTAGTGTGAATTGTCATCTAGACCTAACAATCTCTCCCCTTTTGATGATGAGAAACAATATAAATTTTGACTAACATAAAAACATAATTAGGATGATAAGAATGTAGAGAAACATGATTGTGAGATGTGTAAAGAACTTACAATTGGCTGAATCCTGTGAAACCATTTCATAGAAGTTCATTGATATACTCTTTTTATAAAGCAAATCGACTTTGATTCTTGAATAATCAATATCACTTCTGCTTCTATTGTAACAAAAGATTCCCTTTTTATGTGGAAAAGGCCTGTATCAATAATTATGATTTTACGTATGGACAATTCCTCATATAACATGGTGATGATATATAAAAAACTAAATCATGTTAGCGTATATATGTATGGTAGCAGAGTAACACAAAAAAAAAAAAAATACTCCATACCACTTTTATTTATCAAGTATGTTTTGCTTACAACCAAAAATTTTCTTCTCCCCCTTTTGTCATAAACAAAAAGATGATGGGTTCAAAAAGAGAAATAATGATGGACATCATAGTTAGTCTTGAACTGGAGGTCGTGGTGGAGGTTGAGTAGGTGGAGGTGGTGGTGTTGGTTCAATGGACGGTGGTGTAAGCTCAAGTGTTGGGGGTACAAGTGTAGGCATGGGTGTAGGTGCAGCAACAACTCCTAGAATAGTCATCTGAGCCTATTGAAGATTCAGAAGAAGAACAACACCAAGGTTGGAAAACTGGGTAGTAATTGTGTTTTGGATGAAGAGCTTGAACTTTTCATTTTCTTGCCTTTGTCGTTTAGAAAAAGATTCCATGGCTTGGCCAATCATGTCTTGCACTTGATCTTTGGTTATAGCAGTGGAAGGTGCATAGTTCAAGGGGGTAGGTCCTAAGCTAGTGGAGTAGACGATGACAACATCAAGTTCACCCTTCTCTTTTGATGTAACTTCATTTGAGGTTGTGGACTTCTTGGACGCTGGTTCCTTGTCTTGAGGGACAGCCTCATTAGCTAAGGTTGCATTGGACGCCTTTGGAGTTTCGTCCATGACACCATTGTTTGTAAGATAATTAATGACCTCACACACAATATTATCATTTATAGCTTTAGCAGAAGCTTCAGCTTGGATGGAAACAGCTTTTTACTTAGTGGCAACATTGACCAATTCTTCTTTTCGAGTCTTTTTCTCTTTTTGAGCATCATAGAGCTTAGTGACATGATCTACCATTTGTGTTTCACTCAGCTTAAAGAGATTATAGGTCCCTTCGTATTGAGTAGTGGGAAGATGTAGAAGGCGTTGGATGAACAAGTAGCTATATGCATCCTTTGTGAAACACACACAAGGCGTTAGCCACACAATCTGATTCCTGGAGGTTTTGGCCTCGTATGCATGTGGAGCACGAACAAGGTTCTTCCCACTAAACAAGGAACTCCAATTCCTTTGATAGTTGACAACTTCAACCTTCATCTTCCATGAGGGCATCTCTTTCTTGTAGTAAAACTTGAAACCCTTCTTTTTAGCAGCATCCTAAATGGGTAGACGAGGACACACCTTATCTGAGACTATCTTGATATTTGTGACCTTTGAGATGTGAAGTCCCGGTGGGTAGCCAGTGGCTTGATTTCTCACATATATTTGCGCATGAAGGTTGTTGAATTTAAAGGAAGCTGAAAGGAGATTGAACCAAGGTTGAAGACTTGATTTTGTTTTAGCTTTTTACATGCCTAATCATTTGAAGGCATTTGTAATTTGTCTAAGTGGTTCAAGTTAAATGCCTTGTGATCTTTCATTAGCATGTGCATTCTCATGATCATGCATTCATGGTTTTAAATCTCAAAGAAATCAAATAGTTTTACAAGATGTTAAGTTCTCAAAGGCTTAGTTGTTTAAAAAAAGCAAAACTTACTGCTTTAATCGATTACACAATTAGTTTAATTGATTAAAGACATTCAAACTTTTCTAGAAAAGCCTTGAAGAACAGTTTAATCCATTACATGCTAATTTTAATCAACTACATAGTGTTAAAAGAAAACCATGCATTGCTGACTTAATCGATTACCATTTGTTGTAATCAATTACATAGTCTATCTCTGGAAATCATGTCTTGCTGCTTTAATCGATTACTATGAATCGTAATCGATTACATAAGTGTTTTTGAACATTCATGACTTGTTGCATTAATCAATTACAATACGGTTTAATCGATTATTGTGTTCATGAAACCATTTCCAGAAAGCTGGTGAACAGTTTAATCGATTATTTAGTTACTTTAATCGATTACATATGGCAATTTAATCGATTACACCAGCGCATTAATCGATTATTGTCAGTTAATTTTATTTTATATAAAGCTTGGTGAGTCTTTTTCTTATAAATAGAAATTGAGCGATTTACTCTGAACGAGAGTGACTTACCCAAAAGTTTCTGAGCTTTCATAAGTGTCCAAATTCCTATTTTACTCTTAGTTCAAACAACATCTTCTGTGATCAAGATTTTTGAGTTTTTTTTGAAGATGTTTTAAAAAAGGAAGGTTTTCAAGATTGTGATTCTAAGCTATTATTCTTTACAACCTGGAGAGTGTGGTAATATAATTTCATTTCATTCATTCATACATGAAAGATCTTAGGTTGTGTTTATCTTGAACCTATCTTTTTAGATGTTCTAACAATTTCTGTTGTATTGAGATATATCATTGTGTTTCTTTTCAAACATGCTAGAGTAGGGTTCTCTAGAGGTTAAGATTCTGAGTAGGGTTCTCAGTATCTTGGTGATTTGTATTCTAATAGGGTTTTAGAATCTATATCTTTGTCTAGTATTGATAAAGAGGTCACTTGTAAACTGTTTGTAAAAGATTCTTTGATATAGTAATTACTTTAACCTAGTGTTGGTTGGAATCAACTGGATGTAGCCTCCAAGGTTGTGAGGTGAACTAGTATAAATTGGTGTATTCTTTGTTCTAATTCTGTTCATTTCTCATTGTTAGAATTTGGGTGATCAAGAAATTATTAACAAGATTTATTTTCAGAAATTACTTGAATTCCAAGGGTGATTTTGGTTGAAAGAAAGATTTTTTTTAAAAGGTTTTTAGGTGATACGATCCATCTATCAAATTCCGCAAATTTTTAAGTAAATATTTTTAATCTTTGATATAAACCAATTCACCCCCCTCTTGGTTTGTTTGATTAGCGTTCATTGTATTTTCAATTGGTATCAGAGTTGGTTCTTGAAACTTATTCAAGATCACTTTCTTTTCAAAGAAAATGAACACAAATCAAATAACTTTTAGAGAGGGAGCTTCTCTCAATCGTCCACCGATGTTTGAGGGTGAACATTTTAGTTTTTGGAAAAACAGAATGCAAATCTTTATTCAATCCAATGATCCCGAAGCTTGGAATGCCATTGAGAAAGGGTCCTTTAGTTCCAATGAAAACAGTTGATAACAAATTGATCCCCAAAGAATGGGATGACATGTCAGATGCAGAAAAAAGAGTTGTCCAAGATGATTTTAAAGGTAAAAACATGATTACATCTGCTTTGTATTCTGGTGAATTTTTTAGAGCTGTGAGATGCAGGAGTGCAAAAGAAATGTGGGAGGTAACTCATGAAGGAATAGATGAAGTAAGGAGATCAAGGAAGCATGCCTTGATTCATGAATATGAGATGTTCAAGATGAACAATACTGAAAACATTTCTCAGCTGGAAACAAGATTCACACATATTGTCAACCATCTTCTTGGTCTTGGAAAGACATTTGATTCTGAAGAATTGAATATCAAAATACTGAAATGTCTAACAAGACCTTGACAACCAAAATTCACAGCAATCAAGGAATCCAAATATTTATCCAAAATGTCCATGGCTGCATTATTTGGTAAGCTACTTGAATATGAACTTGAAATCTCACAACTAACCAATGCAGAAGATGCAGAAAAGAAGCATAAAGGCATAGCTTTGAAAGCTGCATCCTCTAAGGTTGAGAAAGAGGAAGATTCAAGAGAAGAAGATGAAGATGACAGCATGAATCTAATTGTCAAAAAGTTCAGTAAATTCATGAGAAGGAACAAGAACAAGAAGTTCAACAAGAAAAGTGACAACAACAACAACACCTCTACCAACTTTACTTGCTTTGAATGTGGAAAGCCTGGACACATCAAATCTGAATGTCCAATATACTTGAAGAAGCAACAAGGTGAGAGGAAAATAAAAAGGGAAGGAAAGACAAAGAAGGCATACATTGCATGGGAAGATAATGAATCAACTACTTCCGGATCAGCTAGTGAAGATGAGGAGGAAGCTAATGTTTGTCTTACATCCACAATAAGTGATGATGAAAACTACTCAAGTGCTGAATCCGAGGTAAATTATGAATATGATAATATAGTTGATGCTTTCCATGAAATGCATAATGAAGCTCAAAAATTAGCCAAAGCTAATAACAAGCTTAAAGGAGATTTAAGGTGTCACATCACCAAAATTGCAGAAATGCAAAATGAATTTTGTAAAATGAAAGAAGAAAATGAAAAACTTCTTTCAAATTACAAAGTTAATGGGTGTACATGTACATCTTCTTCTTCTATGCTTGACAAATACAATGTTACAAAAGGAGCTTGATGAATACCAAAGGAATCAAGGAGAAAAATATATGTTGTTACTTTCTAAAAATAGTGATTTGATTGATCTTTTGAGAAAGTTTTTCAAAGGTAAATGCAACTTAGCAAAAATGATAAGTGTGTAGAAATATGTTGGAGATACTTCTGGATTGGGATACAAAAAGGGTTCAAAGTCCTTTGACAAAACCATTTTTGTACCACCAAAACAGAAGAATCAAAGAAACTTCAGTAATTCAAAAATCAATCATAACACTTTCTTTAGAAATTCATCAAAACCTATAATTTGTAACTATTGTATGAAGAAAGGACATACATCTTTTAAATGCTATGCTAGAAAATATTATGTGCCTATTGGAGAGTGTATTTGGGTGCAAAAGAAGAAGAAGGTAGCTAACTCCTATGGACCCAACCTTAATTGGGTACCTTTCTTTGCTACTTAATTTGAATTCTGCAGGTGTCTAAGAGCAAGAACATCATTGTGGTATCTTGATAGTGGATGCTCTAGGCACATGACGGGTGACATATCCATGCTAACCAATGTCATATTAAAAGATGGAGGTTATGTTACTTATGGAGATAATAACAAGGGCAAGATTATTGGAGATGGAAACATTGGAGACAACTTAAAGACAATGATCAGAAATGTCTTGTATGTTGATGGCTTGAAGCATAATCTCCTAAGCATAAGCCAACTATGTGACAAAGGGTTTAAAGTTTCCTTCAACAACAATTATTGTTTGATATGTGACAATCAAAGTGGTGAAGTTATCCATGTTGGCAAAAGAAAGGCTAACATTTATGTTTTATCCATTGATCATGCATTCAAACATCATACTAGCTGCCTAATAAGTAAGATTGATGAAACTTGGTTATGGCATAGAAGAGCTACTCATATAAACATGCATCATATGAACAAGCTTATAAGAAAGGACTTAGTAGTAGGATTGCCTAACCTTAAGTTTGAAAAGGATAAGATATGTGAAGCTTGTCAAAGAGGTAAACAAACTAAAAATTCTTTTCAAAGTAAAAATGTTGTTTCTACCTCTAGACCTCTTGAGTTGCTTCATATAGATTTATTTGGTCCTTCTAGAACTATAAGCTTGGGAGGTAATTTCTATTGGCTTGTTATTGTAGATGATTACTCCAGATATACATGGACTTTATTTTTAAGATCCAAGAGTGATGCATTCTCAACTTTTAGAAAATTGGCCAAGATAATTCAACATGAAAAAGCTAGTAATATTGTTTCAATTAGAAGTGATAATGGAGGAGAATTCCAAAATGAACATTTTGAAAAGTTTTGTGAAGAGTTTGCAATTAACCACAATTTTTCAGCTCCAAGAACACCTCAACAAAATGGTGTTGTGGAGAGGAAAAATAGATCACTTGAGGAAGGTGCAAGATCACTTCTAAATGAAACAAACTTACCTAAGCACTTTTGGGCAGATGCTGTAAGTACAGTTTGTTATACTTTGAATAGGATTCTCATAAGGCCTATCTTGAAGAAAACCCCTTATGAACTATTCAAAGGAAGGAAACCAAACATATCTCATTTGAGAGCATTTGGCTGCAAGTGTTTTGTATTAACTAATGGTAAAGATTCTCTTGGAAAATTTGGTTCTAAAGCTGATGAAGCAATTTTTCTTGGTTATTCTTTGCAAAGTAAAGCCAATAGGATCTTTAATAAAAGAACATTGTGTGTTGAGGAATCTGTTCATGTTGTATGTGATGAGACTAACCCTTTCAAAGAAAATTTGGATTGTGATGATGATGCAGGACAAAAGGAAGAATTCTTGCAAGTTAATGATCTGAATAATAAAGAAAAGGCTGAACCAAATGATGAACTGGAACATTCTACACCTTTACAAAAGCACAAAGATTGGAGGACAACTAAAGATCTTTCTCTTGACAATATAATAGGGGAAATATCCAAGGGAGTTTCTACTAGATCCTCTTTAAGAAATCTTTGTTGTACTATGGCTTTTGTTTCATAGATTGAACCAAAGAGTATTGATCAAGCTTTGTTGGATGAACATTGGTTAATGGCTATGCATGATGAGTTAAACCAATTTAATAAAGTATCAACTCATAAACCTATTGGCACAAAATGGATTTTTAGAAACAAGCTGGATGAAAGTGACATCATAATAAGAAACAAAGCTAGATTGGTTGCTAAAGGATACCAACCAAGAGGAAGACATTGATCATGATGAAACTTATGCTCCAGTAGCCAGATTAGAAGCCATTAGGTTGTTGCTAGCATATGCATGTTTGATGAATTTCAAATTGTTTCAAATGGTTTCAAATGGATGTCAAAAGTACATTTTTAAATGGTTACATTGAAGAAGAAATATATGTTGACCAGTGATCGCGGTCGTACGCAACCAAATTTAATTTGATTTTAAATGTAGTACTAGGAAAGTGACTCCTAGGTCGTCTCTCAAGGATCAATTGTCGATGTTTAAGGGATTGAAAACGTGTTGGGGGTTTTTTGAAGGAATTTGGCAGAATATATAAAATTAAACAGAAATAATAATTAATTGCAATGATTAAAAACAAGTCAGACCCT
>PYAF01000384.1:204605-247929 GCA_007407185.1 Glycine tomentella
CATCAATGAACAAGATTCAAGCTTCAAGGAGTTTTGAGCTTTCAACATGACCAAAGGCTAAAGAATCATGGGAAGCTTTGAAGAACTAATTTGATTAATTGTAAAAGGGAGTTATGATCTGATAATCCAAGTGTGCATTTCATGTCATTCATTATTCATTCATCTAGGATCATTAGATTACATGAATTGATCAAAGGCACACAGAAAAGGTTAAGAATTTTAGGAAAAACCAAGTTTTACTGAAGTAATCGATTACATACTGACTGGAATCAATTATTTTGTTTTTCGTGCCTTTGAAAAACAAATCAAGAACAAGGTAATCGATTACAGATCGAATTAATCGATTACTTAGGCTAAAATATGAAAAATGCATCATTCGGTCTTAATCGATTACAACATTTGGTAATCGATTACAAGCCTGCCTTGAGAAAGCCTGACCTACTGGAGTAATCGATTACATATCGGTTTAATCGATTACATAGTTCAAATTAGAATATAGGGTCACTCTGGCTTAATTGATTACAACAATTGGTAATCGATTACATAGTACATTTTAGAGAAACAGGTCACTCTGGCTTAATCAATTACGTATCAGAATAATCGATTATTTAGTTCATAGCCAAAATCTAGAAAGCCTCAGGAATATTTTAATCGATTACATCTTGAATTAATCGATTACAAATGGTAAATAATCGATTACAGGAGCGTGTTTAATCGATTATTATCAGTAAAAATTCTGTTATAAAAAGGACTTCTCAGACTGAAGTTCACAGCTTTCACAATTATTGAGTTTTACGAATCCTAAGGCATCCACACACGTTCTGAGCTTTCATTAGTGAATTTTTCTCTGTTCTAAACACATTGACTTCACCAAATTCATATGGGTTGTTGAATCAAGATAGTGAAGTCTCATCATTCATTCAATGCATAAGGAAAGGTTTGCATATGTTTCTGTGATCAATCAATCAACCTGAGTTTCATTCACTTTTTCATTCTTGGATTATTAGGTGATATCTTTCCTTGTCCTTTGTTGGTGTAAACTGTTCTTTGAATTCTTTCAAGTTTTTGTTTATTGTAAAATGGATTTCTTGCAAGTGTAGAGATAGTGTTTCTCTAGTTTTTCCTGAGTAGTGTTCTTAGCAAGGGGTTTGGTCTCTAAGAGTCTAATAGGGTTTTAGACTTCTGAACTTTATCTAGGGTTGATAAAGAGAGACTTGTATATTTGCTTGTAAGGATATTTTGCAATAGTGGAACTCTACTCTAGTGTTGAGTAGAAGAAACTGGATGTAGCCTCATAGGTTTTGAGGTGAACCAGTATAAATCATTTGTCTTGATTTATCTTTAACATTCTTGGTTATTCTAGAAATTAATTATGTTGTGTGAATTTATCTGGGTGGTGTTTCACGTCTTGGGTTGATCATTGGATAAAGTTTGTTCAAGTGTTTTTGTGATAAAGATCCAAAGGGCATTAAACTCTGATTTGTTTTTGAAAACTCTGTTTTTCATTGAGAAAATTTTATTTTACCAAGACTAACCAATTCACCCCCCCTCTTGGTTAATTGTGAATTGTTCCTTATTTTCCACAATTTATCTTTGTTATTTTAAGTGAGTTATAGTTCAAAGTAAAGTCAAGGATTTATATATACAAAAAACTTAATTAAAGCATCATTTCAATTAAATTTTTCCTTAATAATTTGGCATATATATGCAAAGAGAATCTGTCTGATAAGAGATCTCTTTTTAAAGTGGGAAAATATTCTTATTTTATAATGTCAAATTTCTATTCCTTGAACAATTTTCATTAAGCTTATTGACAAGGTATGCTCTTTCCAAATAGGTTTCTCTTTTTGTTTTTCTCTCATTTTGTACTCTGTAAATTTTTAAATAAAGTACATATCTCTAATTTAGTGAAATTTCCAAGGTATGCTCTTTCCAGTGCTTATAACATCACAACTAATGTTCTTTTGGTTGATGATATTGGTGTTGCAGACCTAGAACACATGGAATTTATCAGAGATAAGTCTTAATGGCCCTGTTGGACAAGTTTATGCAGTTGTTGGGAATAGTGATATGCTCTTTGCTGGTACACAGGTAAATATTTTATTTTCCTTCGACAATTTTTTGTTTTATTTAGAGTCATGCTTTATTTTTTGATGCAATAGTCCTGATTTCAATGTTGATTATCTTCATGATGGTTACTAGCACCTATGCAGCACCGACACACTCAAAAACAAGGAGAACCAGGTGCGACACGATTCGACACAGCGACACACGCCGACATGCTCCGACACGATGTCCGACACGCGGTCAACAAACCCAACACGTTGACCACTTCTGACACACGAATTTGATCATGTCCGACACGGTCAAAGGGCATTGCTGGAAAAAATATTTTTTTAAATCATTATATTTATGGACTTACGTGACTTTGCTTCTTCACGATTTCACCCTTCTCACTTCTCGCTTCTTCACGCTGTTCGCTTCTCACTTCTCACTTCTTCACGCTGTTCGCTTCTCACTTCTCACCGCCATCGGCCCGTCATTCGCTTGTCACCGACCTCTATTCGGGTCTTGCTTCTGACCACTGTTCGCGTCTCTCTGCTCGCTAGTTCACGTCTCTTGTGCACCACCGTCGGCCCGTCGTCGTTCGCATCTCACCAGTCACAGCCTTACAGGTAAGTGCTCTGACCTCTCTCTCTGATCTCATCTCATATGTTTGTGTCCTTGTTTTTGAGCGTGTCAGTGCTTCACAGCTTGCACCTTCTCTCTCTCTCGATTTGCACCCAGCACCCAAACGAACATCACTCACATCCTCACAAAACCCCCAATTTTGCTTTTCATTCTCAGTCTCACGGTTCTGAATTTTTTAGGTTTTTTCTTTTGTTTTTTTTATAAAAAATCATTAATTTTTCCTCTTTCACATTTATGTAGTATTGTAGTAAAACACTCAAGCCAATTTACTCTTTAAATAATATACTCTAAATAGTAATCTTTGTAATATAAATTATAGTTTTAGTATATTGCCTATAAAAGTCATTAGAAATAGGTAAAGTATTTAGTTCTTATCTTTAAAAATTAAAAATTGAAATGTAGCCTCTTTGAATTTGTTTTGGTTACATTAATGGGTATTATTAGTTTAGTTTATTTATTTTTTGTTAAATTATTGAATATCCAATGAAATATACACTATATAAATTAAAAATATTATTTGATATTAAAACGTGTCCTAACGTGTCGAAATCTATAATTTTTAAAGATTAATGTGTCGAAATCTATAATTTTTAAAGATTGACGTGTCGAAGAGTCGAGTCGTGTTGTGTCACATGTCGTGTGTCGATGTCGGTGCTACATAGACTAGCACTAATTACTAGCTAATAAAACCACTCAGATTAGTCTTTTAGGCAATGTGATTGGCCAAAAGATATATCTTATGCTTAGTTAGGCTTGAGGTGTGACAAAATGGTGTTGAAGCAGTCATCAACTGGATATGTGTGATATTCCAGATTGCTGGTGGATATCTCGACTTAGGCTATAGGCCATTGATTGTGTCTAAGGAGGACTTATTGGGGATTTGTTTGGGGGAGATCGTGTTGGTCTGTTTAAACTCTTAGGGTTTTAACTATTAAGGCAGCTGGATGCCTTTTAACTCCTAAACAGTAAATGAGTTTATAATGTCCTATGAAATATTTTGGTAAACTTGATTAAACATGTTTCAAAGCCTTTTTTTTTATAGAAAATGAAAACAGAATACACAAGAAAAGGTTTGACTTGTCTACATATTTGTAATTTGTAATATCATTTTAATTTTTTTTTTATCTCAAATGAAATACTTCTCCTACAAGACGGATCTATATTGGCATGGAAGTTTAATGTAGCTACCAACTGCTTTGAGCCAGTTGCATCACTTATAGGTCATTCTCAGGGTGTTGTTTCATTAGTTGTTGGTGCCAATAGACTTTACTCTGGTTCAATGGACAATACAATAAGAGTAAGTTTATGAAAGCTCTTTGCCATAAATGTCTGATTCATTTTCCTTTAAGCTCTAAGTAATGTATTAATAGGTTTTGGTTTGTTAATTTGGTACATTTCTTCCAACTGGTTTATGTCTTTCAGGTATGGAATGTTGAAAACTTGTATTGTTTAGACACTAACAGTGCACACATCTGTTGTGATGTTTGTTCTCTGCTGGGACCAATTCCTTTTATCTTGTTCATTGTATAAAACAATGAAGGTTGGTTTTACACTGTTTACTGGTTATATATGTATTGACTATATGCAAGTTCTGGAATTATTATTTGTTTAAATTTTATTTGATTTATGCAAGTATGATATACTACTGAAAGCAGAAACTTCGAAGTGACATATACTCACAACGAAGAAACTGTATGTATTAATTTATTTACTTTTTCCCCTGAATAGTTGGTTCTATTTCAATATGATGCTTGTCCAATTTGAAATGATGTTTTCTCATAATTGTGTGGAATCAATTCTTAGCTCTGTTATCAATGATCCAACTACTACTCTTTTGAACTAATAAGAAAATATGTACCCCATTACACACACACACACACACACACACACACACACACACACATATATATATATATATATATATATTAAAAAGTATATGTATAAGTATATGCCCCTTTTTCCTATTATTTTTTTCGTTTTATTCTTATGTATTTTATGTCATATTGTTGTCATATTCTTATTTACAAACTTTTCGTTCAACATATTTCATGTGCAGGTTGTCTTTTGGAAGTGCATTATCCCCAAGTTGTTGGGTCTTGTAACACAGACCTCTGTATATCATTGGTCAATTGAAGGTAAGACAATGATAAACTTCAATTCTGCTTAACTACATGGTTTTGTGTCGTTTTGCAGTGTTTGCATTTCTATTCAGTGTTGTTTTGCTAATCAGTATATTTGTCTATGATATATGTAACTTGTAGGTGACTCTGAACCTGTAAAGATGTTTGAGAGAACAACAAATTTGGCAAACAATCAAATAATTAATTATAGATGTGATCCTTCTGAGAAATGGTTGGTCTTGATTGGTATTGCTCCAGGTTCCCCTGAGGTATATCTTTAGTGCCTGTTATAGATAGTAAATAGGTGATCATGTTTCTTGCTCCAGTTATTTAGGTTTACAATTGTTAATATGTTAAAACTGAAAAACTTAAGTAAGCTATTGGACAATTTGTCCTTGGCATGGTATTAAAGCCTCCATGATCAAGTCAATTGGAGTTTGATCCCTGCCACCGTTTTTCTTCTAAAAAGGTTGAATTTCAAGCACGAAGGAATGATGAGCTTCTGCATTGTTCACACTTCAAGCTCACATGATTTATCTAGCTTATGCCATTGGGATTGTTGATCCTTGAAAACAATCATGGTCTTTTTTACTATAACTCCTACAAGTCTGATCTAGGTTTTGTTTTTTTGTATGTTGTGTTGTCTATAGAGGCCACAATTAGTTAAAGGAAACATGCAACTCTTCTCTGTGGATCAACAACAAATCCAGGCTCTTGAAGCACATGCTATTGAAAGATTGAATTTCAAGATTTTGAATGTTCACTAATTTTAAAATGTTCAGAGGGTTTGTGGTTGTTTGGTTGAGTTCTTTTTTATTTTTATTTTTTAACTATAGTTGTTCTGTATGGTTGTGCTTTTTTTTCTTTTGGATGTTAATGAATTTCTAAAATGTTTGATTCATAAAAGGAAGAATTATAAAGGATCAAACTTTACCTAGGGGCACCAAGAATTCTTGCCCTTTTCCCTGTGCAATAGTGCCATTATTGCTTTATTTTCCATTTGTACCCATTGCTGAAAGTTGATTCAAATTACTATATAAAATGAAAGAGAGAAGAAGGACCACGACCATAGTTGGAGCAATTACAGCATGGGAGAAGGAGATAATGAAAGATAGGATAATTAAAGAAAGAAGGTGTTGACAAAAGAAAGTATGAGGGGCTAAATGGCTAATAGCTCATAGCTATATCGCCTTGGTCAAAATGGTGCTATAGGATTCAGCAGGTTTGGTTCACTAGGTGTCTGGACTCTCACGCTACCCTGTTTCCTACCTAGTGGACTTTAGCCTGTACTTATATTAACCATTTAATTTATGAACAAATTCATTCTGTTTTTGGTTTTAAAAACTATTTTCAAAAAGGAGAAGTATTGAAGATATGTTGTTGTCCATATAGTTTGCATTAAAAGGCAGTACATGGCAATAGTGATATTACTGCTATCATGCTATGCATTTACATGTGGTGTGAGTGGAGCAGATTAGAATTATGATTCACCTCTTTTGTATTTTATTGCAAGTATTCTTAGCCCAAGCTTATCATACCATATGGTTTTGTTACTTGGTTCTTGTTGTAGGGTGTTGTGCCCACCAAAATTTATTGTTCACTAAAGTAACTGAAGTCTCAATTCTTATGGTGTTAACCGACATTGCCTTGGTTAGTCTAATTTTCTTCTTATTGGATATTTGTATTTCTAGTCTTACAACTTCAGCCTAACTAATGGACAGAACATATTTTATCTTCCATTGATAGTTTTGTGTGTGATGACGAAGTGTCGATGATTAGCTTTTTTCTAATAGCCTAACTAATGGACAGAACATATTTTAACTCATCTAATAGCCGCCACAATTTTTTCTAACATCGTTACTTCTAACAGTTAATCCTGACCGTTAGAAATGAACTTTGTGACGACTTTTAGCCTCCAGAAATAGCTTTTTTAACCACCACAAAAATATCATTTTTTTGATAGTGTTACCTAGAGAAAGGGTATTACAAGTGTATTGCATACCAAGTTATATTGGACTGATTTCAAATTCCCTACATGAGATTTTTTTCTTACAATAGTTTAACTTTTTTTCTGCAGCCTCTAAGAGCACTCTTTTCATAATTATTTATAAGTTTTATTTTCTAAACAACCATTACATTTAAGTATATCACAAATAATTTTTGGAAATTATTGAGGCACAACAATAGGATATCACAAATAGTGTATCCTACCAATTTTTTTTTAAATACTTAAAAATGATTGGATACACAATGGAATCACACTTTTATCAAAGTCAGAAAAAAAAATCATATGTGATTCCATTATGTAATTGGGTTTAGATACATGATTTCTTTGTGTAAATATATAACAAAATAAAGATTCTCTTGAATCTAAAAAAAATATTAAAAAAACTCAACAAGAAAGAAATGAGTGGGACAATAGAAAATTAATAGAGATAAGGGAGACTTTTTACTCTTTTTAAAAAATGTACGAGGTGAAAATGGGAAGAAAAGTAGGTGAGAATAACAAGGCCTCGAGAAATAAAAGGACTAGCCAACCTAACAATCCTAACAAATCACCAATTAACTAAAAAGGTAGCTATTCCAAACCATTTTTGCTATTCTCACCCTCTTACTTTTCAAAAACTTGCAAGACACTTTTACGCTCCACTATTTATCAACACCCCTTCCCTTCACTCTCCAGTTTTGTCGCCCCCCCACTCCTCCTTCCACTTTTCTATTTTTACTTTTTATCTTCCACTTTGTATGTAAACCTTTTTAATTATTTAATTATGATATAACTTATCCCTTTAATAATAATTGAAATAATTATCATATAAATTATAATAATGATAACACAATTACATTATTACGGTAGAAGTCGCCATTTATAACAATAATCAAATTTATTATTATGTAAATTCCTTTATTAATAGTAATCAAATTAATTATGATACAAATTTGTATCATAATTAATTTGATTACTATTAATAAAGGAATTCACATAATAATAAATTTGATTATTGTTATAAATGGCGACTTCTATTGTAATTAATTCAATTTTATTTTAAAAAAGATAATTTATATGATATTGACTATTATTAAAAAGAAAATATCAACAATCACATCAGAAGGAAGGTTGGATAATGTGTTAATCAAAGATAATAACATTTTTCAAATAGAAGTTTTTTTATCACAAAGATAAGCAAGGCAAATACAGACAGTGTTGTCCATTGACTTGAAAAACAAGTTTAAATGAAAACAAAGTGTTGTCATCTAGTAAAAAATAAACAATATTTTCACAAAGGCTTTTTCAATAAACACTTGGTGAACAAGTGTATCAAGATGAGCTTAAAAGAATACTTAACAAACAGCTTTAGAGAGTAAGTAGAAACACTTAATTCATACTGGTTCACACAAAGTTACATCTAATTCTCCTTTACACAATTGTAAAGGGTTCCACTAATAAGAACTTTGATTACAAACAAGTGTTTTATCACGTCACTCTTTGCTATACAAGTATTCTCTATGTCACTCCTGGCACATCTTTAGACTCCCCCTAAATCTAAGAATATCCAAGTATTGTTTAACACTAAGTCACTCCTGGCATTCATTAAATAAAAGTTTGACTGAATACAAAGATTCAATAACACTCAAAAAGTGGATATATATGACTAAGCTCAAATACAAATAAAATTTGTTTATCAAAGGATGAAATTTTAAATTTTGAGGGTGTCGTCCATTAATTTAGTAGAGTTTTGCTTCTGAAAACTTGTGCTTGTTTTTCACTTGTTGTATATTCATTGTTATTGATTTGTTGAGCAAAAGATGCCTTTAATTGACTTTAGTGAAGGGTCTGTTACAGGATCAGTGTTGAGCCCTGATATGACCATTGTCTCATAGTTGGAGTTGAAACCACATGTCATGTTTTGAATATATAGGATAGGAATAATATTACAAGCAACTACATATGCTCCTCTTCTATGACGAAAGCGAGCTGTAAGGAATATTTTGTAAATTCCTTCTATTCCCTTCCATTTTGTCATTTCCTTAAATTCAAATGTTAGTAATTTTAAATAAAGAGAGGCAAAACTATAATTCGAAAAGCAAGAATATGCATTTCCATTTGTAGATAACATTGTCCTTTAGTACCTTGTTGGACGTCACTTATGAGGATATAAAATAATTGTATAAGTGATTTAAATCCAGTGAATGCGTATAAAACCAACTCAATGTGTAGACACTGGTTTTCCCAAAAAATGAATGTAGTTAATTTAACAGCGCGTTGGATGCTGAATATATCTCAACAAAACTATTTTTCACTTGTGAGTGGACGTATGCTTACTAGAGTTGTAGAAGGTGATATAATAATAAGTGAGCTCTTTTATGAAGTAGGTCCTGTTCACTTAACAATAACTCATTATTCCATCAATAATTTAAACTCTTATAATCATCAAAATCTAAGATATAATATGTTGTCTAGTGGTCAGTGGACAATCCAAACCTAACAATATCCTCATTTTTGATGATGACAAACAATATAAATTTTTACTAAGATAAAACATAATCATGATAAGATAGAGATGGTAAGGCATCATTATGAGTTATGTAATATAGCAGATATATGTAAAGCATGTATATACTCCCCCTGAGTTCAACAAATTTAATGCATGATAAAGAGATGAGTCTAAAGAATTATCATGCTAGCATATATATATATATATATATATGGCAACAACGGAAAAGCATCTAGAGTTCTCCATAAACCACTTTCATTAATTAGGAGATGTTCTTTACAAGATCAAAATTTCTTTTACCCTTCTCCCCATTTTGTCATAAACAAAAAGACTAAGGGTTCAACAAAAGAAATGATGATAGAACATCATTGTCACTCTTGAACTTGTGGCAATACAGGAGGCTACAACGGTGGTAGGAAGATGATGGCAGTGTATTGTTGATTCAATAGGTGGTGGTGGAGGTGTTGGTTCAACAAGGGCAGGAACATTTGATGAAGGGGATGGGTTAATAGCATGTGGTTGTTGGTTGGTTGGTCGTGGTGGTTGGACAATGGTAGGAGGTGGTTGGATGCCAGGGACAACAACAACTCCTAACATACACATTTGAGCTTAGGTTTTGAAGCAATACCAAGGTTAGAGAACTAAGTTGTAATGGAATTTTGCATGGAGAGTCTGGATTGCTCATTCTTTTGGTTTTGACATTCAACAAGGTGTCCATGGCTTGACCAATCATCTCTTAGAATAGACAATCACTGCATCAGGCACATCCTTTTTCCTAGATGTAGCTTCATGTGAGGTTTCAGGCTGCTTGGACACAAGTTCTTTCTATTGATTGACAACCTCATTAGCTTGAGCTGCTTTGGGCACTTTTGGGGTCCATGACATTAGTGTTAGTGAAATCAATGATAACCTCATTAACATGTTGTCGTCCACAGCCTTGACAACAGCCTCAACTCGTGCTTTATCAATTTGCTCCTTATCAGCCTTTGCAACAGCTCGATCTTCTTCCAGCTTCTCCCTTTTTGCCTTTTAAGCATCATGGATCTGAGTCACATGATCTTTGAAGTCCCTTTCATCAAGGTTGATAAGTCTTCATCACTATGTCTTGACAAGACACAACACTTGAATGAAGTCATGGTGATCAATATTATCTCTTCCATCATATCCAGATGCTAAAGCCTTTAAAGTGTCATTCCATACTATCTGATTCTAAAATGTCTTTGCATCATACACATCTAGATCTTGAATAAGCTTCTTGCAACTGAAGAAAGAAATTGAATTTCTGGAATGTTCACCACTTCTACCTTTATCTGCATAGTAGGAATTTTAGCATAGTGATAGAGTTTGAATCCTTTCTTCTTAGTTACATCCCAGATGGGTAGACGAGAGCACACTTTATTTGCAATGATCTTAATGTAAGTGGCCTTGGAGATGTGCAAACCAGGTGGATATGCCATTGTCTAATTGCGTGTATACATCTGAGCATGTAGTCCACCCAACATGGAGTACTCAGTGTTGGTGAGTTCTAGATTAGCTGGATTAACAAGTAACAACTTTGTTATGGGCGTTTAGATGTTGACCTTCTTCTGATACTTAACCTTTGGAGGTTCTATTTCCTGAAAGAGGTCCATCCTTGACTTATCAAATAGATCCAGTTAGATGCTATTTTGATTGCTATTTCTCTCTTTTGACTTCATAAGATATGTTCAAGTGTCTTTAGGTGATACTTTTGTTGATTGATAGAAACATTGTTGTGTTCCAGGAGCTAGCTAGTGTGGTTTCATCTTAATTACATTGGATATAAATCTTGCGTGTCCATTGAGGAGACTTGAGATGAACTATAGAATCTAAGAACCTTGTAGGCTTCATATGGTATGTTCTCATAGTCATATCTCGTCCATTATGGAGTAAAGACAGAAATGAGCTCTCTAGGGATGGGCTCTCCTTGTACTTTATAAGAAGAAGTACATGATGATTGATTTAGAGAGTTACCCATAATGAATACCAAAGGGAATCTCTGTGCATCTGTTAAAGGTTCCTTCTTATAGAAAGCTTAGAATCTTTCTAAGTGGATGGGAGATGGAGGTGGATGTTGCTTGGATGTAGTGGATGCACGAGTTTGTAGTAGAGAGATAGAATCGTCATGCGTGGTCTCATTGCTAGATAATGATGAAGGAGAAGAAGGAATCCATTTCAACTATTTTAGGATTAGCCTTGGTGGCTCTGGTCTTCAATCTCCTTGGAACCCTAAAAGGAATAATTGATTGCTTGGGTGTAGGTGTTGCTCTAGTTACTCTGGCCTTCTTAGGTGCAGGAGATGCTTGTTTTTGAACATTTTCCTTCCTCTTCCTGAGAATGATTGGAGCATTATGTTAGACTATTGGTAAGCGTACCAATGTCATCGCAAGTTACATATTTTATAAAACAATCGTTTCCACAGGGACTTGAGTTACTCAGTTTCTCCAGATAAAAGTAAACAGTTCAATAGTTATGTACAACAAATTTAACCAAAATCCCGTGGGTTTAACGGAAATAACAAAAATAACAAAAGTAGCGGAAATGACAAAATTAGTGCGTTGGAAATACGTAAAATTATGAAAATAAGTAAAATGAATTTAATTAGTTCAAGAGAAACGTAGGCTTGGATTTCATCGTTCATACCCTCAGTATCCAAATAATATTAATACATATGAATCATTTTCTAACATCACTGATGCACACATTAAATCACCCCGAATCGATCACTCCCATTCGAGGTTTCCTAAGAATATTTACCGAATATCGATTTCTCGCATATGAAATAAATATTCCAGCATTGCAATCATAATTTTGTGTTATTCGAAATCAAAACGTTATGCCCTATTCCTAGCAACGTAACATAAAGAGTAAATTCATTCAGTCCAAATTCTAAGAGTACTTTCCAGTCAAACTTAAAATCCAATTTCATGGAACTAGTGATTAAATAGAATCAAGCATTATGAATAGAATGAAATCAACAGTAATGAATAGAAAAGATTCATACACACACACACACACACAAATATATATATATATATATAATATCAAAAGAGATACATAAGGATACAAAGATTACATCCAATCTTTCAGAGAAACTAGTCGATCATTGTGTAGAGCAGAAGATCAACAGAAGAAACGATGAAGGATGCAATCCACGGTGACTTCTCTGTAGCTCTAGCTCCACTTTTTCTCTCTTCTCTCTCCTAACTTTGTGTTTCTTCCTTTGGTTTCGACAGACCTTTCTTCTTGTTGTTGTGCATGGCTTTTAAATGAAATGATCCAAGAGGTGCCAGACCAACTCACCCAGGCGAATTGGTTCCTTCATGCTAAAGGAATGTCACTAACCCAGGTGAGTTGATTGCTAGCCCAGACGAGTGACACTCTGAAATTCATCATAATAACCCTTGGTGCTCTTCATCTTGGCTTGGTTTTTGGATCCAACAAATAACTATCAAAACATAAGAAATGCATGGATGGATCTTCCATATTTAAACAAAAACATTTATATGTACAATATATAAAACAACTTGAATTAAGGAAAGTTTATAGCAAAACTATTTAAATCAAAAGATAACTGCTAACATTCTAATCACAAAAATGACTGATCACAGAATGAGCAGCAGTGGACACACTCATTTGCTCATACTTCTTTTTGTTTTGTTCTCTCTTGTTATCAATTCTTCCCTTTTTTTACTTCCCTTTATGTCTATTTTCTTGTCTTTTTCTCTTTTTTTGTTCACTCCTGATCTTTTGAACCTTTGTGGCAATTCCAAAGTTGTTCAGGATGTTATCTTCATCAGTGATAGCTCTGGCTAGCCTCTTTTGTTTTCTCTTGTTGATAGCTTCCTCATCCAATTGAGAAACTTCCTTTAGGTTTAGGTCAATCACAACTTTCATAGCCTTCTGATTTGTTTTGCTAAAGTTTTCTTGCTTAGCAACAACAGAACCCTTAACTATGATGGTCTGTTTTGGAATCCTCGTCCATCTTGTCAAGCACATGATAGACTCCTTGTTCCTAAAGTATCTTGTTCATCAAATATGCATAGTATATATCGTCCAGTCCTCCAAGACCCCTCCAATTGTGGAGGATGTTAATATAGATTATGTGTGGCAAATCAAATCGAAGATTTTTCATTAGGTGAAAGAGAAAATGAAACAACAACAAACACACAAAAATGGGGGGGGGTGTAACACCCCGTATGCATCCGGTGTATTAACATATTACTTAATCAGATAAGCATATAATTACTTTAATTAAAAAGCCGCGGAAGCAATTTCGAAACCATATTTCTTGATTCATTATGTATGGTTCGCGTTAAGTACACATCATAACTGTATTCAACCTCATTGATCCAAAACAACAAAATAAAACCATGGCAGATGCATAAACAATATCTCTACAGATATATCAGGAGGTAAACAAAGGTATATATATATATACACATCAGTTGACACTCACAGTGTCTATACAAAAGAATAAGCATCTCAGTGCTCTGATCTCAAAGATCACTTCCTTACACGAGGGCAAACAAACCATATACAATCCATGTCCAAAACATAAACATAAACACAATATGTGCACACACACATATCTTCCCTCTACAGGGGTACAAGGTATAGCAAAATATACAAAGCGAGCCTCCCAACTCACAAGTAGCTGCACAGTTGTCCCTACTGGGGCCTTCTGCCCTGGGAACCATCACCTCTGGTATCAGAGTCACCTGCAAAACATAATCCCCACATGAGGTGAGATACACATCTCAGTAAGCTCAGGGTCCTTAGAGGCATCTCCTCCACCCTGGCTCACTTTCCATGACACACGTCATCAAGGCATCACAATCACTAGGCCTCCCGGCCCTCATAACAATATACAGCCAATCATCTAGCTCTAATGTATATCTGTGGAACTACGCTGCCATGATGCATCATCATTAGCATCAGGACTCTCAGTCCTCAGTGTGAGACCGGAACTCACACCCGTGCCATCCCATCGGGAGCTACCCTTTACGCATGGATGCACGTATATGGAACCTCCAAGAATAGGCTTCAACCGCAACGGGACCACCTATCTCTTGGTCTTGAGGGATCATCATCACCCTTGACGTGAGCAAACCAAACTAGGAGGTGCACTCTTCTCCTAGGGAGGTCCATATCTATCTAACTGGCCAGAAGATCTATACAACAGGTATCCATACATTCAAAGCATAGAAGCATGCATATATATATATATATATATATCACTATGAGAAAGCAACAACCAATTCAATGCATGCATTATGAATGCAACCATCACTCCCTCGGAGTATGGTAGAACACAGCAGTGAAAAACATCCCCAAGAAATCAAGAACTTACCTGGCAAAGCCGTGCTCTGCGATTCAGTCCCTGAACGATGGTCTACGCCACTAACACCCTCGGTGTCACGCCCTATACAAGGCATATAAGCTCAATCAATTATCAATTCAACCATACAAGGCACATAACAACGGTTCTCAACTGTTACAATGAAAGGAAACATCATTCCTTTCCATATAACCTCTAAGTCCTCTATCTTAAGGTTATCCAAGTTAAATCAATTCACTAGACAACTCATAGACCCTCAGCAGTCTATCTCAGCCTAACCAAGGCATTAGAGTCTCCACAAGACTCTGTACAAGCCTAAACAAAGAGCTCAAAGCTCTATACAGGACAAAACTTAAGAATCCACAATGTGGTTTGAACGGTTTCTTTCACACAATGTGGCCGTTCATATAGCCTATCAGGCACATCTAGAGCAAATATCAATGCTCATGCATGGTCTCTAATCATCAATTAACCAACAAAATACCAACACATGCATTTCACAGAGCCAAGAATCAAAGTCCATGAAACTAACATTTGAAAGCTAATCCTTCACCATAACAACATTCTAAACATACTTTTCTAAAGGACCCAAGGCTAATTTCAACTCTAGCTCAAAAGGGTCACTATTCATCCCAAAATCAAACTCACAAATTAAATGGTAAAACTCGAGTTTCTTACTTCTAAGATGACAAGGAAGACCCGTGGACCATTTCCCCTAGCTTGGGTGTCCAAGAATCGCTCCCTTTCCTCGTCGAGCTCGAGTTTTTCGAAGTTCCCTAGAGAAAAGGATTTCTCCGTTTGAGGCTTTTTAGGAAAAAGTGATAAAGGATTTTAGCTCTCTAGATGGTTTCCTACAAGTTTTATGTTTGGTAGAAGGTGTTTAGGTCAAAGAATGAAGGTCTACGGAAGCTTGGCCCTTCAACAATGGTGGAGAGCTCAGGGAGGAAGAAGAAACCTTTTTTGGCCCTTCAAAACGCGAATTTGGCTTTTTATACCTGCTCCGTCAGAGGTCCGATGCTGATTGCGCCACCTCTGGCGCTAACCGCGCCAAGCTCCCTGCACTTGTGGCGCTAGCCGCACCACTCTGGCGTTAGCCACATCTGGCGCTGACCGTGCTGGAAACCAGAGATAATAGGTTTTCCATAGCACTTCCGGCGCCAACCGCGCCAGAATCCAAAGAATACTGGTTTTCTAGGGCACGTGTGGCACTAACCGCACCACCCATGGTGCTGATCGCACCGCACACCTAGAGGAATGACCCTCTAGACCTCATTGGTGCTGCTCGCGCCACCATGGCGCTACTCGCGCCATCCCCTCAAATGCTTGGCGCTATCCGCGCCAGACTCCAAGTTATCACAGGGGGAGAGGTTGAATAATGTGTATATCAAAGATATAAAAAAATTGTAATATAAAAGATGATATAGATAGTAATGTATTAAACACAGGTCATCCAGTGAGGATAAAACAGATATACGATGAAGATCAGTATGGTCATCCAGTAACAGATAAAATAGAGTTCTTGAAATAGTTTTTAAAATAAACATTTGGTGTTAAAAGGTGATAGAAACTGTTATAAGAATGTTTAATAAACCGTTGTGGAGAGAAGTAGAAACACTTGGTTTATATTGGTTCACTCAACCTGAGCTACGCCCAGTTCTCCTTTACTCACTAATAAAGGGTTCCACTAATCAAAACTTGATCACGAAACAAGTATTCTAACTTGTCACTCCAGGCTTTACAAGTATTCTTAACATCACTTTTGGTACCTTTTTAGACTTCCCTTGAATCTAAAAAAACCCAAGTATTTTTTAACACTAAGCCACTTCTGGCTTTAACAAACAAATATTTGAATGAATACAAGTATTCTTAACACTAAATGCGTGAATAAACAGTTAAGCACAAATACAAAATAACTTTGCTTAGACTGTGTATTAGTCATCTAGTGATTTTTGCAGAATTTTGCTTCATATATTTTCTTGCACTCTTGTTCTCTTTTTCTTTAGTTAATTCCTCTATGGAGATAGTCTTTTATAGACTTCAGTGAAGGATCTATCATGGGATCAACATCTATCTCTTGAAAGGACCATAGTCTCACACTGAAGAAAGAGGCAACGAGTCACACTCTAAATGGAGAGGAATAATCCATAGTACAGACAATGCCATATGCTTTTTGTTCGCAACAAAAGCGACCTTTATGGGAATATTCCATGAAAACCTTTTATGCTCTTCTATATTGTCATTTTCTTAAATTCAAATGTTAGCAATTAAAAATAAGAGAGGCAAATATAATTTGAATGGAACAATACAAGTGCACTTCCCTTTTTCTTCACACTTAGTCTTTGAGACTGGACACACGAGTTTCCCTTAAGACAGTGTGATATATTGATTTGCACAAGGGTGGACGCTCATTGGATATAGCATGTTGGATGCTAGATAAAAACAATGCATTCTTTCTATAATTATGGATGATACTTAATGTTGTAAATTCCTTTAACACAATGATCATGTCCACTTGTCGAAACTCATTAGAATATCAGTAATTTATACTTATTGATATGTATCAAATCCTAAGGAGGATGAGACACATGGTCGTCCAGATCTAACAATCTCCCCCTTTTTTAAGATAACAAACAGTATAAGATTTTATTTATAAACATAAATAGAGTTTTAAGAGAAGGGTGAGAATGAAATGCAGTTAAACTCCCCCTAGGTTCAATCATGGCAAGAAAATGAAAGATATAAAATATGATAAATGTAGCAGCGGAATAATAACATATAATAACTGAAGAGAGAACATATATGAAAATAGTCCAAGACCACTTTTATTAAGGAAAGTTATTTTTTCTTAATTACAATCAAAATTCATGTTTCTCCCCTTTCGTCACAAGAAAAAAAATGGGTTCAAAGATAGAAAGATTGAAGAACATTATTATCAGTCCTAAGATGGTGGTGGTAGTGGTGGTGGAAATTGAGAAGGTGGTGGTGACGATGGAGGAGGTGGAGGTATCGGAGCCAAGGTTGGTGGTAGAGGATCAAGGGATGCAGATATAGGTGGTAGTTGAGGTATAGGTGCAGGTGTAACATCAACTCCAAGAATAGACATTTGAGTATGTTGAATGTTTTGCAATAAGACAACATCGAGGTTGGAGAATTGGGTGGTAATGGCATTCTGCATAAAGAGCTTGAATTGCTCGTTCTCTTGGCATTGACGTTCGGCGAAGGACTCCATGGCTTGGCCAATCATACCTTGTACTTGATCACGGGTGACAATGGCGAGTTGTTCATAGTTGAGAAGAGTGGGGTCGAAACTGGTAGAGTAAAAAATAACAACATCATGTTCGCCCTTATCTCGAGAAGTAGCCTCATTTGAAGTTGTAGACTGCTTGGATGCAAGGTCTTGAATATGGTGTTCAACTTCATCAACCATAGATGAATTGGAAGCCTCAAGAGTTTACACCAGTTTTTATAAGATCAATGATGACCCCACATACAATGGTGTTGTCCATAGCTTTAGCAAATGCTTTAGCTTGGACGGAGGCAACAGTTTCTTTCTCAACAATAGCTTCTTCGTTACCATTCTTCTTCTGTTGAGCTTCATGGAGCTGAGTCACACGAGCTATCATTTGTTCT
Source organism: Glycine tomentella (assembly GCA_007407185.1). Taxonomy (NCBI): domain Eukaryota; kingdom Viridiplantae; phylum Streptophyta; class Magnoliopsida; order Fabales; family Fabaceae; genus Glycine; species Glycine tomentella. Next base: position 222,902 of record PYAF01000384.1, read on the forward strand.
TCCGTCATCTTCTTCAGGTTGTAGGTGCCCTTATACTGAATAGTTGGAAGTTTGAGAAGATGATGAGTAGTTATCAACATCCTTGGTAAGCAGATGAAAGCATCATCAAAGTGGTACTTCCTTACAAGATCTAACACTTGAATGACGTCGCAGTGCTCAGCCTTGTCACTTCCATCATAGCCAAAAGTGGAGGCTTTTTGAGAGTCTATCCACTCAATCTGACTCTAGAAGGTTATGGCATCATGGGCATTAGGAGTGCAAATTAGCTGCTTCCCATTAAATAGTGAGCTTCATTTATGGAGAAAGTTAACAATCTCCACCTTCATTTTCTTATGGGCATCTATTCATTGTAATGAATCTTAAATCCCTTTTTCTTTGCAACATCGCAAACAGGTGGATGCAAACACATTCTATCAGCAACCATCTTGATATTAGTGGCTCTTCATATGTGCAAACCAGGAGATATGTTGTGGCTTGATCATGCAAGTACATCTACTTATGCAATTTTCCAAGGGATGAGCTATCTTCTTGGAAAATATCAAGATCACCAAGATGCATGGGTAAGAGTTTAGTAATGGGCGTCCATAGGTGCACCTTCTTCTGAAACTCTATCTTTGGAAGGTCTATTTCCTGTGAAGGGTCCCTTCTATGTTTTGCAAACAGATCCCGGGAGAGGCCAATTTGAGAGCTCTTCTTGTCTTTCAATTTCTACATATGACGCCATGCTTGAGTGAGGGTCACTTCTGTAGATGGTCAAACTTGTTGTTGAGTTCAAGGTGTGAGTCAATAAGGAGTCATCCTGACAAAGTTTGGTTGTACTAGATGAGTCCATTGTGGAGATGGAAGATGAACTATGGCATCTGATGATAGGGCCTTAAAGGCCTCAGAAGGAGAGTGCACATAGTCATGTTGCGTCCAAATGGGTGTTTGGACAAATATTGTTTCCTTTGCCATAGGTTTAGAAGATAAAAATACATAGAAAGAGGGCTCAGATGCAGGATTAACATTAATGAATGCCAAAGGAAACCTTTGAGCATTGATTAAGGGTTCCCTTGAAGCAGCCCTTCTGAATTTATCCAGGTGTAGAGGTGATGGAGGTGGATGCAGTTGAGTGTATAGTCCATCCTTGCGGGGGGGAAAGATAGGAGTATCATCTATGGACTCACTATCTTAAGATTGAGAGGTTGGATCCTGCTTGTTTCCAGTAAAGGAAACTGCCATTCTTTATCACCAATCTTCGGGTTGGCCTTGGTTGCCCTAGTCTTAATGCGTCTTGGAATAGCAAAAGGGATGAGAGATGCTCGGGGTTCAAAGATTGGTTGCACTTTCTTTGCCTCTTTGGTGCAAGGGCATCTAAAGCAGTTGCTTTCTTCTTATGCAGGGCCACCTGAACCAAATCTTCAGATCCTCATCAATCTCACTTAGTTATTTCAACCTTTGTGGTACTGAGCTCATGGCCGGTGGATGCACAGGAGCAAACGTAGCAGAATCATGTCTTCTTTTAGTCATGCGTTTCTTGACAAGAAGCTTTTCTTCTTCTTCTTCATCCTTTTGTGAAGTTTTTTTGGTCTTCTTTCTTTTCTTATGTTTGCTCTTTTTAAGATCCTCATATTCTTTTTGTGCTTATGCACATTCTCTAGAGATCATTTCTTTCTTCATTTTGATAATCATGAAGTTCATTAGGTTCTTCCAAATCTTTTTGCAAAGATTTTAGTTTGTTTTCCAAGTCTTGAAAGTTTTTCAATAGAGTAGATTTTTCTTTGATGATTGTCTCATTCTCAAAATAGAGCTTATACTTTTTTATCTTTAGAGTTTCACAAGTATTACATGTATGAGTGGACTCGTCCAGAGTAAAATCTCCTTTATCTTGAAAAGCTTTTTCAAGTTCCTTATGATCTCTGGATAGCTTCTTAAAGTCTTTTGGCAAGTTTTTGTAAGCTTTTGAAAGAATGGACGAGTTTGATAATAGTTCATGATAGGCTTGTTTAAGAGATTCGGGATCATCGAAGTTTACCTCATCCTCTTGGTATGACTTTGATTCTTCAGAGGCTATATCCGCCATCATACACAGGTTAGCTTCCTCTTCATCCTCATCAGACGAGATGTCGTCCAAGTCCTCCCAAGTGCTCAAGAGGTTTTTCTTTTCTTTGGACTTGTAGTACTTCTTCTTGTCCCAAGACTTCTCCAGTTTTGGACATTCAAACTAGAAGTGTTTAGGCTTTTTGCATTCATAGCATATTATGGAGCTTTTGTCTTTGTCTTTCGTTACCTTGAACTCCTTTTTGTAGGAGTTCTTCCATTTAGATATACATTTGTTCTTCCACATTTTATGGATCTTTCATGAGATGAAAGCAAGCTCATCTTCATCAGATTCATCCTCAAATTCTCATTAGAGGAGTTATCCACTCTAAGAGCTCTGGACAAACCTCAAGATGTTGATTTTGAGGATGGCTCTTTGGATGACGAGGCGTTTTTGGTCTTCTGGATGCTGAGTGCCATAAACCTCTTTTTCTTAAGTCCTTCATCTTGTTGTAGTTCTTGTTCATGAACCTAAACAGTTCCAATGAGCTCATCAAGGGAAATTGAGTCAAGGTTCTTTAGAGCCCTCAATGTTATTACCTATGGTCTTTATTTCCTAGACCAATTTCTCAAAATTTTGTCAATATGATCATAGTTATCATAAGTTATTCCTAGAGATCGTAATTCATTTAGAATGGTTTGAAAGCCCCCAAACATACTTTGTATGTCTTTGCCTTCCTCCATAGAGAAAAGTTCTTACTTATGTGTGAGGATACTTAATTTGTTCCTCTTTACTTGTGACGTTCCGTCGTAAATTATAGATAGGGTATCCCACATCTACTTGGCATCTCCTGAAGTTATGTACTTTGGTGTACTATTTTTTTGATAGAGCGCACAACATAACTTTCTAAGTCTTTGAGTTGAGCAGGAATCTAAGTTTTTGCTCCTCCGCCACTGGCTTCTTGGGATCTCATTTAGTTCATCATCATATGGAATATAATTTTCATTTTCTTCCACGTCACATAGGTCGATGTAATGGACTCAAAATGAGTCATCTGCTCCTTCCAATAATCGTACTTCACACCTCTGAACATTTGTGGCTTGTTGGTAGAATACCTTTCTTCCATTTCTTTCTTTGAGTTCTAGATCTTTTCCTTAGTATTGTTAAATACTCAACTCGTGAGGGCAAGCTTTGGTGCCAACTGAAATATCAACAATCACACTAGAAGAAGGGTTGAATAGTATGCTAATCAAAGATAATAACTTTTTGCAAATAAATATTTTTATCACAAAGATAAGAAAGGAAAATATAGATAGTGTCGTCTACTAAGTTGAAAAACAAGTTTTGATGAAAACAAAGTGTTGTCTTCTAGTAACAAATAAACAATATTTTCACAAAGGTTTTTCAAATAAACACTTGGTGAGCAAGTGTATCAAGATGAGCTTAAAATAATACTTAAACAAACAACTTCAGAGAGAAGAGGAAACACTTTGTTTATACTGGTTCACTCAAACAAAGTTATGTCCAGTTCTTCTGTAAAGGGTTCCACTAATCAAAACTTTGATTACAAACAAGCATTTTATCCTACTGGTCCTAGATAAACAACTATTCTCTATGTCACTCTCGACACACCCTTAGACTCCTCCTGAATCTAAAAACACTCAAGTGTTGTTTAACACTAAGCCACTTCTGGCTTTCACAAACAAAATTTTGACTGAATACAATGATTCAATAATGTTGGATATAGGGGGAGCATCATGAAGAGTGAAAAACATTGATTCAAGAAATGTGTTTTGAACTTTCAACATGCTTGAAGTGCCTTGAAGGTTTATAATTGATTCAAGTGTAACAGAAAGGCAATCTGATTGATCCCTGCATTCATTCATTCATTATTTAGCTTAAATAGTTTTCATTAAAACATCAAAGGTTTTATCTTTTTGGTTAAGGTTTGAATTTGATTAAAAGGTTTTTGGAAAAATGATTTCTTATTATTTTAATCGATTACTTAATGATATAATCGATTATTTTGCTCTTCATTCAAACTAGAAAAACCCTTTATGAACAAATTAATCAATTACCTATTGGATTAATCGATTATTTGGCCTTTGAATGAAAATAAACTGATTTGTTAAATGTTTTAATCGATTACTTACTTAGTGTAATCGATTACATAGTTGAATGTGTATTTTAAGTCTTGCTGTGATAATCGATTATCATTATCAGTAATCGATTACATAGTTCATTTGGAAAAGGCTTACTTTCTTATTTAATCGATTACCAAAATTCGTAATCGATTACATAGTTCATTTTGTGAAACAGAGCTTTCTATTTTAATCGATTACAACTCAGTTTAATCGATAATTTTGCTCGTTGCTGAAACCCAGAATGCTGAAAATAATAGGAATGCTTCACAACAACCAATAGGGGGTGAATTGGTTGAACCTTGGTATATTAAATCAATTTCAAATCAGAGTTTTCAGGATCTTTATCACTTTTAAAACCAAGAAACCTTTTATCAATCAAATAGCTCAGTCCAAGAATTCAATAGATCAAAACAAATCTTGTTGTGCAATGAATATGATTCAAAGAATAAAAGACAAATAATAAGATGAGAAGAGAAATAAGAACACACACAATTTATACTGGTTCACTTCAAATCGTGAAGCTACATCCAGTTCTTCCAACCAACACTAGGTTAGAGTTTTACTATTATAAAAATATTCTTACAAGCTTTTACAAGAATCTCCCCTTTATCAACCCTAGACAAAGAACAGAAATCGAAAACCCTATTAGAAATCTAAGGAGAAAGATCCAGAGAACACTACTTTGATCTTTAAGCTAGAGAACCCTTCTCTAGTTCCAAGCTTTAAGAATAAAAATTATAATAGTCAATACAACACAAATTTGTAAACAAGATTACAACCAATCAGTTAAGGAAAGAAAACACATGATGATCCAGTGAATGATATGCACATGAATGAACAAACCAGGTTGAATGATGAAAAACAATCTCAGAACATCTCCTTCCTTAACATTTGAAAGAAACTTCTTGCTTGAAAGAATCACTCAAAAACCCATAAGTGTTTTAGTGAAAGCGAGAACTCATAGAACCCAGAAAAATCATTTAAAATGTGTTTAGAAAGCTTATGTGTGCTCAGAATACGAATTGATCAAGTTACAAAACAAGCTGAGCCAAGGTTCTATTTATAACAAACTTTTGTAACTATCAGTAATTGATTAAACGCACCTTATAATCGATTATTTCACTCATGTAATCGATTAAATCAATCTGGTAATCAATTAAAGTGTTCTACAAGAATCTGGACATGAGCAACGAACAAAATAATCGATTATTTCGTCTTTTAATCGATTAAGACAGGAAGCTTCATAAACTTGAAATACACTGTGTAATCGATTACGGATTTTGGTAATCGATTAAACCAGGAAGCTTTAGAAATCATGTTAAACTAAGTAATCGATTACTATATTTGGTAATCGATTAATGTAGCAATCCTTATATGCATTAACACAAAGTGTAATTGATTACTGAATTTGGTAATCGATTATGACAAGAAGATGGTATTTTCAGTTTAGCCTGTGTAATCGATTACTACTCTTTGGTAATCGATCTTCCAGCCAACTTAAAATAATGTATAGCAATGTAATCGATTACTACCTGTTGGTAATCGATTAAAGTGTTCATCAAGGCAGTGTTAGTAAAAACAAAGGTCAAATAATCGATTATTCCAATAGGTAATCAATTACATTGTTCTTGAAAAGTTTTCCAGAATGAACTAAGAACAAAACAATCGATTATCTCCTCAATGTAATCGATTAAATCAGTACAAATTCATTTTTTCAAAGACCTTTGATTTAAATTGATCATTTTACCAAAGCCTTGTGAATTTTATTACTCAAGTTAATTGAATTATTGAATGATATGAATGCAATGCATTTGGATCACCAGAATTGCTTCTTTCTTACATATTTAACAAATCATTCTTCAAGGCATCCAATGCATGTTGAAAGCACAAAACCAAAGCTTGATTCCTATTCCATTCTTCAAATAGCTCCTCTGAAACCAACAAATGCTTCTTTAACATTTTAATCGATTAAGTGATAATTTAATCGATTACATAAGAACTTTATCGATTATTAGGCGTGTTTAATCGATTACAGTTAGTTACAAATTTTGTTATAAATAAGATTGAAGGCTTGGCTTGTTATACAACTTGACCACTTCGTATTTCTGAGTATACACAAGCACTCTAAGCCTTTCAAAGTGATTTTCTTAGTGTTATTACTTCTTGCTTCATTCAAAACATCAATGGGTCTTTGAATGATTATTGAGCAAGAGACTTTTCAAGATTAAGGAAAAGAATGTTCTGATTTTGTTTGTTGTTCAACCTGACTTTGTAATTCGTGTGCATTACATTCATTTGATCATCAGGTTTTCTCTCTCCTTAATCTCTGTGTGTAAAATTGTTTTTGAATTTTTGTTGTAATTGGCTATTGTAAAGTGGGTTTTTCTTGCTTGGTTATAGAGAAGGGTTCTCTAGCTCAAGAACAGAGTAGTGTTCTCTAGTTCTTGCTCCTTAGAATTCTAATAGGGTTTTAGATTTCTATTCTTTATCTAGTGTTTTAGTAAAAGCTTGTAAGAACAGAAATTTATAATAGTGAAACTCTAATCTAGTGTTGATTAGAAGAAACTAGATGTAGCTTCAGTTGTGAAGTGAACCAGTATAAATTGCTTGTGTCTTTGATTCTATTTCTTTATTACTCATCTTGTTTAGTCATTGATTCTTTGATTCATATTCATTGTCCAACAAGTTCAGCTTTGATCTATTGATTTCTAGGGGTTGAGTTAATTGATTGAGTAAAAAGATTTCTTGATTTTGAAAGTGATAAAGATCCTGAACTCTGATTTGAATTAATTTTAAAATACCAAGGTTTTAACCAATTCACCCCCCCTCTCTTGGTTATTGTGAGTATTCCTTTTATTTTCACATAACACTCAGAGTGGATATACAGTTAAGTTCAAATACAAATAAACTTAGCTTAGCCAAGGATGAAAAGTTTAAGTGTTGAATGTGTTGTCCACTATTTTAGTAGAGTTTTACTTTAGAGAACTTGTGCTCGTTTTTCACTTGTTATATATCCGCTGTTGATTTCTTGAGCAAGAGATGTTTTTTATAGACTTTAGTGAATGATCCGTTACAGGATCAATGTTGAGCCTTGATATGACTCTTGTCTCACAATTGGAGGGAAAATTACATGGTGTTCTCTAAATGGAGAGGATAGTAAAAATAGTACATATAACTACATGTGTTCCTCTTTTGCGACGAAAACGACCCATGAGGAATATTCTACAAATTCATTTTATTTCCTTCTATTTTTTCCTTTCCTTAAATTCAAATGTTAGCGATTTCAAATAAAGAGAGACATAGCTGAAATTCGAAAAGCGAGAACATGCACTTCCCTTTGTAGCTAACATTGTCCTTTAGGGCTTTGTTGGACATCACTTATGTGAATATAAAATAAGTGTATAAGTGATTTAAATCCAGTGGATGCATATAAAAACAACTCAATGTGTAGACATTGATTTTCACAAAAAGTGGAAATACGGTTAATTTAACAGCGCATTAGACACTATATATATCTTAAGAAAATTATTTTCCACTTGTGAGTTGATACATACTTACTAGAGTTGTAGAAGGTGATATAATAATAAGTGAGTTCTTTTATGAAGTAGGTCCTATTCACTTAATAATAACTCATTGGTCCATCAATAATTTATACTCTTGTAATCATCAAAATCTAAGATGTGATAGGTCATCCAATGGTCAGTGAACCGTCAAGATCTAACAAAAAAAAACAAATTGTGTCTTATTTGATTTAATTTTAATTTAAAAATGGATAATTTATATCACTATTAATTTGATTAGTTCAAAACAAATAACTTATTTCTACAATTAATTATAACTTTCTTTTGTAGAAAATTAATAAAATGGAAACATATTTCCATTGTGTAACACAATGCAAAAAATATATAACAAAAATATGTTTATGTTGTATAAAACATACAATGGTGTATAAAATATACAATGAAATTTCGTTGTGTAATACAGGTGAAAAAAATACGCAATAAAAATATGTTTCTTTTATACAATGTAAACATATTTCATACAACATAAACAAAATTTGAAATGCAAGAAAGATGCTATAGTGGGAGTGCAGGAAACAAATGTCCCATGCAATTGTTCATAATTAGTTTCAAGTCTTCTATCTGTTGTCTTTCCATTCTTTTTTGTCAAGTTTTGCCAATATCTCTATATGGAGGATAATGTTCCCAAGGTAACATTGGGGTTCTTACAGTGTATTTGGGTTACTGTTTTTCCAAAAGTAACCAGTGTTTTTTTAAAAGCAACAAGTGTGATGCTTTTGTGTTGGGCTCTTGGAATGACGGAGTCTAGGGTGCATAACCAAAACTCGTTACGCACCCTACGAAAGTTATCTACATCGTCCGATTATTGAGATATTGTGGTCGCACCCACATTAGATCAATTTTTGTTTTCTTTCTCGGCCCTTCTCCCGTGGCATCATCCTCGCAATCACCACGACAAAACCCTCCACTACCACCGTCCCAACCCATCATCCCTTTCCTCATCGGCCGCTTGACCTTCCTCACCACGAACAACCACAACGTCACCACGGATATCCCGACGCCGCCATGGACGACTCTGACGTCGTTGTCCAACCACAAGAGGCAAACATGATTCAATCAACGATTAACAAAAATAAAAAGCACTAAACCGAAGCTTCATCGCCATTGTGGGCGTGACCTCATTTCCCCCCTTAACGGAGACCATCGTGGGCTTCAGATCTAGTTATTTCTCTTTGCTAAAGCTTGTGGTTTCTTTCTCATTCTCTCAAGCAAAGGTGAAAGAAAGAAGAGAGTGAGAGAAGAGAAGGTGCTCCTCATCTCACCGCTCTTTAGTTCTTCTTCCTTCAAAACTCGAATGACCCATTTCTTTGTTTTTCATTCTCTTGTAGTTCCTGAGGTAAAGATACAAGCTTTGCACTTTTGCTCACTGGATCGGGTTCCAGGAATTCAAGGGTAGGTTCAAACATGATGTTTTCTTTTTCTCAAGCACCAACGACAGTGACGATGAACGTATAGTCAGGGAGAGAGCAACGGAGAGAGATGAACATTGGAATTGGAGAGGGAGAAGAAGAGGTTGAATGTCGATGGTGGTGAGCGAAGGGAGCAAAGCGGCGAGGAGTAGAGGATCAGATAGGGAGGCGTGGTGGCGACGACAACGGGGTGGATCGGAGAAGACGGAGGGAAGAGGAGGGTAATTTTTTTTAATCTATTATGGTGTATACATGCCTATTGTAATCCTTGTTTTCCTTAACTGTTAATTTTAATTTTTTTATATCTAATGGATATAAAAGCCATTCGTAGGGTGCATAACGAGCTTTGGTTACGCACCCTAGACTCCGTCGGAACTCTTGGAACGTGTGTAACTGATGGTGAAACACATTTATTCTCGAGATCCATCTATTTTGAAGTTAAGTTGAATTGATTTTGATAAAAACTAATTTTGAAGTATAATGTATAAGTAATAAAACCTGTATTTTTAATAGAAAATAAAATTCCAAGTTCCAACCAAAAACAAACAAAGGCAAATTTTATTTTCTATAGGCTCCATGTGATACACAGCCTATACCCAAAGTATCAGTAAATTTTTATTTTTTATAGGAAAATCTTAAGAATTTTAAGATTTTTTAAGGAAGATAACAAAATTTGGTGGTATTCAATTGAGATTTTTTATAACTTAATAAAAAATCTTTTGGTATTCAAAAATATACAAATTTTGATGGATTATTTTATTAAGAAAGATTTCGATGAATTTCATCAAACTTTTTAATATAAAATATCTATCAAACAATCTCATCCAAACTCTTAAGATTTTTCTAGACTTTTTTCTTTCTTTTTCTATTTGCTAGCATACTTTTTTTTTCGCATTGCATTTATATTCTTCAAAATTCATGTGTCACATGTATTTCTCCTATTCTTTTGAAATAAAAATATCAAATATATTCTCCCTCTTGCACTTTTCCCTTTGTTTTCTAAATTAAATTAATGTTTGTCTTATGTGTTAAGACTAATCATGTTTTTCTTATACTAACTACATTCATCACCTAGCAATGTTTTCGTGACTGTCACCCTTAATTTCATCATCCACGTAACTCATTAACCCTCCTACCAATATTTGACCCACACTACTCCCTTCTAGTGTATGTTATTGCACCCCATTTAAACATTCATTAGATTTATCATAAAATAATTGTAGTAATTAAAAAATATCAGAAAACCAACATACAATTTTAAATCAATTGTTCAAATCTAAAAGTGAGAATGAGAAAATATTGTTGCAAGAAAGGTTAGTATAGGAAGACATAAAACTAATATCAATTATTAAAAGATTAAAAAAACTATATTGATTTTTTTTATCCAAACCTCATCATTTATTATGTTTGTCACCAACTCTTGTAATGTTGAATGTGTTTTTAATAATTCATAAAATCCTTTCAAATCTTATAAATCTATAAAGTCCTTTCAAATCTTATAAAGCTATAAAGTTCTTTCAAATCCTTTAAATAATAATATAAATCCATTAAAATTCAAACTATCATAAAAATCTTATAAAAAAATCTAATAAGTCATAATAATCCTATATAATCTTTAAAATCCACAAGACTTTTTTATACTATAATTGTCTTTTAAAATCATAATTCAATACACCCCTTAAATGGTTAATAACCTAATTGTTGGAACAACTCAATAGAGGCAATGTGTTCATAACTTAGATATACCATTATAGTTCCTGATTAAAAGGATAAGTATCCATCATTAAGTCTAGACTTCTCACTGTCAGAAACAAGGTTATAAACTAAGCTTTAAATTCATGTATGTCTTGTTTTTTCCAATGTTTCCCAATCCCTATCATAAATGTCTTGATCACAAGTGGTTTTGTATAGAACAGAAGAGAGTCCTATGTTGCAAAGATAACTTAAGGCCTCAGCATTGTTCCGAATAAAAAAAAAATTACCTAACAAGCAAAAGAGGCTTTGAACTTCTAAATACTAATGCTAAACTTGAAAGTAAACATAACTTAACAAAGCATATAATAACCAAGGCTAAAAAAAAAAATTTCTGTCTGGGAAGTGGTGGCGCGGATAGCGCCAGTAGTGCCAGAAGTGGCGCCATTAGCGCCAAAGTTCACCAGAAGGCCAATTTTCTCTGGAATCTGGCGCGGGTAGCTCCAGTGTGGTGCGATTAGAGCCAAAAGTGCACCAGAAAGCAATTTTTCTTTGGAATCTAGCGTGACAGAGTGCCACAATTAGCGCAGGAACGCGGGCTGAGTCATTATAAAGGGTCATTTTCGCGATTTTCTGGCCAAAACTTAGCTTTCTTCTTCCTTGGAACGTTTCCACCATTGTTGAAGAGGAAAAGCTCCATACCCACTCAATCATTGACCAAAACACTTCACTCTCAACATGAAAGTTGAAGGGAACTACTCAATGAGCTAGATTCCAACATCACTTTTCTCTAAAAACCATCAAACAGAGAGATCGCGTTCTCTAGGGAACTTCACAAAACTTCGTTTTTGAGGGGAAAGGAGGCGTTTTAAGGACACTCAAGCTTGGAGAAGTTTCCACTAGCCTTCCTTGTCGATTTAGGGGTAAGAAACACAACTTTTGCCGATTATTGAAGAATTTATTCTTGAGGTGAATAGTGACCCATTTGAGTTAGAGCTAAAATTAGACTTGGGTCCTTGGAAAAGTGTGCTTAGGGGGTTGTTGTGATGAAAGATTAGCCTTGAAATATGATTTTTATGGACTTTGAAATTTGGCTCTGAAGAATGTATGTGTAGGAAGAAGGTTGGTTAAATTGGTGATATTATGACATGCATGAGCCTTGATGCTTTTACTTTATGTTCTCAGGAGGCTATATAAACGGTGAAATTGTGTTAAAGTAACTGTTTTAGCCATATTGATAATCATTGAAATGTGACATGGTTAGGGTGTTGAACTCTTTGAATTGACTTATGCGGAGCCTTAAGGAGACTCTAGTGCCTTGGTTAGGTTGAGATAGATTCTGTTGGGGGTCTGTAAGTCACCAGTTATGTGACTAGTCCTTATAACTGAAAATAGTGTAATAAAAGGTTTAGATGGAAATTATCGCGTTTCTTGTCTTTCTAACAGTTGAGAGCCGTTGTTGATTTTTTTGTGTGTGCCTTTGTATAGGGCGTGACACCGAGAGTGTCAATGGCGGAGACCACAGTTTAGGGATTGAACAGTAGAGCACTGCTTTGCCAGGTAAGTTCTTTGTTCTTGGGAGTGTTTCCCTTTGCCTGAGTTCCACCACACTCTGAGGAAGTGATGGTTGCATACATGATTCATATGCATTGAATTGAATGTTACAGCTTTCCTAATGATAATATGTATGCTTGTTTATGTGCTTTGTGTATGGTTGCCTTTCGGATAGATCTTCTGGCCAGTTAGATAGATATGAACCTCCCTAGGAGTAGAGCATAACTCCTAGTTGGTTTGCTCACGTAAAGGGTGTATGATCCCTTAACACCAGAGATAGGTGGTCCCGTCGCGGTTGAAGCCTATTCTCGGATGTGCCATATACGTGCGTCCATATGTAAAGGGGTAGCTCCCGATAGGATGGCACGGGTGTGAGTTCCGGTCTCACACTGGGGACTGAGAGTCCCGATGCTGCTGATGATGCATCTTTGGCGGACGTAGTACCGCAGATACACATTAGAGCTAGAGAATGTCTATGTGTTGTTGTGAGGGCCAGGAGGCCTAGTGTTGTGATGGCTTTGATGTTGTGTATCATGGAAGTGAGTCAGGGGAGGAGAAGCCTCCAAGAACCCTGAGCTTACTGAGATTGTATCTCACCCCGTGTGTGGAGATCTTATTTTGCAGGTGATGCATTTGGCAGAGATGATGGGTCCCAGGGCAAAAGGTCCCAGTAGGGACTGACTCTGTGTAGCTGCTTGGCAATGTTTTGAGAGCACTGTGGCTCATTACTTCTTATATTTGATGTATATTTTGTACCCCTGCGAGGGAAGATGTGCATGCACATATATTTTGGGTTTTTGTTTATGTTTATGATGTACAGTTACTGTATATTTTGTACCCTCTTGTGAGAATGTGATATGTGAGATTATGGCACAAGGTGCCTATTCTTTTGTATAGTCACAGTGATGGTTTTGATGATGTATTTAGAGATATATGTGGTTTATGTTACCCCTGATATATATCTGCTGGGATATTATTATTTATATGTCGTTCTTTATGTTATCTGGATCGTAGAGGCTTGTTGTGGATTCGTACCATACATAATGAATCAGGGATATGATTTTCAAAGGAAATGACGATGACGTCGTGTTTTTCTTTTAAGCGCTTCCGTTGGTTTTAATTGATTTGATTTTAAATTAATTACTGCGCTAATCTGATTAAGTAAATTGTTAATACATCGGATGCATATGGGGTGTTACTGAGCAACCTTAACCTGAGTAAAAATCAAATGACACTAGACATTTTGAGTTAATGACAAGTCAACAATTTCAGCAATAATATCATCAAGTGAGCTATCCTTCATATCCTTCAACTTCACTGAACCATCAAAAGATGGTGGCACTATTTGAAAGGAATTCTCTGATAGGGCTTCGTCCAACTGTTTAAACAGTTCACCTTTGTCAGATTGAATATCTAAATCCCAGATTTTGAAGATATTCTCGACGAGGTGCTCCATCTCATAAGAGGAAGAATCCAGATTAAGTCCAAAATCAATGGTTTCATTCTCCTTCGGGTGTTCCTTATAAGTTTGCAAAAAAGGATTGATAGATGGCAAAGTACTAGTCTTTTCATCATCTGGAATTTCATCTATGCTTGTTTCTACTACCATAAGTAATTTAACATTATAAGTTGAAGAAGGCTTAGATAAGCGTTTCCCATCAAAAGTTGAAGATTGCTTATTATGTTTTACAAAAGTTGAAGATTGCTGATTAAGTTTCGCATCAGAAGTTGACACAATATTAGCACATTCAGAACTAATAATGTAGGGAGGAATTTTTATGTCTTCTCCTTCAGTGCTGAAAGGTTGAGGTTGGGAGCTGATAATATCTAATAAAGCATTTTTCAAAGGGACCCAATCAGTTTCTGAAATATCAGAATCTTTAACTAGGCAGTAATCAACCCAAGCAAGATCTTCTGGAGAAAGAACTTCATTCTGCAGAGGTGTCAAATTAAGAATAGTAGAAGAAACTGAAACTTCATTCTCTGCATCTTCAACATCCATTTCTACAAGTCCATATATATATATATATATATATATATATATATATATATATATATATATATATATATATTAGCAAAATCGCGATCCATATCCTAAAATCGTACGATTTTAAAATCCTCGTAGCATCGTGCGATCTGGATCGGAGGTGGGATCGTTCGCGAGCAAAATCGGAGTGGGATCGCGAGCTGGATCGTGGGATCTGCGATCCCAAACGATCCGAGCTTCCCCGCTGAGCCGCGACCTCCACTGTTGTGTCACGACCTCCCCTGCTGCATCGCGAGCTTCCCTGCTGCGCCGCAACCTCCACTGTTGCGCCGCGACCTCCCCTGCTGCATCGCGAGCTTCCCTGCTACGCCGCAACCTCCACTGTTGCGCCGCGACCTCCCCTGCTACGCCGTGACCTTCCCTGCTGCGCTACAAGCTCCCCTGCTGGAGGCATTATAACGCAGCGATGCTGGGACTAGGAGGTATTGACTTAGGATTTTGATCCGAGTTACGATCCTCGATTTACGATTTTTCATCCCCCCTCCCAATCTTAGGTAAAATCTCGATTATAACAACCTTGTTATGGATAACCATTGACATGAGATATCATCCCGTGACTAGAAAGATATAAAAATAATATTTTCATGTTCCACATCTAATGCATTCATTCATCAATGCAATCTGGCAAGGAAATCCATAGAGCAAACAACCTCACATCATTCCCACAATTGATAAACCACAAACAGGATGTAGGTGCCACCAACTTCCATCAAAGTGTCTACATGTTGGTTTTCTATTCTTTTTTTTTAAGTTGTATTATATATATGATTGTAGCAAAAGCTACATGCACAAGATGTATATATACAAAAGATCTATTGACTGAACTAGCTTTTTAACACGTCCGGTTGAAGGATAAAAAAATAAAAAATTAATCCATTGATCTTCATAAATTCACACATTTAGCAAAGAAAAGAAGGTCACATGACTGTAAGATTTTCCAAAAAGACACAATTATATATAAAGATAAACATAGGAGATATAAGACAAGTTGGATGGTTAAGGGAGAAGGAAAGAGGAAAAAGGTAGCAGATTCGCTCTACTAACGAAAACTAACATTTGTCTATAAAATATATATATATATATATATATATATATATATATATATAGATAGATAGATAGATAAACTTGTGATATAAAAGACACGCAAGAAAAATCTTGTAATTCATGAACACTGAACTAAACAGAATCATTCATATTCATAAATTTGTAAGTCATAACTAACAGGTCCAAAACAACTCATAATCAATCACATGATTCAAAAGATAAGAAACTATACTATAAAGACAAAGTAAAAGATTTTTACATTTAAATTTTCATATTATATTAAAATGAGAAAGGCAGAATACGAATGACAAAAAATAATGATTTTGGGTAGACACAAAAAGAATTAATAAGTGGTAGCAGAACACAAACCATGAAGCTCAACATGACAAACAACATGAATTATAAAAATTAAAAATTGAAGGATGAAAAACGAAATGTAAAATCAGGGGAACAACAACAAAAAATGGGTGAGCTTGAGGGAACAAAAGTGAACAGGGGAACAAGGTCGAACCAAAAACAAACGAAAAACTTACTGAGATGAAGAATAGGACACTTGAGACCTCAATTTTAGACGCCGAACACGAAAAGCTGGGCAACAGGGGGAGAACGAAGCCTAGGGATGAAGGAGAGTTGAACAAGAATGACTGCAGTCAGAAGTTTGCGTTTTTTTTTTTGGGGCCAGATCAGGAAATATGGGTTTTGAACTGAAACCCGACCCAGAAATCCAGCACACAAACCTGCCCCTGAACATTGACAAACTGCAGAATGGACAATTTTTAACGCAGAAGATCGCTATCTGATACGATCCGCAACAAGCTATGATCTTCAATGCGATTCAGCACGGTATTTACTGACAAATCGCAAGATTGTGCGATTATGCAATCTTTCTTGCGATTTTAACATCCATGACTGCTATTATAAATGTTAGAATACAAACTAAGGATGCGTATGATTCAACATACAGCACAGCACAAAGAGAACAACACACGACAATTGCCTAAGTTACAGATCAACATTTTGTCTTGTACATTGTTTGGTGCATACGGACAGTACAAAAGCAAAATAATACAAAATTTACTGTAATACCCTTTTATTATTAACTATTTTAATATAATTTATATTATTATATATTTAAAATAATATACTTTAATATATAATTATATATTACAAATATTATATAATTTTTAAAAAATATTTTTAATATTATATAGTCATATATATTGTACATAATATTATATATAATATATTATAACACATATCTTTATATAATATTATTATATTATACGAAAGCCCACATGGCCAGAACAAACAAAACTTATGAAAGAGCAAGCACGGTTATCAAATGAGAGTAGCGGTTACGAGAAATATCGAGAATGAGAGTAAAAGAGTGGTTTACGTGGGAGAGAAATTGAGTATTTAAAAGGATATTTTTGTCTTTTAATAGTTTGTGCTTGGGACAACTTTTTTTGTACATAGTTTCTTGAGTAACAAAAAATTGTGTTTTTGTGTTGTTCATCTCTTTTCATTTGCCCTGTCCCTTGATCTTTAATTTAAACCAAACATGGAACAGTTACATTTGTCTTGTCCTGTCCTGTCCCGTATCTTTTAACAAATCAAACAAACCCTAAATAGTATATACACATACAAATACTAAAAAAAAAACAAAAACAAAAAACAAAACAAAATCCCGAAAATAAAAGAAATTTATGATTATATTAACTCACAATTTATACACAATCGTCATCAATGATCAATCTAGGAGCAAAAAGAACAAAGTAATGAAGCCAAAAATTGAAATATGATTGTGAAATTAATGAAAAAGAATGTAAAAAATTAGATTTAAAAAAATGTAAATTGGGGAAGTCTAAAGGAGAAAGAAAGAGCAGAACACATAGAAAAAGAAAAAGAAAAAAAAAAGTCTTATAAAATGTGAAAGAAGAAAGGTCAAAATAGTGGTAACTTTTTGTAGAATACTGTACCCAAAAAATCCAAAACAACAGTATTCCAGGGGGTAAAAATTGATTTTTGAAGGCTATATCATGGTAATTCCACTATAGCCGCCAGAAGCTGCTATTTTGGTGGCCGCTAGTGAGTACTGAATACTTCTCTGCTATTAGAATCTTATGCAGTCTAACGCTGCTCCAATCCGCTATAAAGCACTATTGACTACTATGCATATATCAATAAAAATCATGCAGAAAATACATTGCAAACCAAAATCTCTATTTTTGGATGATAGAATATAATATAATACAGAATGAAATAAAGAATTGAACAACTGCAAATTATAGTCTTATTCAAACCCAGATCTTCAAATGAATAAAGAAAGAAAAGGCGAATATTCATTATGATCAGATATCTACATCATAGGAATAATACAAGGAGGCATCAAAGATAAAACCAAAAAGGCTATGGTTTTAAGACATTACAATAAACATTACATTAGTAACAACATCAAAGCATAATAATACAAGGAGGCATCAATTACATGATCAAATTACACTAGTGATCAGAAATCAAACCTTCAACACATCCATTTAGAGCAAGGACTTTTTAAATGGTTAGACACAACAATCAGCAAACAAAGATAACAGAACTTCACAATCAAAACTAAATCTTTGGCCTTTCAGATTTATGCTAAGTTGCTAGCCAACTCTGGTTAAATGGAGGCCACAAGCAATCTCCCTTAGAACCTACTATTGCACAAAAATGCAATTTGCAGCAGAGTCATTGTCATGTAATGCCCTATGTTAGTACCTTTTTTTATCAGCAAAAACAAACTTGTATATAATTAAAAAGAAAGCGGTACCAGCAGTACCACCCCAATTACATGAGAAGGAAAGTTATCTTAAGAGAAAGAAACTACTAGAAGATCCCTTTCCCAACATAACTTGATCCTAAAAAAGAAATATAAGACATACTACTCACCAAAGAAATGTTCCCCTTCCAGCACTTAAAATCCCCACCACAAACAAACTAAATTCTCTTGTAGCCTATAACATGTTACCCGAAACTGTACAAAACCACAACATCCCCAAATACACATAAACATTTGACGATATCAGCACCTATTAAAAGAGAAACAAAACAACAAATCAGTGTACTCCTTTACCCCCACTGTGCTGTATTTGTACATCCTTCCTCTGTCAAAAAACCGTTAGCAATTATAACAGCCAGAATAAAAGCATTCCCCACACTGTTAGCCGCCCTTATATCACCTGTAAACAAGTCATAATTGTTTCATGTCAACAACAGAAAATCATCATCAAGGCTGTAACTGTACCCTCCAATAATGATAGATATAGTCCCTACTAGCATCTCAATACTTCTATTTCCCAGCATAGCCCAATATACCAGCTTAGATTCAATCCGCCCCTGCAGGCATCGTAGCAGCAAACATACACTTCAAACATTTAACATCAAAACATCCTCAAAGACCCAACAAATTCCAGACTGATCCTCAACATAATAGCTTCCATAAGCTTTATACCTGTTAACTTCCCTTCAAACAGATAGGTAAAAAATTTGACCATTCATAGACTGAATATCTCAAGGACCCTAGTTTGGCAGATAGCGAAAGCCAGGACTTGAATTTGATAGTCTCAATTACCTTCTCAGCCTCAACATTATCTTGCTTAAAGACTACTTTGCGGGACAACCAAATTGTCCATACAGTAGCAAACCAAACCACTAGCCATCTAACAAATGGAGAAAGCTATCTACACCATTCAAAAATTCATAAGGGAATGAGATATCTCCCCCTCCCCCTCAAAGCCTCAGCTCAATCTTCTCCATCTTTTGTTAGCAGAGGGGATCAAACCCACGACCATTCCCGTCTTCCCTTAACCATCATACCCACCTTATATCTCCCGTCTTCTCCATCTTTGTTCCTTATCCTTCACATTATCTTCATAAAAGAGTAGCTACAACACTTAAAACTTACAGAAAGCAACCCCCCCGCCCCCCTAAAATTGAGGGCTCGTAATGTCACCATTGCTCTAGTAATACCTATTCAGCACCAAATTTGACAAACAAAAATCATCACACTAAAAAATTAAAAGTAAAAATTTAAACATTTGAAAATCAGCAAACTTGAACCCCACCACCACCTCCACAAAAAATAAGGGGGTTAAGGGAAATTAAACAAAATTAAAATTCAATTCCAACATTTTTTATAGAGAAAAATAAAGAGCGGAAGAAACATAGGAGCCCACCTCTCACAAAAAAACCAATTTACGCTGTTTATGTTCTCAATAAGAGACAATAATCAATAGTAGATGCCGAAGAAACAACAAATTACGCACAAAAATTTCAAACACAGATAATAAAAAATATAAAACATAGAGACACACACAGAAGAGACAGAGAGGGAGACAAACCTTTTTCCTCCATAGAAGCCATTGGCGTCGCAACGAAAACCAGCGAGACTGGGTACACGTAAATATGTGAGTATTCTTTTTAACTTCAATCAAGTCTTCAACTGGGGTAAAAGCCAACTATGGTAAAATTATGCCCAAATTATATTTTTCCTTAACCTTACTTTTAAATTCTGATCTTTTATTTCTTAAAAAAAATCTTGTATCTTTTCAAATTTATTTCCATATGGTGTTCCTTCTGAAAATTTAGAATTAACATTGTCAATAATCTTAACATAATGATCATTAAAAATTGTCAGAAAATAATATTATCTTTCCTTAAAGTGCTTTTGTATCAATAATTGATACAGTGACAGTTTTTAATCGATACTATGGTATTTTTAAAAATTGTAAAAATTAAAAAAAAATTGAGAATAACTAATATGTTTTAGTGCTCGATTTCTCTCATTTTCATTAGTCTTAAAATTTCTCTAGATCAATGCATTCCAATGTTCTCAATTATGCAGCAAATGGAAGTCTAGATATAAAGAATTGAGCAGGTTGTTATGTTAAAATCATCCTGTAAAAAAAATACTTTCTTTTTTATCAATCGTGAAAGTGGATCCTAAAATTGTTTCCCATGTTGGTGGTTTTTTTATGTAAGGAGTAGAATATATTAACTTTATTGGGACAGGGCTGAGTTTGTGATTGGTCGAGGGAGCTTCTGAGACATCTCATTTATACTTTCATGTGTTTTCTTTTAAGCATATTGTTACGGATATTATTACGAATATAAAATATCAAATCGCTGCCATAATACTTCAAATATTCACAGTATCAGACTAAATATTGAGAGTATCAACGGATATATTGTGGTGAAGTAAAAAGGGAAAGATTCTACATCTCCAGATACTCAAAGATAAGATGATGGGCCTAAGCAAGATCACCTTCAAGATCCAGGTTAACTCCCTATAAATGCAGAATTTTCCATGGTGAAAGGTACACACACTCGGATTCTCTCTTTCCATTCACACGGCACACACAGCACCCCCGTTGCTCCTGTGCTCGCTATGATCATCCCTTCCATTATTAGCTTCTTCTCAATAAGCTTCTTGGGAAGGGGGGTTTGATCAGACAAAAAATAATCCAACACCCTGTGTTGGACATCTCCGTTTCTTCTAAACGGAACATTGGCGTCGTCTGTGGGAAAGATAAATTTCGAATCCCACCAAATCGCGATGGTTGACACCAGAAGACACCAGATGGCAAGGCATGAAGAACCACCCAGAAACGCAATTCCAAAGAACGTTGAACCAGAGGACGCGCTCTCCCACAATGCCTCGTCGAGACCAGCACCAGACAACCTAAGACAGGAGGAGGATCCTGGGAATTCTCAGCGATTTATCCAAAGCGCCCTCCAATCCTTGCTGGCCCGGATGGAGAACCTGGAAAAGCGCTATGAGCTTCAGCGCCAGGAGGACATTCAACGACTTATTGCTCAGTTGGAAGAACGTAGTAACAGGCGAAGAGAGGGAGAACGTCGGCAAAATACCGACCACCGAGAACACGAGAATGGAAGACAAAGGCCTGGTACGTCGATCCGAACTGCCGAGACTGGCAATAAGGAACCGACGCGCCAATCCGAACAAGAGAGGATGTCTCGCTCTCACCATGCAGCCTCGGCAATAGCACCGAAGCCCGGACCAACCGAAATTATTCGCCGGGCAGACCAAGGTGAGGGCGTATATCGAAGAAAATATCGTCGGGGCCACCAGAACAACAGCCCATTTGCCGACCAAATAGTGGACGCCCAGTTTGTAAAGGACTTTGACGGGTCATTCCTATCTAAATACGATGGAAGCCAGGACCCACAGGTCCATATTGATGAATTTGACATGCAGATGTGTGTGAGGGGCATCGACGAGCCCATTATCTCATGTATTTTCGCCACCACTTTGACCGGAGCCGCCCAGGCATGGTTCCATTTGTTGCCACCGAGGTCAATCCACAGCTTCGAAGAGTTCGGCCAGAAGTTTTTACTAAACTTTGCAACCAGCAAAAAGCAGCCGAAGTCGGAATTCGCCCTAGGAAAAATACTACAGCAGGCCGGAGAAACGTTACAAAGCTACTTGGACCGATTTAAGGAGGCGGCATTGCAGGTTCAGGGGTTAGAAGAGAAGGTCCATGTCTACCTCATCTCAGCCGGACTCAATGGGTCATCCCAACTGGCCAAGTCGATTTATAAGGACCCCGTGAAATCCTTAAACGAGTTCAGAGTGAGGGCCAAAAAGTATCTGGAGTTGGAACAGATGGAAATTGCCAACTCAGCCCCAAGGGAAGGCAAGAAACCCGTGTCGCCAGGAAACCGACGTCAAGAATACGTGCATCCTGGGCAGAATAGTCGGCAGCCCTCGAACGTTCCTGCTGGCCGACCCCCGCGAGGCCTCCCCGACTCTCGCCCGAGGTCAGGAAGATATGAACCAAAGTATGAAAAGTACACCCCGTTGACAGCCCCCCGCGGTCAGATATGGAAAAAGGTCGCTTTCAACGAAATGAGGAAGGTCAACCGACCTCCCCCAATAGCGAAGAAAGAGGGATTAGATTACTCCAGATAATGTGATTTCCACAACAGCCCAGGCCATACAACCGACCAGTGCTGGGAGCTCAGGGATGCTATAGAAAAGTTTGTACGAGAAGGCAAGTTACGACAGTATGTAATTCAGACCCAAGGCAAAAGAAAAGCTCAGCAGGAGAATAAACCGCGAGAGGGAAAGAAGAACAAGAAAGATGAACAATTCCCCGAGCCCGAATTCGAGTGCAACGTTATCTTTGGCGGCCTAGGAGGCGGAGGCGACACCGCAGGGCAAAGAAAAGATACCTCAAGGAGGTAATGTCGGTTAGAGACCGACCTCGGTTCAAAGAGAGCGGCGGCAGTGGCGGGAAGGTCGAGCCGCCCTTACTTTACTTCACGAAGGAAGACATGAAGGGGGTCGTTCCAGGCCATGAGGACGGCCTTGTGATTACGGGGACAGTAGCCAACTTCCGAGTCAAAAGGATATTTGTTGATAACAGAAGCTCGACTGATATCATGAACATGGCGGCTTTCAAAAAGATGAATCTGAGGGTTGAGGACTTAGGACCCTGTCAGACAATGTTGTATGGATTCAATGGGGAGGGCACCGGACTAAAAGGAGTAATTGATCTTCAGCTCACCTTGGGGACAAGGGAAGGATTCAGGTCGGAAATAGTCACGTTTACCGCGGCCGACTTCCCTTCACCATACAACATTATATTGGGAAGGCCGACCCTACACAAATGGGATATCCTGATGTCCACAAAACATCAGAAGATGAAGTTGGTTGGACACCTCGGTAAGGTCATTACAATCTGCGGCGACCAGAAAGAGTCGAGGCAATGTTATTACAACACCATTCGGGAAACCGAGATCGGCCCGTCTTCTCCGCCTCGGATCAGCGAGAAGGAGACGGCGAATTGGCCGGTAGAACGAGTCAGGAGACCAGTTAATTTAGTAGAATTGGATATGAGAGACATCGAAGAATGGAGGCCAGAGCCGATGGACGAACTTGAAGAAGTCCAGATCGGATCCTCTCCCGACCAAATCACGAAGGTAGGAAAGCAATCCGATCCCAAAAAAAGAGAGAGATTGGTACAATGTTTAAGAAGAAATCAGGACATTTTTGCTTGGAAGGCTTCCCAGATACCCAGGGTAAAACCTACGTTCTGCTGTCATAAACTGGCCGTATATCCCGGGTCCAGACCAGTGGAGCAGAGGAACAGAAAGCTCGACCCGGATAGGAAGCAGGCCCTGGTAAAGCACATCAACGAACTTCTGGAGGCCGGATTCATAAGGGAGATACAATATACGACGTGGCTTTCTAATGTCGTCATGGTAAAAAAGCCCAACGGAAAGTGGAGGGTCTGCGTAGATTGTAACGCCTCTCTTTTCTCACTCGTGCTTGTTTGATTTTAATTAAAATCTTGTGTCCACTTCATATTAAAAATCAGATTAGTATAAATTTTTTTCACGAAAATTTCTTTCGCTTTGCTTGCTGATTTTATGATTCGTAAGTAACGTAAATGATTATCATTACCACGATTTATTTATAATGAGAAGTATAGTTAAATATAACAGTCCATGTACAGTCATCCAAAATAAAATACAGACCACTAACAACATAGTTCCATACGAATTACATAGCTCCAAAAAGCAGCAACTTCAAAGATATCATCTATACATCAAGTCAAACACAGCATACAATTCATCCAAGCTTCTCCATATCTCAGCTTTCACTGTTCCTCTGCTCGCCCAATTAAATTGGGGTCATCACAGGTATCAACCACAGACACAACTCGGGTAAGTATTTTAATAAACAGAATTAGATAATTGACAGAAATAGAGCAATATATTAAATACATAACTTATTTAAAATAAACAACGGATACATAGAAACATAGAATAACATTTACAAACAGAGATACATGATAAATGATGCATGCTTTCTTTGTTACATGATGCATGACTGAGATCTCAGAGGCCTAATCAAAGGTACCAGAAATCAATATAGTTTCACCCACTCCAGTGAAACCAGTCCCACCCACTCCAGTGAGACAGTCCCACCCACTCCAGTGAGACCTCCCTCCACTCCGAGGGGATAAAAAAAAGGTACCATAAAACAGTTCCACCCGCTCCAGTGGAACAGTCCCACCCACTCTAGTGAGACCTCCCTCCGCTCCGAGGGGATAAATGCAAATGATGTATGTAATGACTGGTTTTTATTTTTTATTTACCTCTTTTATCATTTATTTCAATTTTTATATCAACTAATTCCACCCACTCCAGTGGAATACATATCAGATGGTCCCACCCACTCCAGTGGAACACAGAATAACCAGCAACTCACTCTTAAATCATCTTTGTTATAGAATCTCAACAAAGCTCAACATCAAGTGAATATCATACAGCTACTTCAATTTATACAGCTACATCGATACGATACAGCAACTTATTTAAATACAGCAATCCTAATAACACTTATAACAACCAGCAACATAGTAGTACACAACAATCATTAAATATAACAATAGCAATATTAAGCTACAGCAACATAGTATACAGCAACAACATACAGCATAATTTAGTTATAAATATAACCATAACAGA
>PYAF01000384.1:255552-265601 GCA_007407185.1 Glycine tomentella
CCAACTAAAGGGAAACACATGGTGGAATTCCATGATCCCAATGACGGACCTTAAGCCAACTAAAGGAAAACACATGGACCTTCTCGGCTGCACATTGTCAGCTATAATATTTCTTTAGCTTGTCTGCATTCCAAGTTCGTTTGACTCGCTTGTCGTCCAATGTCTTCAGTAAGTATGCTCCTTGTCCAAGGTCCTTTCCAACTTGCGGCTAATTTTCCTTGAACCTTGGTCGGTCTCTTACCGACGTTACTTGAGGTATTTCTCCCGTTGGTCGGCTGTATCACCTCTTTCTCCCATTCCTGCTCCCCCTATGATGACGTTGCATTCGAACTTGGGCTCTGAGAATTCTTCGTCTTTCTTGCTCCTCTTGTCCTCTTGTTGCTCACTCTCATGCTGGGCTTTTCTCTTGCCGTGGTGCCCTTGAGTTCGGATTACGTACTGTCATAGTTTGCCTTCTCGTACAAATTTTTATATTGCGTCTCGGAGCTCCCAACACTGGTCGGTTGTATGGCCCGGTCCATTGTGAAAATCACAATACCGGGAATAGTCCAGTCCTTCTCTCCTTACTATCGGAGGAGGTCGGTTGACCTTTCTCATGTCGGTGAAGGCGACCTCCTTCCATATTTGGCCACGTGGGACGGTCAACGGAGCGTAATTGTGATATTTCAACTCGTACCTCCCGGACCTGGAGTGATGGTCGGGACTGCTCCGTGGTGGTCGGCCTGTCGGGGTATTTGCTGGATGTCGGCTGGACGGTCCGACCTGGGAATTCTCCTGTCGCCGGTTCCAAGGCGAGGAGGGTTCTTTGTTTTCTCTTGGTGCCGAGTTTGCAATCTCCATTTGTTCTAACTCCAACTACTTCCTGGATCGGATCCTGAACTCATTCAGGGATTTGACCGGGTCCTTATAGATCGACTTGGCGAGGCGGGACGTTCCGTTGAGCCCGGCTGATATGAGATGGACGTGTACTCTCTCCTCTAGGCCTTGGACTTGTAGCGCGGCTTCCTTGAACCGATCCAGATAACTTTGCAATGTTTCTCCGGGCTGCTGACATATCTTGCCCAGAGCGAATTGCGACTTCGGCTGTTTCTTACTGGTTGCAAAGTTCAGCAAGAATTTCTGGCCAAAATTCTCAAAGCTGTGGATGGACCGGGGTGGCAGGGAATGAAACCAAGTCTGGGCCGCCCCGGTTAGAGTGGTGGCAAAAATGCATGAGATTATTGGCTCGTCGATACCTCTCACACACATTTGCATGTCAAATTCGTCAATGTGGACCTGTGGGTCCTGGCTTCCATCATACTTGGACAGGAATAACCCGTCAAAGTCCTCCAAGAACTGAGCGTTAACTATTTGGTCGATGAACGGGCTATTGTTTTGATGACCCCGACGGTACTTTCTTCGATATGTGCCATCACCTTGATCGGGTCGGCGGATGGTTTCTATTGGTCCCCTTGCAACGCGTTCTGTTATCGTAGTCGAGACAGCACGGAATGCCCCTTGTTGAGGATGTGATCTTCGCTCTTGGTCGGAATGGTACGTTGGTTCCCTATTGCCGGTCTCGGCAGCTCAGGTCGGTGTTTCGGGCCTTTGTCTTCTTGCATTATACTCCTGGTGGTCGGTATTTTGCCGATGTTCTTCCTCTCTTCTCTTGTTACTGCGTTCTTCCAACTGGGCAATTAGCCGCTGGATATCTTCTTGGCGCTGGAGTTCGTAACGCTTATCCAGATTATCCATTCAAACCAACAAGGACTGGAGAGCGTTCTGGATGAAACACTGAGAGGTTTCTGGATCTTCCTGCGCGGCTGGCGGTGTGTTGGTCGGCACATGCGCCGCTGATCCCGTACGGGATGAGTTTGTGCAGGATAATGCATCTTCTACCACCACATTCTCCGGATTCGGATTCCTGGGTGGTTCTTCACGTCGAATGATCTGATTCCTTCTAGTATTTTCCATTGAGAGTTGGTGGGATTCGAAATTTATCGTTCCCACAGACGGCGCCAATGTTCCGTTTAGGAAAAACGGATGTGTTTCCAACAGGGAGTTGCTGGAAATCTTGCTATGGGATCAAACTCTCTCTCCTGAAGATGTCTATGGTGGAAGAACACCTCAGGGAAATAGATCACACTTGCCGGGAGAAACACCACAATTTGGACGTGGGGTGTGTGCAAGGTGTGTATTGAAAAGAGAGAGTTAGAAAAGTGTGTACCTTTCACCATGGGAAGTATTGCATTTATAGGGAGCTAACCTGGACCTTGAAGATGATCTTTTCCAGGCCCATTGCCTTATCTTGAGATATCTGCTGCAATCTTTCCATTTTTACTCGGTCATAATATTTCTGTTGATACTCTGAATATTTAAACTGATATGCTGAATATTTGGTTTATTTAAGGAAGGATCCGATACTCTTTTATCCGTAACAGGTGTGTATGTGACAATTTCGTTCCCAATAACATATTCAAACTAGCTTATATAGTATTAGCTCGGCAATCCATACCAACTTATAGATTCTGTTCGGCAACATAACTGCACACACCCCGACAACCAATCCATACCAGTCCGACTAAACCACAACCCTCTGCACATGTCGGCACTTCCGCATAGCCGGGTACTTGTACCTCGGCGTGGCCAGGTACTTTCACCTCGGCATGACCAGATAAACCGAGAACCCATTCCGGCCTGCATCCATTCCATACTACACATAACCGGCATGCACTTGTTTTCGGCCACCACACCCAATGAACCCCGGTCACCCATGCTCCCTGAAGCCGGCCACCCTACTCATGGCAGCCCGGCACCATAATGACAAGCCCAACCATGCACCACCCCGGCGACCTTGAGCCCGGCATACACCACCCCGACGACCTTGAGCCCGGCATACACCACCCTGGCGACCTTGAGCCCGGCATACACCAAGTTGGCAACCTTGAGCCTGGCATGCACCAACCCGGCGACCTTGAGCTCGGCATGCACCATCCCGGTAACCATGGACCTCGACCACTCATCACACATGTACTTTGGACCTCAGCCACTCACCATACATGTACCTCGGACCCCATACATGCACCTCGGTACGTAACCATCACCAGCCGCAAACATGCTAAGTTTAACCAAACCATGCAAACCAACTCGGCTCAGCCATTTATGCAAAACTGAACCCGGAAACTAATGATTCATGGTACCCAGTTAACTCGGCAACCAAATAACTCGGCACCATTCGTGCATACCCGGCCATAACCCCAAGCTCCTCTTCATCTACCCGGTCACTCATTTGTTACTCAATTATAGTGGGAAAAAACCTTGATACTTCAGCCAAGCTAGCGAGACTCAAACCAAGAACATATAGACCAGACTCGTCACCGCTGGCTCATAATCTCCTCTCTATCATTATCATTACCCAGCATATCGGCAAGTGAATATATTCATGCGGCTCTATTCTCGATTTATATATATATATATATATATTTATATATATATATATATATATTAGATATAACATTTTTAGGTTATGAAGGTCTAAACGTAAACTTTTAGTTATTACATAGGCATGCAGGATCCAGTAAATTAATAAATATTTTAGGCTAGCAATTCGGTTGGCTATTCACAGCCATACACATATATATTAACTAAACTAAGTAAAACTATCCAAGTGCAAATTCAACGTAGTATATGTTTTTTTTTATATATTCAGCCCTTGGAAAATTTTACTATTTTAATATTACCAAACCGGTCTTGGATAGAAATTAAAATTATGTTATTAGCAGTTTATTAAATAGATTTATCCTAAGTGGTATAATTTTACGAAAAGCAACTACCTTGCTGTATGGAAGAAGAATAATAACTTTCTTATATTATAAATTATTATGATCGGAATGAGAATGATCCAGGTTCCAAGACTGGATCTATGAATTCTATAAGAATGACCCGAGTTTCAAAAGTTGGAAACCGGGCCTATGATGAGAGATCAGGTGCTAATACATGGAAATTCATGCATGATTAGCGTAAGACGGCCGCAGCATTCCTACATGATGTACACATGTAGAGGCCATGTGCACCTGTGACCATTGCATTTCATTCCATGCATTCATACATTCATTCTATGCAGATATATTTTATTAATCTGTTAAATTGCTGATTAGTCTTGCTTTATTTTACTAACCTGCTAACATGTTTGGTGGTTTAGATTTGCCTACTGAGAAATTTATTTCTCATTAGATTTATTTAATGTTTTATCTTAGATGGCGTCAATCATACTGTTCCTTGATGCATTGGACATAGCCTGGTATTTTGATGAAGCCATGCACTGTTATGTAGTAACCATGCAGCCCGTTCTACGTGCTTATATCTATTTTGGTGCCCATTTTCCTGTCTCAGTCTTTAATGAAGCATTTAATCCCTACGATCCCTTTCTTCAGATGGCTCCTGTATATCCAAATCCTGCCACAGATCCCATCATCGTGCTCAGTGAAGAGGATAGCAATGGAGACAATGTTTAAATGAAGGGATAAGAACTTTGAAAATAAATAAGAATGTTGCAGTACTATGAGGATAGGAATGTAAACTGAAGCTAGTATGAAGAATATGAGCAGTATTTTGTAATGAAAATGATGTATGTATCTAGTTCCTGATGTATTAATTTCTTTTATTTCTAACTTCATTTTAATACCAAAGATTAAATAAGCTAAAATAAATAATTAAATAAATTAAGTAATTAATTAAATAAGTAAGTAAAATTATTTAGTATGTTACACATGGCGTTCTCAAACGAGGCATGGGCAGATCTCTTCAGCTGCGAACGAACATGGATCAGCTCGCCCAAAAGTCGTTTCTCCTCCTCACACTTCTTCTTGTTCATCGCCGAAAGTTGATCGCAGCAAAGCTTCACCGCCTTGAACCGGTCGCGATTCTTACTAAGAATCGCCTCCAAGTTGGCTACGGAAGATTGAGCCGACGAAGCCTCATGACAAAGAGCGGCAAGTTGAGCTCGGAGGGTGTCGGCTTCGGTAATTAACTTAGCCTGTGAATCCCGGGCAACTCGCAGGTCGGCAATCAGATTTGTTTCCTTGGCCCGAGCAGCCTTGAGGTCGGCCGACAGGTTGGTAACCGAGGACTGCGCTTCCCATGCCTCTTCCCTTGAAGCCTCCAGCTCGGCAGAAAGAGTCTTCACCAAATCTCCAGCCTCCTTGGCTCTTGATTGAGAAGCTTCCAAATCTGCAGTAAGCTTGGCCGACAACGCTTGCGAAGCCTCCACCTCAGCCACCGAGGTCGCCACGTCCACTTGGGCTCGATCCAGCTCTTCTTGCAATCTCTGGACCTCGACCTTCGCAGCCTCAAGCTCGATCGCCCCCCTAGCAGCCTTCTTATTGAGAGAAGCCAAGCTCCCAAGCAAACTGCCACTCTTCAGGCAAGCCAACTGCAGAGAGCTCAACTCCTCCAAATCAGAATCAGGGTAGAGAACCGTCTCGGAAAATTTTTTAGGCGCCCGAATGACTTCAAACACCTCAGAAGTTACGCCTTGGTTCCAAAGAGCGCGAGAAGGTAGTTGGACAAGCTCTTTAGGAGACCCAAGCCCCGTGCTTGGGACTCTTGAAGAAATTTCGGCACTATGGGTAGAAGCCGGGATCTCAAGGGCAGCCCTAACAGTGTTGGCCCCAATTTCAATGGCGACCTCCATAACCTCGCCCCCAGCCTCTCCAAGGGCGGTAACAGCCTCCATCATATCAACATCTACAACCTCAACTGGGGAACTCAGGCGAGCAGCATGAGGAGGACTCGGCAGAGAGGCTTGAGGAGAAATCGGCCGAGAAGGCTGAGGCAAAGATGGATGAGAAGCATGAAGAGGGCTCGATGGAGAAACGCGAGGGGAGCCCGAAACCGAACCCCCAAAAGCATCCATAGTCGGGGCTGCCAAAGGAGGAGCTCGGCTTGATTCACTGGCCTTACTCCTCTTAGCCACCTTACGCTTCTTTCGTCCTTTGAGGGCGGCAAGATGAGGAGGAATGGGAACAACATCCATGTTAATAGCTGCATAACAAAGGCAAAACAGTTAGTAAGATAATAATAATAAACTCTCAAACGACCAAAAGAAGTCTAAATTAACCACACTGGATATAGTGAGCTATGGGAGCAAGATTCCCCGAATCCTTAAACGATAATATCCGGTCCGCAGAGATGGCATCAGAATCAGACAACCGGGCCCTATCAGTCCTATAGGAAATAGGGGGAAAGTCGTAATGAGCAGAAGACCAATATAAGGGGAACCTCCAGGGCGTCGGAGAATTAGGTGGGTTCAAGAAGAAGGGACGACGGTCGGGCACGACAACAACTTTAAAAAACTTATCTTTGAATCCTTTAAAGGAATCAGAGAATAAACCAAACAACCGACGATCAGAATCCTTGTCGGTGCGGCCTCGGAAAGAAGCCCATCCTTTCCGTTCAGGGGGCTCCCGTCCAGAACGACCAGTATAAATAGTAAAAAAATAAAAGAACAAAGGGCATGTACATGGAACTTCTAGTTGTTGACATAAAATTTCAAAGGCTCGGATAAAGGCCCAACCATTGGGATGGATTTGAGACGGAGCAAGATGCAAATGGTCTAATACCTGCATCTGGAACTCAGAAAAGGGAAAACGAACCCCTACCTGGGCAAAGACGTCGGTATAAAAAAGGAAAAACTTGGGATCGTTCCCTTCTCGGGCAGAACATATGGGCTCACCCCGGCGGGGTAGGCAGACCGAAAATCCATTTTGAATTTCAAAAGGGACAAAAGCGAGACTCTCAAGATCTAACGCCGAGGTATAACTCAGGACCTCATGAGTGACCCAAGGGAACCTATTTGCTAGAGCTAGGGAAACGGCCTGAGATTGGGGCCCGGCAGCAGACTCCTCTATACCTTCCACGTGAGACGGGTCCATGAATACCTATGACAGTAAAATAAGCAACAGTTAGTAAAGTACCTGGAGGGCGGAACACCAAGGGACTTGAGTCAGATAAATCCCGGATTGACGCAGGATTCAATACATTGACACCCGAACCAGATGATGGTGCATCAACAGGTATAGGTTCACGGATGGGATTATGTCGACAGTTGTCCAGCAGGTCGTCGGCTTGTCTATCCAAACCCTTGCTGGCCAAATACATGAACTCATCGACACATTTCGAGCAGGACTCATACCGAACCCTAAATTGGGGGTCAGGACCAAGGGCATCCCTATGGGCAATGCTAAAGGGAACAACAATATTGGGAGGTGCCATAGGCTCTGAAGACAGGATAGGCCTCTGACGAAAGGGGACCCCTAACCCAGAAGGCCTGACTCGATGAACTCTAGAAGATTGGGGGGTTGGTTTGGAAGTGTTAGGGGCAGTAGGAACTTGGAGTAATGATTTTTTCTTTTCCTCTTCAGAAAGGGGGAGACCCCATAACCAAAATGCGGAACGAGGGGGAACGGTTCTACGAATCCTAGCCTCCTCTTCGGGTGTGTATTTCATGATTAAATGACAAAATGAGCAATAAACTAAAGAAGACAAATGGGAATGGCGAAATACTATCAACCAGGGCTTGTGCAAAGCAAGAAGAAGAAAAGAAACTGACAATGAACAGAAGGAAAATGAGTAAAGGTGAGCAACAAATACCTGAAAATGAAGAAGGTAACAAAGAGCACAAGCGGTGATAAAATGAACAGCAGTCGCGGAAGCACAAGGAAGATAAAAATAGTCTGGAAGGATATGAAGTAACTACGAGAATAAAGAAAATAGGGAAGGCTATGGGGGCATTTAGTAGGGAAAGGTAACCGTCGAAAATTCAAAAAGAAACGTGGGATAGTAACCGATGGACAATAGAGAACGTGGGATAGGCGGTTACATAATTAATACGAAACAGTAAAATGATTAAAGCGTGAAAAAAGAAACAATCACGTCGCGACACCTGGCGGAATGAAAACAAAAAGTCGCTTCACTTACTCAGAGTAGAACCATTTTCGAAAAGACAAGACCTAGCTCGGCATCCAGAAGGGGGGGGGGATTTCCTACCTCGGGTCGGATTGGCGACACAAGGCTGCATACATTCAAGGTCGTTTTCCATCCAAGAGAGGCCTCTTTCACCTTAGGTCGGCTCGACCAAGCGGAGGTCGCCCTTGGTGCAGGTCGGATCAATATACATCCCAATCACCTAGAATTCTAGATGACCGAGCTGAGGGGCATCTGTTACGGATATTATTACGAATATAAAATATCAAATCTCTGCCATAATGCTTCAAATATTCACAGTATCAAACTAAATATTGAGAGTATCAACGGATATATTGTGGTGGAGTAAAAAGGGAAAGATTGCAGCTACACCTCCAGATACTCAAAGATAAGATGATAGGCCTAAGCAAGATCACCTTCAAGATCCAGGTTAGCTCCCTATAAATGCAGAATTTCGCATGGTGAAAGGTACACACACTCGGATTCTCTCTTTCCATTCACACGGCACACACAACACCCCCGTTGCTCCTGTGCTCGCTGTGATCATCCCTTCCATTATTAGCTTCTTCTCAATAAGCTTCTTGGGAAGGGGGAGTTTGATCAAACAGAAAATAACCCAACACCCTGTGTTGGACATCGCCGTTTCTTTTAAACGGAACACATACCATGTTGGTTTATTTTGATTGATTAAATCAAAATTATATAAGGTGGTTTACTTACTTTATTTTTTTAGAATTAAGTTGTTGCTAATCTTATCCTTAATTTTTAGCAACTAAGTCCATGTTTTATGCATATGAAAAAACAATCTCTTTGATGGGAAGAGATTATAAAAGGAGATGTGCACTATAGTCAAGGTCCTTGTGCTTGTTATCTGAAAATCTCAATACACCATCAGTGAGTAATAGTGAAAGCATAGAAGATCCTTAAGGCAAAAGTCACTCATAAACTGTTTACAGATTACTTGGATCACATATAATTGCAAATCATCTTCGGAACAAACAAGAATAGCAATGGCGGAAGGTATTTATGATCTTAATTTTTTCCGCACTTAATCTAATTGCTTATGTTGATTGTGTATAAGCATGATTAGATTATTTAGTTTTTCTTACATTTGGTATCAGAGCCCATTTTGCCTCTGCTTTGCTTTTGTTTGACACTCATGCATGTGAAATATTGTTTCATTGAAATATAAGTATTTTATTTGAACGTTTTAATTATTAAGAAGTCTTGGAATCATATGAAAATTGAATTTCTAAGTTTTCTGTAAATTAAAGCATGGATTTTGGTATTGAAAATGACTGAGAAAATCATTGGATTTTTATTTTGGTTGAAACTGGGTTGAGTCAACCTGTTTGAAGATCGAAGACAATAGTATCAATGAAACATGTTTCAATTTTGTGGTTTTGAGTTTTGTGAAATTAACCCGTATTCATATATTGGTTTTTGTGTCACGATTCACATTCACATTTGGTTTAAAGTGATATTATGTGACATAGTTTATGATTTGAAAATTTTCACATTCTGACACTGAATTTTATTTTTATTTATGTTATTATTACTATTGTCATTTACGCTATTTGCGTTGCTGAACTTTTATTTTGATATTCGTGAACCAAATAATTGGCTATAAAGCATTTTGAACTAATGACAATTTTATGATGTGTTCACATAATTTATTGTTATTTGGATATTCAGTTTATCTTTTTATTTCATAAAGAAAGGAATATTTAGATATTCAGTTTATATCTTTTATTCCATAAAGATAGGAATATTTAGATATTCAGTTTATATCTTTTATTCTATAAAGATAGAAATGTTTAGATATTCATTTTATATCTTTTTATTTCATAAAGATAGGAACATTTAGATATTCAGTTTATATATTTTTTTATTTCATAAAGATATTAATGTTTAAATATTCAATTTATATCTTTTAGGAAAACATTTTCTATATGTGGTCCATTTACTTCACTCACTACATGTATTAATTTGTGTTTATAAGAGAATATTTTGTGATATATGTTCACATGATCTATTGTTATTCTGTCATTACATGTATTAATTTATGTTTTCCTATACATGTAATA
>PYAF01000384.1:275731-291322 GCA_007407185.1 Glycine tomentella
CCAGAACCAGGCGTGACTAGGGGGGTAGTCACGCCTGGTTCTGGGCGTGACCAGTCATGCCCAGTTCTGGGCGTGACCAGTGTGTATATATCCCCCCCAGATTGCACTATTCATTCACTTCCAGCTTTTGGCTTCTCTCTAAAAGCTTCTCTCTGCCTTCTCTCTAAAAAGTTCTCTGACTTCTCTCTAGAAGTGCTCTGGGTTCTCTCTAAAAGTTCAGAGGCATCAGCTTTCTTCGATTTTCAGCAACGAAGCTCTGCGAACAAGTAAGTTAATTTTTTTTTTAATTCTGAATGATATTTAATTTATTATTTTGTTGATTTAAGTTAGTTAATTTATTGATTATTATTTATATGTAGCACATGATTTATTTTATGCTGTAGAAAATTGTTAGATGGTAGGTGATATGATTTGCACTAGTTTAGGGTTATGATTTAGTATTAAGTTAAGGGTTAGATTTTATGGTTAAGATATTGATTTAGTTTTAGGTTTAGAGTTAGATTTTAATCCCTTAAACCTAACCCTAACCCTAATCCTAACCCTAACCCTAACCCTTCACCGTACACAATAACCCTAACCCTAACACTAAACCCTAATCGTAACCCTAAATGGTAACTTTCTGTGATCATGAGGTAGATTGTCATTAAATTTGAATAATTTTGGGATTAGAAGATTATAGAAAATCGGTAATCCTAGGGAATAGTGTTTAGAATGGTTTAGAAAGGGGCTTCATCTGTTATGCATATCAACAATCTCCGAGTCTTTAGAATTGCAATGAAAATGACATGTGGGTATGGGATAATCCCAATTTTGATGGTGAATTAGAACCCTTTGCTCGCTGCTTGAGCGTCTCAGAGTTGGTGGGTAAGGAGTGTATACAACAGTACTCCCCAAATTGTGTTGTTATGCAATTTCGAATGGATCAGGACATTCCTTGTATGCTAGCACATTACAATGAGAATCCTTGGATAAGTTATAGTCAGCCAGTGAAGGATACAAATATGTATCCATGACTGACTAACTATAACTTATCCAAGGATTCTCATTGTAATGTGCTAGCATACCAGGAATTTCGTGATCCATTCGAAGTTGCATAACAACATGATGTGACGAGTACTGTTGTATATACTCCTTACCCACCAACTCTGAGACGCTCAAGCAGCGAGCAAAGGGTTCTAATTCACCATCAAAATTGGGATTATCCCATACCCACATGTTATTTTCATTGCAATTCTAAAGACTCGGAGATTGTTCATATGCACAACAGATGAAGCCCCTTTCTAAACCATTCCAAACACTATTCCTTAGGATTACCGATTTTCTATAATCTTCTAATCCCAAAATTATTCAAATTTAATGACAATCTACCTCAGGATCACAGAAAGTTACCATTTAGGGTTACGGTTAGGGTTTAGTGTTAGGGTTTAGGGTTAGGGTTAGGGTTATTGTGTACGGTGAAGGGTTAGGGTTTAGGGTGAATAATTTAACAACTGTATCTGCTGATTATAGTTCATTGATTTATTAACTATAAAATGGTTCCATAGATGGTTGATTCATCATCTTCGCGGTCTGCATCGGATGACGAGGGTCAGACATTGGATCCGACGACCCACGTTGTGCCTACCCCATATAAATGGGGGGTTTTGCGGAGGCGTATCCAGAGATGTCACGTTTCACAAGCAGTGTGGAACGGTGACAAAGATCGTGTGTTGAAGACTCGGTGTGGCAAGATATCAGGGGGCCCAAACTGTGATGATATTCCTGCTATCGTTTCGGTCATGTTAGGCCAGGCAGGATTCTTACATGTCGCACGCATGCGACATATTCAGGTATAAATTTTGTAATTGGATAAGTGTACATGCAAATTAATTCCTATAAATGATTTATTTTTATATGTTTTTTAAACTTTACTTCAGATCGACCCTCCACTTATCAGTGCTTTGGTTGAGCGGTGGAGACCTGAGACACATACGTTTCACACGCCACAGGGTGAGATGACCATCACGTTGGAAGACGTGGCTGGTATATTAGGATTAGGCAATGAGGGTGAGGTCGTCACCGGAGCTACGTCTAACGACTGGCGTAGCATCATCGAGGACGTATTTGGTCATCCTCCTCTGGAGTCTGAGGTTAGAGGAGGATTACTGCGGCTGGGCTACTTTGATAGGAATTACGCGCGGTGGGACGAGGTGGGAGGGGAATTGGTCGAAGTTATCAGGTTTTCTAAGGCTCACATCGCGCGCATCATTGGCGGATGGCTTCTATGCGACAAATCCGGCGACAACACTGTCGGTTGTCGCTATGTCCCTTTGCTAGCAGGGGACATGACTGATATAGCTAGGTATAGCTGGGGATCTGCGGTCCTCGCATATTTGTTCAGACAAATGTGCGAGTGTACAGATCCAGATAGGAGTGACATCGGTGGGTGTCACGTGCTACTACAGATATGGGCGTGGCTCAGATTTCCACCCATTGCCCCAGCTATACCCCAGCCTACTCATCAGGAGTGGCATTACGGCCACAGGTATGCGTTCTTAGTTTCTTTTATTAATGACCTTTCCACCCATTTCTTTTATTAATGTCATTTATTCGAAATTTAGGTTTAATGCTTTAGAGAAGTATGTTCCACACAACCTTCCGTGGTATCGGGTTACGTTAGATTCCCTTGCTCGGGATGAGGTACGTTATGTTATTTGCTTAAGTTTTGGATATTTTGCATTTGTTGTAATCATTTTTCTTTTGTAATTGTGTGTTTAACTATTTTGTTCAGGTCGTATGGCAGCCGTATGCCGGGTATCATTTCCTTGGTGCTATTGAGCATGAGCGACTGTTGTGGATGGCAACTACGCCAGTGATATGCTTCCACACAGTCGAATACTCTCACCCTGACTGATGCATGCGATAGTTTGGAAGGGATCAGCCCATCCCTGGAAGTCCGAGGAAGTTGACAGGCGTGCATGACCTATCCCTGCGAGGGAAACAGATGGATAATTGGACCCGCAAGCTCCGACCCTTTATTCGTCGTTGGGATCGTAGGGACCAGCACATAGAGCTGCCCCCCCAACTGATCGGGTTCATGTCACCAAACCATGAGTACATGGCTTGGTACAGGGAGAACGGGAAACGATACATCACGAAGATGGCTGCGAAGATGGGTCGTGGTGTAAGTGTTATTTAAATATAATTTGTAAACTAATTTTCGTTATGATGTCGTTGTTGTCTAGACTAATCAATTTGTTGTGGAATTTGTAGCTTGATGGACTGGAGATGATGTATTGTGCCAGTGGCAAGCAGGAGTGGCCTGGGTTCAGCATGGACTACCTGCACGAGGAGCTTGGTCGCATTATGTCGATGTTTCGACAGAGCTGTAGGTTGGAGGAGCCAGGCCCAGCTACACCCCCATCACAGCTTCCAGATGAAGATGACCCGTATGTGGATGTTCCTCGTAGCCGTCGTGAGGGACACGGACTGGAGCGTCACCGGAAAGTAAGGCGACAAGTTCCTGAGATCATACCCGCTCCCAAGCCTCGCGCTGAAGGTATCTATAGGGCTCCAGTGATAGCACCCATGTACGGCACCCAGACTTTCTATTACCAGTCTCCGCAGCAGCCGGATATGGGCTATCAGGGGTTCAGTACGCAGAGCGACATGCCACCACGGCCAGAGTACGGGTCACAGCATGTCTATTATGCCCCAACTTTGGCCACGGCTCCACCGGACTGTGGGACTAGTTCTGGCATTCCTGCTACTCCGGAGTGGACTGATGAGGACATTCAGAGGCCGGTTGATTTTAGTCCGGATAGTCATGGAGATTGGTCAGCGCATGGGGAATACGACACCCCAATCCCTGACCATCTTGACCTAGAACCACAGGATCCGATGACTGCATGCCCACCAGTATATGCAGCCCATCCTCAGCCAGCCCCCTCCGATGCAGGGCCTTCCCAGGCAGCCCCTTCTCAGTCATCACATCATCAGGTTGTGCATCCTCAGCCAGGATCGTCGCGACGACGTGTTAGACGGGTTAATCCTGATCGTTTAGCGCGTCATCATCAGTGGCCACCTGAGTCATAGGGTTTATTTGTATTTACATTTGTGTTTATTTATTTGTTATTTCTTGTAATGTACTGTATTTGTGATGGATATATTTATTTTTTGTTGTTATGAACTATATTTTTTTTTGTTATAAACTTTATGCACCAATTTGTTTTTGGTTAACTTCAAATGTAGTATAAGGACCGTCATTAGAGATTGAACACGCCCAATAAATGGAGGCGTGACTGCACACGCTCAAATAGGGCGTGACCGGACACGCCCAACAGATGGAGGCGTCACTGAAGACGCCCAACTTAGGCGTCACAGAAAAGGGGGTCACGCCTACAGTTAGGCATCATTGAACCTTATATAAGGCTTACCACCCAACACAAATTTCATCGACTACTCCCTCAATCTAAATACTTGCCTCTGTAACTGTAAGATTGTTTTGCTATGGCATTCTTAGCAGAAACAGGCAACCAAACCATTGATAACTCAAGATTAGCCTTCATTTTTCCAAATGGATCGATGAAACACAACGAAAGCGGTGTTTCTTTTGAATGCCCCTCTCCAATACCAATGCGGGTTCCCGATCGGTGTTCCTTTGAAACACTGAAGCGTAGGATGAGCGACACCCTTATGATAAGCGACGACCAGTTTGTTGATGAAATCTACTACAGACAGCCAAACCTACGTCCAGGTGACCAATGTTTTTTTCATTCTTTTCAACTTACAAATGATAACGATGTCTGCGTAATGTTGATGTGCAATGAACAACTTTCGAGCATTGGGCCTATAGAAATATTATGCACCATAAGAAGAACGCCTGAGGGTATACTCAACCTGCTTCAATCCACCATGGTCCCAACACATGATGCAATGCTATATTACAACGGCAAGTGGAACATACCACGACAAGGCGGTTTTGTGGGCTATGCATTCACGGGAACAAATCCAATCAGATTTGACATTCCTTCGGGCTGCAACATCGAAACACTGAAGTATCTAATCAAGCAAGTTGCGCCTGTTGGACTTCCCCCTAATGGAATCCACAGGTCACAGGTGGTTACAAAAATTTTTTTTAGACAGCCACAGCATCACGCTTATTCAGACAACACAATCGAGTATCACATCATACAGTTGCAGTGCGATGAAGACATGTTGAAGGTGTTAGCTGAATCCAACTACTGGAAACGATTTTCTCCGATACAAATCTTAGCTGTCTTTAGCAAACCCGTACCCGAATTGGAATAACGCATATGTTACACCAGACATGTGAAACTATGAATTTGCGTTGTTATTTTCTTAATTAACGTTGTTGTTTTCTTAATTTATGTTAACCGTGTTTTGTAACCACTGTGTTATGCGAATTAATGAAGATAATGAAATGGTAAACATAGTCTGAAACATAATGTCATCCCCAAAAATACAAAACATGTTAACACAGGTAATGTTACAAATTATTTTAAATTAACTACTGAAATCATGAAACACCAGGATGATGAGGACAAGCTCTCCGATTATGTCCAACAGCCTTGCAAATTCCGCATCTGCTGCGTCTTTGACTGGTTTCGACTTCGTCCATTTCGTTGCGAATTCTGGTCGCCTTTGGACGACCCTTTCCACGCAACATTTGCCTGTTGGATATGATAACTGGACCATCACTCGGTGGAATGGCACCTTCATGACCAATTGGCTGCCATGGGATTGAATAAGCCTGCACCAAATTACTTATGAGGAACACATCATCGACATACTGAAATGGATTCTGTCAGACATGTAAAGCAGCTGCTGTGGCGTGACTGCATGGGTATCTGAATGCCTTAAACTTGCCACATTGACAAGACCGCTGTCCAAGGTTGACTGAATATGACATCTCGCAGCCATCCAGCACCTCAAACTCTGTTCGGTCAACATTATAAGTACTTACATGGTGGGCTGTAGCAACGGACTGGTTATGCCTCATAGCATCAACCACATTTCTGCAATGGCGCGCTGAACCCTCAACCTGTGAAAGAGCCGCCTGACCCCTCGTTACAAAATATTCAACCAATCTGCTGTACGTGTGTTTCACCAAAGCAGTTATAGGCATGTTCCTTGCTCCCTTCAACACCCGGTTGACTGATTCAGACAAGTTTGTCGTCATATGGCCAAATCTCCTCCCTTCTACATCATATGCACGCGTCCACTGTTCCTTGGGGATGCTATCAATCCATTCTGCAACCTCAGGGCTGCTATTACAAAATCGTTCTAATGCCACCTCAAAATCAACCATACAGGAATTATAACCTGCAAAACAATCATCCAATTAACACTAATCTACTTACAATATGAAATATTTTAATACTCCGTCATAATTGTTAACCATACCTAAATTCATCAGGTTCTTCTTCAAGCGTTGATTTCTGAACTTTTGATTAAAATTACTGGCAATATGACGGAGGCAAAACACGTGATGAGCATGAGGGAGTTGCCAACCAGCATGATTTGCCACAGCAGATAGTATGCTGCGGTGCCTATCTGAAATCAGACAAATGTTTTGCCTCTGAGTAACGTGAAAACGTATGTTAGCCAGAAAGTATGACCAAGCTTCCAATGTCTCCCCCTCGACTATGGCAAATGCCAGTGGCAGGCATTCGTTGTTGCCATCCTGGGTTGTGGCAATCAACAATTTCCCCGTATACTTCCCATACAAATGAGTGCCATCAATCTGAATGATTGGTTTGTAGAAATTAAATGCCTGCCAACACTGTCCAAATGTCCAGCACATGCGATGAAACACACGCTTTCCCCGTACCAGTCGATTTTCCACAAAATAATCATTCGTTTGAATGTCATAAAAAGCACCTGGTGAAAAACGAAGCATTTAGCCACACCACCTGGGCAAAAATGCATATGATTCTTCCCAATTCCCGTAAACCATTACCATTGCTTTCTGCTTCGCGAACCAGGCCTTACGATATGAAACTCTGAATCCAAATGTATGGGCGATCCTTTCCCGAAATAATGAAATCGACACAGACGGTTCCTCCTTGATCATTCCTAACAATGCAAAAGTAACATTCACATTAAATTTTACCATTATTCAACACATACAGAGGAAATTTTACACACACGTACCTACTACAATTGAGGCAATAACATCAGCATCAAGCTGTCTATGACCCTGTGAAATGTGGTCGTTAAGGCAGTTGTGATTGCCGCCCCATCTCGAAACAATGCACTTCTCACCGAACGCCGGTTTAGTTACCCTAACCCTCCAGGGGCAACCCTTTTTATGAGCAATACACCTCATGCTAAACTTGTTAGGCTTGCTCTCAACCACATAAGCCTCTTAATGCTCCTTCATCAGGTTCTGCTTACATGCGATCTGTGCATCCTTTTTGGAGGAAAATTCTTGTTTAACAAACAACGGATCCCCTAATTGCCATGGACCCTGCACTGAACCAGAACCGAAACCGGTAAACGATTCTTCTTCGCTTGGATGACTCCAATCAATATATGTGTAGTGAGGAATTCCATCTCAAAAAGGAGTCACCTCAGCACCTTCAAAAACAAATGTGGTAGAATAAATATAGCATGCACACAAATATGCAAAGTGTAAATCACTTAATAATTAATTTTACTAATGTTACATACCTTCAACAGGATGTTCTGGTTGTGAACATCCTACGTCAGGATGATGATGCATTCCAGACGACCCCACATCAGTGTATGCTTGGAATCCAGTCGCATCAACACCAACATCGTCATCATTATCCGACGCACTAGCATCCTCTTCAAGAAGACGATCCTCCATTGCAATGTTTTCATCATCGTCATCCTCTGCATCGTCATCCATAACCCAAGTTGGGTCATGTGAATCTTCTTTAGACACGTTCACAACTGGATCAGCATATGACGATGTAAGCTTTGCAGCATTTACAGGAACTGACATAATAGGTAACATAGCAGCCACCACACCAAAGTCCACCTATAGCTCTATAAAATCTCGCCTTGCCAGTTTAAAAAATTCTTGAATTAGCAATTGTAGGTCTTCATCGTCCACAACTTGAAAACCCATGTAATGTTCACGTTGCCATAATCTCTGTAATCTGTAAGATACTTTGGTTGTCTTGCAAAGCTAATTTTTGTCAAATCTTCTGATGTAAATCACCCATTATAGAGCTCCGCTTCAACAGTGTCTGACGTTTCTCCCCTTCAAAAACAACACCTTCTCTCCCTTCAAATATTCTTCCACTATAATATAACACAACACGCACAAACTCGTCATCACCTGAACTCATTTCTTCCACTCAACAAAAACAAACACTTCTTCCTAGAGCTTAGCTGTACACATAAATTTCAAAAAACT
The DNA here is from genome assembly GCA_007407185.1 of Glycine tomentella. NCBI lineage: Eukaryota > Viridiplantae > Streptophyta > Magnoliopsida > Fabales > Fabaceae > Glycine > Glycine tomentella. The sequence continues at coordinate 284,121 of PYAF01000384.1, forward strand.
GTGTTAGAATATCTTCTTAAACCTTAAACCCTAGCTTTAAGGCGTATAAATCCTAATTCCTAAACCCTAAACCCTAGTCTGTTAGCCCTAATATGTGAACCCCAATCTGTCACCACTAAACAGCATGAAGATGACCTAAACGTGTACACTAAACCCTAACCAGACTACCCTAACCTAAACTAAGCTATACATCATAAGAAACATTTTCGACAACACTAAACCCTAAACACTGACAATTTCATAATACAATATATTAACTAATATACATAATTAATCAAATAACTTACTTGTTCGCAGAGCTTCGCTGCAAAATCACTCACACTGCACTTCTGCAACTCGATTCAACACTGCGCAACACTGAGCAATGAGGGAAAACTGGAAGCGGGGGAATATATACCCACTGGTCACGCCCAGAACTGGGCATGACTGGTCACGCCCAGAACCAGGCGTGACTACCCCCCTAGTCACGCCTGGTTCTGGGCGTGATCAGTTGCCCCAGATTGGTAATTAGTTTCAAAACAGCACCAAATACGTAATTTTTTATTTAAATTGTATTTAATTGGTTCTTTTGCCTAACTATTGAATATAATTTTTGAGGATGTTACACTAGCTACTTGAGAAGGCAATTCGAAAAAAGGAATATTGAAAATGGGTAGAGATGATAGTATCAAATTTATCAAACAAATTCTTTGGACATATGACAGGGACTTGTACCTCCAAGGGCAAGTTTCTTCTTGAATTTTGCAAGGATGGGCTTCCATGTTTCCACTCTTCTCGGATTGGCTCCAATTGGCATTCCTAGGTATGTGAAAGGCAATGAGAGTAGACTACAATTTAGCAATCTTGCAAACTTTACCACTTCAATACCCTCCACTCCCACCGCCCCCAAATGAGCTCTTGAAAAAGTTAACTTTTAACCCGGATGCTAACTCAAAACATCTCATCATACACTTTATGGTCATCACATTCTCCAAGGAGGCTTCTCCCAAAAAAATAATATGATCCACAAATTGTAATAAATTGACTTCCACTTGATCTTTTCCCAGAAGGTAGCTAGAGAATAAATTCTTTAATGTAGCTTCTCTCATCAATCCACTAAGGCCCTTTCCCTACTATGACAAAGAAAGGGTGTCAAAGGATCTCCTTGTCTTAACCCTCTTTGCAACTTGAATTCATTGGATGGGCTCAAACAAGAATCAAGACCATACTAGTAGCCAAACAATTATTTATTCACATTATCCATTTCTCGTTGAACCCTAGCCTCTTCATCATGTACAACAAGAACTCCCAACAATCAGAGTCATGCTTTTTTGTTCTCCACTTTAAAAATAAGACACTTCTTCCTCCTAGCTTCAATAACAACTTCATTGGCTATCACTACACTATGCACAAGATTCCTTCCTTCTATAAATGCACTTTGTCTCTTGTCAATCACCTTATCAAGGACCCTTTTCAACCTATTGGCCAAAATTTTCACAAGAATTTTATACATGCACCCCACAAGTGAAATTGGCCTAAAGTCCCCCAAACTTTGTGGCTCATCAACTTTTGGAGTTACTGTAATAAAGGAAGCATTGATACCTCTTAGAAGTACACCATGTTGATGAAACTCCACCATAAACTTCATAATATTATCCTTCATCAAATACCAAAATCACATGATAAATTTAAAGTTGATCCCATCCAGCCCCGGGCATTTCATGTTTCCACAACTTCATACCGCTTCTTTTACCTCCAACTCATCAAAGTTAGCCACTAGCATCATATTATCTTGCTCCATAATGTCCTTGAAATGCACACCATCAAGTTTAGGCCCTTCCCATCTTTCTTCGCTAAATCATTTTTCAAAAAATCTTGTTGCCTCTTCCTTCACTCTCATAGGTTCTTCTATCCAACAATTGTCTACATTGATCCGTCTAAGCTTGACCTTATTCATTGTCTTTCATTCTTGATCAGAATGGAAAAAACATTATTGTTGTTTGCATGGTAGAGGATCAAATCAAATTGATCTATGTAAAATTTGCGACATGAAAGTGTTCGATTCTCACACATGTTTCACAAAATCATTAGCTTTTTTTTTACTATATTGATCGAAATACATTGTGTAACAAAAATACTTAATCAATCTTAAGATTCATGAAACAAAATGATAGAAATTAAACACAAAAATGGACTAGTTTTTTGTAAAGAAGCTTTTATTTTTTTTATAATTTTTAAATATTATAGTGGTAGTTTTTAATCGTCACTAGGTCAATTATATGTGCAGAAACACATCTAGAAAATAAAGTACTACCTCTATTCTTTTTTATTTGTATTTTTTAAGGTTATTTTATAGAAACCAAAAAATATAATATTTTTTTATTCTAATAAAATAGTTGTGGAGTTTTCTATTTTGTCCTTTCCTTTTTCTACTCCACAATAAATACATGTGTAAATTAATTAAGACTTAAATATATTTTTCATACTTGTAATATACCTCTTTTTCATATTACTACCTAACCTTTTGAAACTTTTTCTTTGGTACCCGTCGTTAGTCTAAGTTCATTAAGTGATGATGTGGCTGATAGAATGCCACATCATGTTGAGGTTGGCTAATTTGTTCTACCATAATTTTTCACATCTTTTACATGTTTTTAATTTTAGTAAACTGTTAATGAAAGATCTATAATACCCTTGTGTTTCTTCCTCAACCAACGCACCACCAGCATCCATGATGAACACATATGAAGAATATCAAATATCAATGAGATTTACAAAAAAAAATGAACTTAGATATGTAAATTAAGTCACACACACTCAAAACAACATCAAAGACCAACTTTGATCTACAAACAAAAGAATAAAATGAACTCAGATTTGCAACTCAAATCATGCTCACTCTACAAATCTTCAAGCACTTGTTACATCTTTGGCAAGCATACCAAATCATACAAGTAGTAAAATAGAAAGTCCAATTATCATTTTCCCAAAGGACTTGTTCAATAATTGGCAATTTACACATTTTTTATTTACTAGACAAAATATAGAGCAAACTTAAATTAACAATGATTAAGGTTTGAAGTTTAAGGTGAAAACTTGAAATAAAACTAATAAAAGAGGTTTTTGATTCTCAAAGATCTAAGTTATGGACAAGAGTTATGCGAAACACATTAGAAGAGAATGATTGGGATTCGACTTTAGTAAACCACTCCCTCATGCATAAACAAGCTATTAATATATGTTTATCATTCATTTGTTATCACCAACTCATAAAAATGCTCAGTCTTGAATTCTTTACAAGAAAAGCCTGAGTCTCATGACTAAACTACCAATCCCTTGCATAGCTTAGCCAAGTTACTTGCTTTAAGAAAATGAGTCAAAGGTGACTAATGGGTCTTGCTCTATTTCTAGCAACAATACCCATTAGGTGCTCTTCTAATCAAGTAAATGGATGGTCAAGCCAAAGCAAACATTAAGCAAAGAAGAAAATACTTAACAATGAACAATGAACATATATTAATAACTCAAAAGATATACATGAGTTTGGATTTAGTTACATCAAACCCCAATCAAAGTAATAGAGAACTATCCAAAGAGCATGAAGTTCTAGAAGCCTCCATGAATTGAAGAGTCCAATGACAAGGTCCAAAACCAAACTTCTACAAGAAGAGATGACCAAGAGAATCATGGCTAGACTATTTAACAAGGGCAAGGATGGAGGAAAACACAAGGAGCTGAATTGGAGAACCTTGAAGATTGTAGGAGAGCTCGCTTAGTGCGAATGCCTCGCTTAGCGCAATTCCTTTCGTAATTTCTTTAATTTTCCTAGTTTTCATAATTTTCATATTGTCGTAATTTAGTAATTTCTTATTTGTGTAATGGCCTCAATGTGGACTAAAATAGGTCCAAACTATGCGTTTTTAGGTTTTATTATAGGCTTAACTCCATAAGTACTCAGACATTGCTATTTTGAATAACTTTTGATTGAATAAAATTAAGCATTTGTTTGAATTGAGAGCTTAGCCTCTTCTTGGTTCTTGGTTGAACGCAAATTGATTCTTATCAAGGAAAATTTCCTTTGTGACGAATCCTCCTCAACTTATCGTTCCAATAAGGATCGTGGTGTTATTCATTATCATCTTCTACTCTTTCCCACTATTTATCTGTAAGTTCTACTATCTATTGGTGTCTATAATTTGGCCTCTAGAAACGATCTAATCCAAGCATTCATGCCTTGGTAGTCATCACAAAGGGGAGCTCAACTACTTATTGGTGAGAGGAGCTTCAAAAATGGTGAAGAGAATAAGAAGGTGGAAAATTGAGGAAAGAGAGAGTCCCACATAGCTACACACGTCCAAAACCTAGCTCTTACGATGATTAGAATGTTATGTTTTCTTCCCGAAAAGTCCCTTTAATGGCTTTGTCTTTTTCTCATTAAGTGACAGCACAACATTTATGGCTCAGGGAGCCAAATTCTCATTGGGCTAGAGCTCCAATAATGAATACTAGAACTACATGGTTGGGCAAGGCACCCTTGTGTTGGATGGGCTAGAAATGTCTTCAAAATGAGTTTCTCTCTAGAAGTGCTATGGCTGGGCGAGATAGTCTCTTGTTGAGCAAGAGGCATCTTAGACTCTGGATACTACTAACGCTTGTGGCTAGGCACGCACCACTTTGTCTAGTTGGGCTAGAATTGAAACTATTTCTTTTTTATTTTGATTCATCCTCCTTGAATAGTAAACTTCCAAACCTTCATTTAAAACATAAGAAAACAAAAAAATTGATTCTAAAACCTAAACATACTTAAGTGATTCCTAATAAGCTAACTTCTAAGTAAAATGGGTGGTTACACTTAATAAATTGTTTAAGTTGGTTAACAAGTGCAATATTGAAGGTGAATAATGAATATAATTTTGAAATTTTGGGTGACATTTTTCCTGGAAGAAATAGACATTTTCGACCTATCATAAATAATTTATTAAAATAAAAAAAAAAGTTAATGATGTGAAAAATTATGAGAACTTATGTGACACCGATGACTAACAATAGATACCAAAGCCCAAATTTTTAAAATGTCAAGAAGTAAAATAAATAAAAAAATTAGGTAGTAATTTGAAAAAGATATACATATATATATATATATTACAGGTATAAAAACATATTTAAACCATTAATTAAGGATAAGGAAACAAGCAAAGATATAATTGATAAAAGAGAATTAATATGATCTTGAACTTTGCAAATAACATATAAATAAAAACAAAAACAAAAACTCTCCAAAATTTGATAATTAAATAGGAGTATTATTTTTTGGAGATATTTAATTGTCATTATGTTAAAACTAGTTTTTGACAAGTGTCATGCATGTAGTAAACAGTTTGTTTGTGTGATTACTGGATGATTTTGTATGAAATAATATAGTTCTCTATCAAAAAAATGTCAAATTTTTATTCAATAATTTGTTTTTGACATATAATAAGTAAAGCAATAAAAAAATAATTCAAATTAATAAAAGATAATATGTGTTATCATGTATATTGTTCAAACATATATGTAATTCTTCAATTATTCTTTACATATACCAAACATGTGATCAAAGAAAAAAAAAACAGTAATATATGATTTTATATGTAGGAATATCAAATGAAATATATTTTGAATTTTAACAAAATGAAAACCTGTGTTGTAGTATGTTTATGATAGCAAAAATGTTTAAGTTTCAATTTCATAATGTATATGTTTTCCTTGTGAATTTGAAACCACAAAATAATGTTGAAGGTTACACAAATAAAGAAAAAATGGTAATAAATATTGAAATATTATATTAAGTTAGTTTATACTAAGCATATGATAGAAAATTATATGTAGTAATAATACTAGATTTAAATTTTGAAAAACTTCTCTATAAACAATATTGGAAGTGCTATTTGAATTATCTTCATCCTCATTACATATTTGAATCTTTAATCTTTCACCTATTATAACTCTAGATATGACCACATATAGTTGTCAATGTGAAAAAAAATTGGTCTTAACAGTTTTTGTTGATTGAGAAATTATCTTGACTTTTGTTTATTATTAATTGCAAAGGAAACAACTGTTAGAAATTACTTATGCTAAAACTGCAAAAGAAAAATGGTATGAAAAAATGTAAATTGTCTATTATAAACAAAAATAATAACTCAAAAGCATTCAGTTTAGTCTTATCCGTACTCATAAAACTATTGAAAAACATAGATGAATTTTTTATTGTTGGCATTGATAATGAACTCGTGTCAAAAATCATCATTTCAAACCAATTGTCTATAATATAGTGTATTGCAATAACATGATGTCTCCAAGGAAAAGAATTTAGTAATTTTCATACCACATTTGAAATGGGGTTTGTCATGACCATCCACTGAAGAAACATATAGGATAATGACATTTTCATTGAGATGAGTTTCGTATGTTAATTCAGGTTGCAGACGATCTCCCCAATAGAAAAAAAAATAATAAAAAAATGAAACATTTTAAAGAAAAAATATTAAGATTCAAGGTTATTACAATTATAAAAAATTATAAATATATATTTTTAGGAGTTTATTTTGTTGTAAAACTCCTAAACCAATCCATAAATGTTTCTCTCTCTCTTGAAGACATCATCCTAGAAAATATTAACATGCACACATAAGGTAAATACAAAAAAAAAAAAAAAAACAACTTACATACGTTGTAGTAATGATGTTGAAGAAGAAAATAATAGAAAAGATAAAGATTTCATAAATCTTCTTTCACCATCTTGTTTATATGAGAAAAAAAAGTTGTAACTCCATGAAATTATTTAATAATATAATCATACTTTGTTTTTCTTCAAATTATTGCATTTAAGTCATACGTAAGTACTGTTATCTAATGTAACTGAGTATAAAATATAAATTTTAAACCAGATTAAATAATAATTAAGGAGATTTACTCATTTAATTTTTATTAATCATGTTTTCATAACCGTTAATTTTTTTTAAAATTCATTTTTTAGAATACTATTAAATTAAAATTTTAAATTGTTTATTGATTTTAAAACTGATTTTTTAGAATACTAGTAAATTAAAATTTTAAATTTTTTATTGATTTTAAAATTGATTTTTTCGAATGCTATTAAATTAAAATTTTATTTGCAAATTATCAACACAACTGATTGAATATAATTTTAGTGGTTGTTAATATCAATAAAACATTATTAC
>PYAF01000384.1:294139-325626 GCA_007407185.1 Glycine tomentella
TATATATAATTTGAAAAACAATTATGTGATCAATACTTGTTAAGTTCAATAAAATAACGTTGAGAATTTATTTAATACATGATTATTAGTTTATTACAAATTTTATTTTGGTTTTAAAAAATAACTTTAAAATATTTTTAATATATAATATTTACAATTTAAGTAATTCTTATTATTTAACATTTTAATTTCGAAAATTTAATTTATATAACTACTTCAAATTTAAATCCTATTTATTATTATTATTATTATTATTTAAAAAATAAATAAGGCTTTGAATTTTATATATTCTGTCAAATATCTTTTTGAATACCAAAATTATAATGATAATAATATTAATTATTATTATTATTATTCTTTATGCAATAAATAAGGATAAAAATAACATGAAAATTAAATAATATCTATCAATTTTGTATACATTAATTTAAAAGGAAATTTGTTTTATGCACATTAATTTTATAACGTTTTTTTTCACATTTTAATTGCTAATACCATTAATTGTTAATCACTGTGAAACATTTTTTTAAGCTTATTATTATAAAAAATAATTTTCCCAAATTACCCACCTACTGTAAACATATTATAAAATTATTTTTCCCAAACTACTCACTTTTTTTTTCAAAACTATCCTCACCTACCTCCTTATATATATATATATATTATTAATGACATTAGTTTTAAAAATTATGGAAACACAATATTGAACCAAATTTAAAAGACAATGGATTAGATTGAATTTTTAAAAAGATAAAATATCAAACTCAATCTAGAAAAAAAAATAAAGGACGGGAAGTATAAAAAAAATTATTTATAGAAATTGAAGATAAGTATCAATGATTTTTAACAATTCACATACACTGTCAAATTAACTAAGCTAAACCACCCTATAGATACAACTTGCCATAAAATTATAACTACTATCACCACTTTATTTTGTAAGAAAAAAATAATTTTAAATGTATTAATTATGAGTTTTTTTCAATTTTTCTACAATTATTTAAATTGATTGAGACGGATAAATAAAATGATTGAGGAGTTTCCCACTTCCTCTAGATGTCGAGATACAATCAGCGTATCAAAATTTTGCATGATTGTTTTTTTTTTTTTCTTTTATAAATGAAGATCAAATTGGAGTGTTCTTTATGACCTTGTTTCAAACATTAAATTTTCATTACCTCACCAAAATAAACATTAAATTTCCATTTGAATTTAATTAAATATATATGGACACTCATCTAATTATATATTATTAAATATATAGTAAAAAATTTAACTTTTATAATAATTATCTTAAAAATTATATATAACATAATTTCTTATTATTTGATAATATAAAAATGTTTATATTCAGTGGCGGATCTAGGACCCTGGGTCAGTGGAGGCAAGTTATTTAAAAAAAATAAAAACTTGATAATTATCATTATCATATGAGATAATTGGGTTCAAACACGAAGATAAAATGTATAAAATATTAAATTTTAAGATAAATATGTGCATTTTATTAAAATAAGAGGGTACATTATTTACTCTCACACGTGAACTGACAAGAAAATTCAAATACATAAATTACGGGATGCAAAATATAAAATTAGGATGTGCAAAATATAATATTTTTGAACAAATATTAGTAATTTTATTGAAATAAGAGAGTGTATTTGCCCACCCTCAATCCAACCTGGGTCTGCCGATGTTTATACTAATACAGAAATTAAAATCTTTTCATATTGTAGTAACAATTGATGGAATCTCAATTTTTTTCGACACTAATGTGTTACCACCACCTTAAAATTATATTGTATTTGGTGACTTACATGGAATTTAATAAGTCAAAATTATCTAATTCATTACTCTAAAAAAAAATATTATTCCAACAAATTCAATAAGATTTAACCCTATTATAACAAAAAACTAATTTTTGTCTAGATTAGAAACCACATATGTCGCTTAATCCACTAAATCTTGATTGTCATTGGCTCAAGAAACTCTTGTACACAAAGGTAATTAAATACAAATTTTCTCTTTAAATAGATTATTCTCCCAAATATTAACATAACATAGTTTTACACTATTAAGTCAATCTTACCAGTTACAAAAAGACTAATTTAATGAGAGAGAGAATAGTTGTAGAACTAAAGTGATAAAAACATAAAAGACCCAAACAGAAATATTAGAGTATTTAAACATTTTAACAGGACCTTTATTAATTTTATTTTCTTAATATTTTTTTAAACATTACCTTAAGACAATAAATAGATAGCAAGTGGTTGATTTGAGTAATGATATGCTCAAGTTACTTAAGCAAGTAGTCAAAGAATTGATTGAAATGGATCAACGACCCATCTTTTAAGTCCTTTCAAATTCTGCCAAAGAGATTAGTCTCAATAATCTATAAAAATACCCTTTACAATCATTTGTGTATAAAAAAATTAACAATATTGTTTCAAGTATTCTATATTCTAAATCAAACTGCCCATTCTTAAATAAAATTGTTTTTAGTAGTCTCGGGCGCAAAGTCATAAAAATTTCTCCTAAATTAAACATACTATTTTTTTATAAACATTTTTAGAATTCATAAATTCTCCAAGTTCATCTTCTTCTTCTTCATAGAAATGTATTGAACAAAGGGAGTTAAGTCTCATTTAAAATTGTAGATTTACATAATACTAATATAAAAGAAAAATCAACTTTAATCCCATTCTAAAAAGTCCATAAAGCAAGTATATTTTCATTTGGAAATCACTCAAGGAAAATATTCAGGATCACATATCATGGCTTAAGCCCTAACCATTATCACTTAAGTCATAATCATCATTGCTTAAGTCCCACTACTCCCAATGATCACGTTAACCTCACAGTTGTCATCTCTTAAGCCATGACAATTCTCACTTAAGTCACCAATCACAACTTAAGCGACATATATCCATAGGTTAAGCTTTGGTGCTGACCGAGACTATTTTCATCTTGTTATAGCTTAAGTTACACATATCCACCGCTTAAGCTCAAGCGTTGACAAAGGCTAATACACTTTATCACAACTTTAGTTGCACATATCCATTGCTTAAGCTCTAGCACTACTAGAGGTTATTTTACCCTCTATCGACCGCACAAGTACTTATGTGATAGCAACCATGGCTTAAGCCATGCAAGTATTACATAATTTTGAAAGAAAAACATGGTTGTCTCATGGTTTCCAAACAAACCCAAAGCTTTCTCAACTCCATAAATACAATTTTCTCATTAACCAACACCATAAAAAGCTATTTCACACTCATAATCACACAAATATAGACTTCAAGGTAAAGCTTCTCTTACCAACTAGGTTTTGGGATTTTCATGAAGAAGAAACAAAAGAGAGAAACCTGGTGCTCTTGGAGATTTCTTTCCTTACTCTTGTTATGGGTTCACTTGAGGAGACATATCTTAATGCCAAAAGAAGCATCAACCAAATTTTGATCTATTCATCAAGATTTTAGATGAGACCCATTTCGATTTTTGAAAAAGATGAATTGAACCTAAAGATTGGAAGGGGGGGGGGGGGGGGGGGGACTTACCAACTAGGGAAGCTATGGAATTCAGAAAAAACAAGGTCCTCTTTGAGTGAATTAAAAAATCGTTGCTATTGAGAGGAGAAGAAGAAAGAACATCTTAGAGATCCAGGGAGAAAATATGAGAAATGAGAGAATGAAGAAGAATCTTCATATTTTAAAACACTTAAAGAGAGTGTTACCATTGCAAAATGGGCTTTTACTAGATTGCTACCCATTTTCTTAATTCACACCCCAAAATACTTGTGCTAAGACCCAAAAACTAAGTCCAACCTCATCTAAACTCACTAAAACACACAAAGCACAAAAAACATAATATTTTTAATTAGTTATTATATCAAATTACATAATTTAAGTTTAATTTCTCTTGCAACTTTTTTTATTAAACACTTATCATACGTTATGAAAACCACAACGTCACATTTCATTTTTTAAATCATAACTTATTGAAAGAAAAAAAGTTAACAATTATATATTATTGTTGATCTTGATAAAATAATACCTATATTATCTTAAATATGTTGTTTGCACTTATTACTATTTGCAATGAAAATATATAATAAACTATAAATTATTAAAAAGTATTTTTTAACATATAGTTATATATTTAAATTACTTTTCATTTTCAAATAGTAAATTCATGAAACATATCCATATTGTATATATCATTAATTAGAGAGAAGTGCAAACAACACACTTTATTATTAATTAAAATTTGTTGAAAATTATTAAATTAGGAAAAAGACTCATTAAATGTAAAGTTAAATTAAATTAGGAAAAAGACTCATTAAATGTAAAGTTAAATTCATTAAAATTTATGATTTTTAATAAATTTTAATCAATGATAAAAAATATGTTTAATTAAAAGATTGAGTGGGTTAGAAAATATATTCATAACATTCATCTTAATTAGATATTTAAAAGAATAAATTGAAAGGTGTCTCTTAAATATTCTAGCTGGAGATTCAAATCCTCTCCTCATTTAATATCATCTTAATTAAATCACCACTTGAGTTCTTGCATGTGTACATGATTGAAGGAATCTTCTTTGAAGAATCAAGTGAATGCATGTCTATATACGTATGTGTCAATTATTACTCATATGTACGACGTTCAGAAAAATAAATTGGCATATAAAAAAAAGGCAGATCATAGGTAGTTCATTTATAGATAGTTTATTTATATTCTGTTTGGTTTAGGGAAAGAAAAAAAAAACTACGTAGTATAAAAACAAAAGCAAAAAAAAAAAAAGAAAAAATTGATTACAAAAGTGATGAAAAAATTATTAGATTTTTAGGTCATTTTGCTGTAAAAGAAATATGAATAACATTGAAGAGACAGAAAAATAAAATTTTATCTCCACATATTTAGCTGGAAAGAAAAGATATATAGATGTTTTTTAATTAAACAAACAATAGATATATATGGGCTTTGGTAATTATATATATATATATATATATATATATATATATAATTTCTTGCATTTCATTACTTTATATTTTTAATATATTTACTCAAATATTATTTGATCAAAAGGAAGAGAGATCATATGACAAATGAGAAATGGGAGACCGATAATATAATTTGAAAGTAAAAAAAAAAAATGCAATGTCTTTTATTCTTTTTCATTGTTTGTATACTAATTTATATAGAAAAAATATGCATAAGAAGATTTACATTAGTTTTTTTCTTTCTCAACAATTCAATTGTTAAGCCAAACTAATAAGGAAAACATTATCTTAATTTTTCTATTTCTCCCCCACCTCTTTCTTTTCCTTTTCAATGAAACCAAAAAGAATATTAGTAATTTTCCCACATGGAACCAATGAAGAACTGAATTAAAAGTAATGCAATATTGTTTTCTTGTTATGGACATGTTTAGATATGTTTTTTTAGAAGTGCTTCCAAAAGAAGAAAATAAAAAAGAAAAAAATGAGATGAACTTTTCCATAAATAAAAATAAGCTATTCATTAGCTAATTTTTAGAAGTTCATTAATATAACTTATCTAAAAGATGAAATGACATCTACAAATGAGTTAATGAAAAACTTATTTTAGTTAATGGAGAAACTTATTTCATTTTTTTCTTCTAGAAATATTTCTAGAAAAACTTGCATCCAAACACGTTAGGTCCTATATTTCATTATGTTTTTTCATTTTATATATATATATATATATTGTCAGACTATCTCTGTTAAATTTCTCATTTTCTTATTCTAACATGTATATATATACCAATGAATCTCTAAATTTAGTTTTCTCAATTTTTCTACATATATTTCTCATTATGTTTTAGATGTTTAAAAGCTCAAAATGTGAACAATAGGTGTTCATAAATAATTTCTCCACAGAACACATAGACTAGTTAATTAGACAAAAAGAGAGGAATTGAAGACTTTGCTGGCCATTGCAATTGCATGTGCTTGTTTATCTTCTTGTCTCAAGGTTCAATTCCGTCATCCAACCGTACATGTCGAATGTAAGGAAGAAAAGCGTTTTTTTTTTCTTCTAAAGATCAAAATTCCACCAAAGTCGTTAATTAACAGATCCAGTTTTTAATATAGATATCACCGACAACCGCGTATTCTATCTATAAAATCGGGCACTTTCTTCAAGGATCATACGTAGTACTACAGTAGTACCTTCGTGTTTGAGAAAAGAAAAAGAAAGAAAAAGTTGTTTTGTTTGTTCGGTGAGAAAAATGGGTCCTCTTGTGATGGCTTCAAGGTTTCTTTGGTATCTTTGCTTTGTTCTAAGTGCCGTTAGAGTAGTCCACGTCCAAGCTAATAACGGTTGGCTTAACGCTCATGCAACGTTCTATGGGGCCAATCAAAATCCCACCACCCTTGGTGAGTCATTTTTAATGTGAATCTTATATAACTTGTACACCTAACTTTCTTGCATAGACATGCTAGTTTTATCTATATGTATATAACCAATATGATCACGTTAAACATCATTCATTATATTTGTATTGTAATATGTTCACTCTCACTCTTGATAGGAAATTAAACTTAATTGCAAATATTGCACCTGGACGTAAAAAGTTCTTTTCTCTTTCATAATCTTTTCTTTTTTTCTTATAACAAAAACGATTCTATCACCCTTACGAGGTGAGAGAGATCATGTATATGGAAGAGTAAAAAAGAAAATAAAATATAAGATAAAAACAATTATAATCATCTATTTACTCTCTTTCATCTTATTTCTATCCATTTTTCTTTATATATTGTCTTTTTTTTTTCTTTCTATTATATCACTTATCATATTTATCACTTCTTTTCACTTTTTTTTCCTTTCCTTTCCATCTCTCTTTTTTTCCACCCATGATTCACACTCCATTAGTTTTTATTGACACCGTATAATAAATAATGTAATGATAAAATGAGACAAATAAAAGAGAAAGAGAAAAAGAAATATTATGAAAGAAATAAAAGAGAAATGGGACGTAAAAAAAATCAAAATTATATTATTCTTGAAATAAGACTTGTAGTTTTCTCCACTCATGTATCTACTCCTCTCAAAATTAACTAAAAAGTTATTGGCGGTAGCTTTCATGATGTTATTTCATACCAATTAAACAACATTACTGCTTTGCATCACAAGACAACTATTGAAAAAAATAAAAATAATAATAATAATACAATGAATACAAACATTATAAAACTGAATTCTCCATCCTTTATTTCTCCCTTGACACGAAGCAAACATTTGTTCTCCACATTATTTTTAGGTCAATCAAGCATTGAATTAATTTTGTAACATTATATTTACAGGGGGAGCATGTGGCTATGATGACACCATTCATGCTGGGTTTGGTGTGAACACCGCAGCAGTCAGTACCATGCTATTCAGAGACGGGGAGGTTTGTGGTGCATGCTACCAGGTGATGTGTGACTATAGGGCAGACCCAAAATGGTGCCTTATTAGCCGCGGCGTGACGGTAACCGCCACAAACTTTTGCCCTCCGAACAACCACGGAGGGTGGTGTGATCCACCTTACCATCACTTCGACATGTCTATGCCTGCTTTCTTTCGCATTGCACGACAAGGCAATGAAGGCATTGTTCCTGTCCTTTATAGAAGGTATATATGTAGTAGAAAACACTTCCATCTTCTATAATTAAATTAAGAGGAATGTTAGTAATATTTTTTTAACACAATCACTACTATTTATTGGAATTTATTGAAGATTATAATTTTATCGAGGTAAATCTTAAATCCTATATAAACAAGATGTAGGACTTGTCAAATTTTATAATTTTTAATAAATTTTAATCAATAATAAAAAAATTATCAGGAAAAAAGTATTGCTGGCATTTTCTAAATTAAACCTGTGCCAACAAAATTATATAAAATTAATGCAAAAGAATAGCTTGATTTGTTGACACTTTTATGTCTATAAAGAGAAATCAATATAATTTTAGATTTCCATATTAAATAATTGATATGAAATAGCAAGTGGAGGAATATTACAACATCAACTTGAATCCCATTTAACTTTTAAAACTGAACTATGATTGTTTTACATTTTTTATTGCCATTTTATATTATTGATGAAGAGCATTTCTTTGTTTGCCTTTTATCTCGAATCTTTTTTTTTTTTCAAACTATTCTTTTTAATATTTAGTACCTATTTGGTTAACTTACTATAAATTAAATAAATAATCATTCTATTATCAGCTTTGTGCTTGATAATTTTTTTTAAAAAAGAAAACTACTATTTCATAAGAATAAATCGTTTTTAAGCATGTGTTTTCTTTATTAATTACCTCTTTTTCTCTCTTTCTTTCCATTGCATGTCTCATATGGTTTTGTAATGCAACTCATTATTTATATGAATACAGTAAATGAGCTAGATCTAACAAAACACTAATTTCTTCTATCATCATGTCTAGTTACAAGACTGACATTTAATAAATAATGTAAAGGGGGTGTAAAAAAGAAGACATGAAACAAATATTTTTCTTAATTGATCTACATACACATACAGCGATTGATCTTGATCTTCCTTCAATTATTTGATCAGCCTACCTTGCTTACATTTTGAGGTTTAGAAAGTGTAAAAAAAATGTTAATATGCTCTGTACCATAGAGCAAAACAAAATTAACACCAATGCAAAAAAAAAAAAGGGATATTGATAAAACAAAACACCATCACTTATTTTCTGTAATCAAAACAAAATAGCAATTGATCAACTATGAGGTGAGGAAAGTAAAGGGTTAAAAACCAACTATTCTGAGTATATTAGATCATTCACTTTTTTTTTTTTTATCGAGGAATGTTAATTGTTAATTTTAATTAATAGAGATATTCAAATCAAGAATCTCTCTCTTCCTTTTCCTTTCACCACCAAGCCAAACACCTTATAACTCCTTGATTATTCACTTACATATAATTAATTTCCATTTCTATTTCATGTACTTGATCTGAAGGGTGGCATGCAAAAGAAGAGGGGGAGTGAGGTTCACATTGAAGGGGCAATCCAACTTCAACATGGTGATGATATCCAATGTTGGTGGGACTGGGGATGTGAAGGCTGTGTGGATCAGAGGATCCAGAAGTGGGGCATGGCTGCCAATGCACAGGAACTGGGGAGCCAACTGGCAAAGCAGTGCAGATCTCAGAAACCAAAGACTCTCATTCAAGATGACATTGGTTGATGGGAAGACACTGGTGTTCCTCAATGTGGTGCCTTCCACTTGGAGGTTTGGACAGACTTTTTCATCAAAGAGTCAGTTCTTTTAGCTCCTCCTTGTGGTGATAATTAAGAGATGCCATTACACCAAATTAATTAACATGTCCACAACCATGCTGTTTTTGAAAAGGCTGGAGTGGAGGATATACATTATCTC
This sequence comes from Glycine tomentella, assembly GCA_007407185.1. Taxonomy (NCBI): domain Eukaryota; kingdom Viridiplantae; phylum Streptophyta; class Magnoliopsida; order Fabales; family Fabaceae; genus Glycine; species Glycine tomentella. The sequence continues at coordinate 303,544 of PYAF01000384.1, forward strand.
AATTCTCACATCATACTTTATACAGTTTCCTTCTATTCTTATTTTGTTAATTGATATTGTTTAAGAGAATTCAATAATGTAGTAGTGCAATGATGCTCAGGATTATACTCGATCTGCACGAGGCAGAGTCAAATGTGTGTTTGTAAAATTAAAATGCTCCAATTTTTGGGAGTACTTAAGTGTTTGTTATTTCAATATTTACATAGAATAAGAAAATGATGATGACATGATGTTAAGAAAAATTAACCGAAGCATCACCCTCTGTTTACTTTTCTTTTCTAACTAATTGCATTTTCTAATAATTTTCAATCATATTTTTTGAAGTTATATTTAAATTGATTATGTGTGCCTTCTCTATAATTTAAAATTATTTTATTAAATATATTTATATATTATCAAACATATAATATTCATAAACACCTTATTATAATATATATTAGTAAGTATATATTGAATTATTTATGACTATTTTTAAATTAGTAAATTGAAACATACTTCACACTAACAACGACATGATTAATAAGAAAATTAATCATAAATAATCGTTGATTTTAAAATAGTTAATATAAAAAATAATAAATTTATCATAATATTGATTTATATTTGATAATAATGTAAAATATGTATACACTTTAATACATATATTATTTAAATATTATTTAAACTTTTAATTAGCTGTGCTCATACATAAATTACTATTTGTATACACAAAAAAGAAAATTAACATTATAAAAAATTTAATTAATTATAACATGATTAATAGATAATATTATCTTTTACATAAGTGTTTTGACAAAATTGTTTTTGATGTATTATTGATGGAGAAACAACTCTTGTTATATAAGAGTTTGTTGCAATTGCACGATAATGATAAGCGTAAATTTAAACTATTTTGAACATTTAAACTAAGTGAAAGGATAATGGACTGAACTACTGTAATTATCAAACAGTTCCCTAATAATAGAAGATCTCGACAGATCTAGTTGGTTGCTTATCTAACATGTCCCCTCAAGATAAAGTCATCGTCTGTGACTTTTATGTTGGCCGTTAAGTCTTGAAGTCTTGCAATTGGCAGTGGCTTGGTTAGAAGATCCGTTAATTGATCCTCCGTGGACACGTGGGACACAAGTAGCTTGCCTAATAGAAGACTCAGACATTTATTTATTCTTGCTCAGGCTACCTAGTTATTGGTATTGAAGAGGAAGGATGAAGTGATTCCCTGAACTTGCTCACGATCGATCAAAATGGTAGTCAAGAGAAATGTGTTTCATTCGTGAGTGTAGCACTGGGTTGGAGCATGGGTAAGTGACACAGACATTGTCACAAAGAAGACGAGGTGGTTGTTGCACGAGAACTTGTAGTTATGTGAGAAGGTTCACCAGCCACATGAGTTCAGTTGTCACGTTGGAAACAATCATGCATAAAAAATGTAAGGCTCTTATAAAGGTAAGTGTATCTTACACAACAATAGTAAAAATAAATTCGAAAGTCTAAATATCAAATCCAAATGATCGATTATATTTTTAATTAGTCAAATTTATAAAACTAAAAATTAAGGTGGTTAAAAGAGGATTTAAATATTTTTATGGTTTTGATTTTTAACAGAAAATAAATAAACTAATGTAAAGAGAGATTTGAGTGATGGTAAGAGTGACAAGTCCTAATGAAATTCCTTTCCGAGATAATTATTGATTCTCAAAATCAACTAAAGCCTAAAGCCTATGATCAAGGTTAGAGAATGCTCTTTGCCTTAAATTAATACCTAATGATCATGGGTCTATCAATTAAGTAAAATGATATAATAAATTCAGGGATGATCAATTAAAGATTAATTAATCTATAAGAGATTATCCAAACAGTTTGATCATGAAATTTGGTGTAAAACATTCTATACCTAGATCTACCAATTACATACAGATGATCACTACTATGCAATCAATTAAGTATTAGAATGACCGGATCCAAATAAAAAATAAAGATAAGGAAGAGAATTAATAACATAAAACAATGAGGAATTCGATTAAGAACATGGAGAAGGGTGCAATAGGACAATTACATCATAACCCCTGGACTAGGGGACTAGCTGATCATGATCAAAGCAAAATTATCAATCATATACAAAATAGACATAGATATACCAATAAGGAAGGAATGATGATTACGATCCGTCTTGAAGGTGTTTTCCACGGTTCATTCTCTCAAAAGCCCTCAAGGTTCTCTCAAATTTGTAAAAAGATAAAAGTGAACAAAAAAATTATCTTACAAAGTCTAGAGATCTATATATAGTTTGCTAAAGCTACCAGTCTGAAAAGACGCACTACAATAATGATAAATCTACCATGACCATGATCAAAAGTGCTCCCTGAAGCTTGTGGATTGACTACGACCCTGATGGTTAACCATGACCCATATGAATTGACCATGATTGTGGTGAATTTACCACGACCATTGCCAGATTGTTGACGTTGTTCTAAAAGGTTGTTATCATCTTATTATGGTCATGCTGCTTACCATGGTAATGGTAAATGTACCAAGATCGTGATCAAGTATAGAGTCTTTAAATCTTTATAGAATCATACAATTTTCAACTGTTTCACTCAATTGAGTGGTTGTACTTCTATAATACAAAACTAATGTCTAAATGTGAGTTCTGTCAAGAAAATGCATGCAAAATGACACAAAAATTCGCACAAAATATCACTCAAAAAGGGGTTTAACCCTATATTCTGCTTCTTTAGAGGATCACACAACAGTTTATTGCTTTTTGGAGAACCAAGAGATTGGTTGCCACCGAGGAAGATGATGTAGGCCAAGGTGGAAGTTCTATCATTGCAATTTCCACTCTTGTCTGCATCTGTGTATGCCATCAAGCTGAGTGTGTGGTTGTTGGAGTGCAAGGCCAAAATTAATGGTGTGCTTGATGTAACGGAGAAGGCACTTGAGATGTTGTAGGCAGAAAGTATATAGTGGGCTTATGCATGAACTAAGAGAGCTTGTTTATGGCAAACGACGAGTCTGGACGAGTGAGAGTAAGGTACTGAACAACTCCAATGATTTTGTGGAAGTGTGTGGCACACTAGTGGCAGTGTCATCGTGAAGTTGTAGTGTGGCTGAGGGGGATAGGGGGGTCGGTGTAGGTTCCCCCCATATTAAATCTCTCCAAGATCTCACGGATATACTTGTGTTGTGAAAGAAAAATGCAATGTTTGGTGGAATGAATTTGACCCCAAGAAAATAGTAAGGGTTGCCCATATTATTTAGTGCAAACCTATGAGAAAGAGTTGCGATGAAGGAGTGGAGAAAGTTGTTGTCGTTACAGTTAATAGTAAATCATCCACATGCACAAGGAATACACTTTTGTTTTCCAGTTGCATAAACGAAGAGGGAAGGGTCACTTTTGCTGGTGATGAACCCATGAGAAGTGATGAATGATTTCAAAGCATCATGCCATGCTTGTGGGGCCTGGAGGAGCCTATAAATGGCCTTATAAAGCTTGTAAACCTAGTTGTATGTTGACTATCTTTAGGGCATGGCGGTTGAGTCATAAAGACCTCTTCGGAGAGACTGCCTCGTAGAAAGGCATTGTTCACGTCCAATTGATGCATCTGCCAATTTTGTCTCAATGCTAAGGTGAAGATTGCCTTTATTGTTTGTGGTTGCACCACCAATGAAAAATTCTTTTGAAATCAACACCTGCACATTAAGTGAAACCTTTTGCAACAAGGTGTGCCTTGTACCTGTCAATAGAACCATTAAGGCAATGTTTGATTCAAAAAGCCATTTACTGTCCATTATGTTATGATCTTTTAGTGGTGGTAAAAATGATCATATGCCATTGTGGATTCAGGCATCAAACTTAATTGAGATGGTTTGTCTCCAATGATCATACTTCATGGCCTCTCGCATTGTGGATGGTTTGAGGTTTTCATTGAGTGGATTTTTGATGCATTCAAGGCTCTTTTGGGTTTGTAAATTTGGTTCGTTGATCGAGTGACCATAGGGTGCCTGTTCTCAGGGATGCAGGTCTTAAGTTGATTATTAGTAGTAGGTGTAATAATATGTGAAGGCAAAGAAAGTAATGGAGAATTACCTGGTGGCGAAGCAGAAGTCACGGTGCCTCTTGACATGGTGGGTTTTGATTTTGGTTGGCTTGATGGTCATGTTTTGATGTATGGGCTAGTTTGTGGACTGGTATGGTGGTGAAGGTTTGAGTGTTGTCACTGGTTATTGAATCTTTGGTGAGTGTGGTGTATGGAAAGTGATTGTCATGAAATGAGACATGACGTGATGTACAGAGGTAATGAGTAATTGGATTAAGGCAGTAGTAAGCATATTGGAAGGTGAGTAGCCAATGAACAAACATGGCTTGGATTGAGGTTGGAGTTCATTTGTGGAGTAAGGATGTGACTATAGAAAATATAGGCATCCAAAAGAGTGTAGATAAAGTGGGTTGATCCTGGTTTTGTTTAGTGTTTCATAAAAGGATTTCATGTTTAGGATTGGAATTGGAAGATGATTTATGAGATAGGTGGTAGTGATGAAAGATAGGACCAGTAACTAGATGGGAGTTGTGCATGTTGTAATAGAGCACTCGTTGTTTCTACTATGTGCTTGTGGTGTCTTTCAACCGTGGCATTAAGTTTGAAGTATGGGATGGGGAGGCGAAATTAGAGATGCCATGTTGATTCTAGTATTGTTTGTGTATGAGAAATTTACCCTCATTATCAAAATAAATGGATATAAGGGGTGGGTTAAAATATTTTTCAACCAAATTTTTGAATTGAGGACATAGTATTGAAACATTTGATTTATTTCTCAATCGGTACAACCAAAAATACTTTGAAAATGATCAACATTAACAAGGTAATACAAAAAACCATCCAAGGACCTAATAAGAGATGGGCCCAAACATCTGTGTCAACAAGATCAAGCGACTTCTTGCTGCTTAGACTCGAACGAGAGAAAGGTAGATTGTGACTATTCGAACTGCTACATAAAATGCCTGGGACATTTGTGCTCACTTTTATTTGATTTAAAGAGATTAGATGTCTAAAGATGAAATCAGAGGATGGGATGAAGAGGTAGAGATGAGTGCTTTTGGTTTGATGGTAAGTGATGGGATGTGGTGGATGACCATGTTTATTCTAATAAATCCTAACCACTCTAAAACCAAACTAAAGGTAAAAATTAATAAATAATATAATTTAATTATAAAATTAGCAAAATGGGGTAACGGGTTACTTATTTAGGGATTTGGTGTAACCCAACACGCCCAAGCTAGGCGTGTTTAAACACGCCCCAGCCAGGCGTGTTTGGGCCACCATATTGCCTATATAAACCCCATAAATTTGACAGGGTGCTACCATTCTGGGTTCTGCGTAAACGTGATTCTGCTTTGTCTGAGGTGAAGCGCTGTTTGGGGTACCGGTTTACCTATATAAAGCTCAGTAATTTGTGAAGTGAAGCGCTGCAAAGAAGTAAGTTGTTCATTAAACAATTTTACATATTATTTAGTGAGTTAAATTTTTTTAATTAGAAAATTGTTAGGGCCATATGAACTTGTTATCAACATACATGTTATGTTTAATGTGGTTTAGGGCTTGGTTTAGTGTGTTGTGTTTACATTTTAGGGTTTAGGTTTAGGTGACATTGTGATTGAGGTTTAGGGCTTGGGGAACAAACGTAGGGTTTAGGGATTCTGGCTTAGGGTTTAGGTCGTATGTGGTGATTAGGGTTTAGGGCTTGGGGTACACACTTAGTGTTTAAGGGTTCCGACGTAGGGTTTAGGTCGTATGTGGTGATTAGGGTTTATGTCTTGGGGTACACACCTAGGGTTTAGGTTGCTGTGTAAACAAGACCACTTCTTTATGCCTTTGTGCCTTTGACAATATGGACTTTCTTTCACTATCTAGTGATTTACTGGGACTAACTACATGTCTAGAAATCTCAGTTTTACCAGTTTGGGTTAAAGATGTATGGTCTATGGAATTCGGTTTAGTTTTAGGGTTTAGTGTGTTAGTGTTCAGTTGTTAGGGTGTGTGGATATAAGGGCTAGGGTTTAGGGTGTGTTAATAGGTGGGATAGGGTTTAGGAGGTGCGGTTATGTGGGTTAGGGTGTGTGGTGGTTGTATTATGGTTGTTTGTATAGGTTTAGGGTGTGTTTAGTGTTTAGGGTTTTTGTTTCATAATTTAGGGTTTCGGGTGTTTGTGTGCTTCAGACGTTTATTTATGTTGATGGCAGGAAATGAGTTCAAGTGATGCGGAGGTTGTTCGTGTTGTGCTATTTTTCAATGGAAGGAAAATTGAAAGGGGAAGAGGTGTTGTCTTTGAAGGGGAGAAAAGGATGACACGAATCAACCAAAATGCAACATTGGGTGATTTGCGTCAGAAGATACGTCCAAAATTAGGTTTGGATGACAACACTTGTATCACTTTGCTGACAACAAGAATATGGCAGCAAGATCAATACATGGGGTTTCCAATACATGATGATGAAGAATTGGAAATGGTGATTGAAGAATTTTTTAATCAGGCACGGAAGAATTTTTTAGAGTTGTATGTGGATTACACCGTAGTACAAGAAGCTGTTTTACCCAGGAGGTCAATTGCTTGTAATTCTGCACATATTGCATCATCATATGGTGCTGTAGGTGCAAACATGTCTCAGGAAGATTCACATGACCCAACTTGGGTTATGGATGACGAAGAAGATGAGGACGGTGATGAAAATATAGCGATGGAAGATCGTCTTCTTTAGGAGAATGCCAGTGCGTCCGATAATGATGAAGATGCTGGTGTGGATGCGAATGCATTCCAACAACACACTAATGTGGGGTCGTCTGAAATGCGGTACCGTGTAGGTGTTGGACCGACACAATCAGAACAACGTGTTGAAGGTAAGTTACATGACTTAAACCCTAAGTGATTTCTTATAATAGTTGTTCATCTATATATTATAGTATTTTAGTTTGCAAACCCATGCTTATTCATGTGTCTTGTATTTAAAGGCGGTGCGGTTATTCCTTTTTGGGACGGAATTCCACATTATACATATATCGATTGGAATCACCCAAGCGAAGAAGATTCTATTGCCGGTTCAACTTCAGGATTGGGTTCAGTCCAAGGTCCCTGGCAAATAGGGGACGGTTTATTTGTTGAATAGGAATTTCCATCCAAAAGGGAGGCACAAATTGCAATTAAGTGGAACCTAATGAGGGAGCATCAAGAAGCATTTGTGGTTGAGAGCAAGCCTGATAGGTTTGCCATGAAGTGTGTTGCTCACAAGGATGGTTGCCCTTGGAGGGTTAGGGTGTATAAACCAATGTACGGTGAGAAGTGGGTGGTTTCAAGATGGGGTGGAAAACACAATTGCCTCAATGATCGTATATCACAGGATCATAGACAACTTGATGTTGATATCATTGCTTCACTTGTAGTAGGTATGAATTCAGAATTTGTGCTTTATATGAAAAATATTAATTTGTGTTAAGGTTTTTTGTTAATGTCTATGTTACAATGTCATTTTTAGGAATGGTTAAGGAGGAACCGGGCGTGTCAATTGCATTGGTTCAGGAGAGGATCACCAACAGCTTTGGATTTAAAGTTTCCTATTGTAAGGCATGGTATGTGAAGCAGAGAGCGATGACAATGATTTATGGAGATTGGGAAGAATCTTATGCATATTTGCCGAGGTGGTGCAACTACATGCTTCGTTTTTCACCAGGTTCTTTTTTTGATATTCAAACCAATGATTATTTTGTGGCACATCGACTGGTTCGAGGGAAGTGTGTGTTTCAGCGAATGTTTTGGACTTTTAGACAGTGTTGCGAGGCTTTTAAATTTTGCAAACCCGTCATTCAAATTGATGGGACTCACTTATATGGCAAATATAAAGGAAAATTACTGATCGCCACGACTCAAGATGGGAATAATGAATGCCTACCACTGGCATTTGCCATTGTTGAGGGGGAGACGTTGGAAGCTTGGGAATATTTCCTTGCTAACATTCGCTTCCACGTAACCCAAATGCAAAATATATGCCTCATTTCAGATCGGCACCGGAGCATTATATCTGCAGTGCTGAATCATGCCGGTTGGCAACCACCTTTTGCGCATCACGTTTTCTGCCTTTGTCATATTGCTAGTAATTTCAATCAAAGATTCAAGAGTGCAAGATTGAAGAAGAGCCTCATGACTTTGGGTATGTTCACAATTATTTGTAATTTAGTAAGATTCAAAAATGTCTTACCCACCTAACGTTAATGGTATTATAATTGTGCAGGTTATACTCCTTGTATGGCCGAATTTGACATAGCGTATGAACGATTCCGCAATACCAATGCTGAGGTTGCATAATGGATTTACAACATTCCTAAGGAAAAGTGGACTCGTGCATATGATGTTGAGGGGAGAAGATATGGCCATATGACAACAAATTTGGCTGAATCAGTGAACAAGGTGTTTTGGTGAAGCACACATACAGTCGATTGGTTGAATATTTTGTGAGAAGAGGTCAGGCGGCTACTTCACAGCTGTGGCAATCACAACGACATTGTAAAAATGTGGTTGATGCTATGAGGCATAATCAGAACGTTGCTACAGGGCACAATGTACACACCTATAACCTTGAGCAAACGTCGTTTGAGGTGGCCGATGGCTGGGAAAGGTCATATTCAATAAACCTAACTGAGCGTTTTTGTCAGTGTGGGAAGTTTAAGGCCTTGAAATACCCTTGTAGCCATGCCGCAGCTGCTGCTTTATACATCCATCAGAATCCTTTGCAATATGTGGATGATGTGTTCCTGGTAACCAACTTGGTTGAGGCTTATTCATTACCTTGGCAGCCTATTGGTAATGAACTTGTTATTCCCCTGAGTGAAGATCCAGATATCATCCCTGACAAGGCAATGTTGGGTGCAAAGGGTCGTCCAAGGTCAACTAGAATACATAACGAGATGGACAAAGTCGAAACATCTCAGAGAGCTCGTAGATGCGGTATGTGCAAGCAAGTTGGACATAATCGTACAACTTGTCCTACTCGGGGTGGTGTTTCATGATTTTGTTATTATTTTTGCTTGATAATTGGTACGTTAAATGTATTTTATTTATAAAAAATGTTGCGAAACATGTATGACAATAATGTTTTGGTTGTGGTGCACATCAATTTTCATTTGTTACTAATTATTTATTTATCATGATTTATGTTACACCTACGACGTTAATTGAACACACCTAACTGAAGACGCCTAACAAGGGCGTGATTGAACACGCCCAACTAGGACGTCGTTGAACACGCGTAACTATGACGTCACTAAACACGCCTAAGAATTCTTTAGGCGTGACTGGACACGCCCAACTTGGGCGTGATTAACCCCTATATAAGGTAGACGCTCGGACACAACATGTCTCGCCCGCAAATTTGATTTCGCATACCATGGCATTCTTAGGAGAAACAAGCAGCCAAACCGTTGGTAACTCCAAATTAGCATTCATTTATCCAAATGGATCAACGAAGCACAACGAGACAGGTGTTTGTTTTCAGTGTGCTACTCCAATAGCGATGCGAGTTCCTAATGAGTGTTCGTTTCAGACGCTTAAGAGTAGGATGCACCACACCCTTCTGCTAATCGATGACCATTTCGTGGTCAGCACTATTTTTTTCATTGTATCCCACTAACAAATGATGATGATGTTTGCAGAATGTTAAGGTGTCACGACCAAATGTTAACTGCTAGTCCTATAGAAATATTATGCACCATAAACAGAACAGTCGATGGGATAATCAACCTACTTCAGTCGACAATCGTCCCCACACATGATGCATTGTTATATTACAATGGAAGTTGGAACATACCTCGAAGAGGCAATTTTGTGGGTTATTCCTTTACTGGAACAAACCCAATCCGATTTGAAATTCCTTCTGCATGCATCATTGAAACACTGAAGGTCGTCATCAAGCAAGTTGCGCTTGTTGGGGTTCCCCCTAATGGAATTCACATGTCATAGGTGGTAAGAAAAATGTTTTTTCGTCATCCAGCACATGCACAATACTCAGACACCACAATCCAGTATGACATAAAAGAGTTGGTAAGCGATGAAGACGTTTTGAGGATGCTAGCGGAATCCAACTACTGGAAACATCTTTGTCCAATTGAAATTTTAGCCATTTTTAACAAACCACAAATCCAGATGGAATAAGACATGTACGCCGAAGATGTTGCTTTTTAATTATCCTTCTAATTAAAAATCTGTTATGAATTCGTGGTGTTGACGGTGTATGTAATTGTTAGGGTTTGCGGGGTTAACGTCGTTAAATAATAGTTAGACCGAGCATGCTTAACATAAATGTCACAAACAAGTGTAGTTTACGAAATACAATCGATTACAATACAACAAAAAAAATTAAAAAAACTAATTGCGAATAAATCAGAGTGACGGTGGTGGCCACGACAAATGACGTGCCTGACGATCAGGTTGCCTTCGTCTTCGTGGTCGCTAAGAACTGTCTGGCTCGGACGGGGTTGCCTGAGAAGGGCTTGCCTGATAAGGGTCTGGCTGAGATGGGCCTGCATAAGAAGGGCCTGCCTCATACAGATGGACATAAAGAGATCGACATGTTGTGCCCTGCTCTGTATATACCGGCATAGGATGCTCAACAGCTTCGGTGACATATGATGAATGTGGTTGCCAATCCGCACAGGCTGATGCACTATAATCCATCTGCGAGAGCATGTCGTCGATGTTTGTGTTAGTCCAGTTGGGATCAATGTTTATCCCAGCACCGAACCCAACATCTACATCTGCACATGGCTTTGCATAGTAACATATGCGGCATGGGACTGCGAGTGGCCCGGTGGAGGCATTTGGGCTTCGGTACTGAAATCGGTGTAGTCCATGCCTCCATGACCCCCTGCGTAGTAGCATCGTAATATACGGGCTGTGTCCCATATGTCGATGCAATAACAAGAGGCCTATAGTAACCCTCGATGCGTGGCCTGGGTCGAACAATGGGCTCAGGAACTTGCTGCAGCGGTCTCCGTCGACGCTCTAGCCCATGACCCTCTTTTCTTCGACGACCAACTGCAACTGAAAGTTCTGGGTCCTCCTGAAGCTGGGATTCGGGAGCATGTGGGCCTGCCTCCTCCACGCGACAGCTCTGGGCAGAGGCAGACATTAAGCGACCGACCTCCTCACTCGCCCAATCGAAATCGAAGTCCTCCTCCCTATTGGGGCTAGTTGTCGCGAAGTACAACGCCTCCAGCCCATCAACCTACAATTTTAAATATACACACATAAGTGTCAAGTATGTCATGTACCATAATTAATTTAAATAGACAATTGAGGATGTGAAAAAAACTTACACCACGATCGGTCTTCGCGCCCTTCTTTGTGATGAACCGCTTCCCGTTTTCCCTGTATCAAACCATGTACTCATGGTGTGGTGACAGCAACCCCTGAATCAAGGGGGGAAGCTCAATGTGCTGGTCCCTAGTCTCCCATCGCATAATAAATGGTCTGAGTTTACGAACCCAGTTGTCTTCTCGTTTACCGTGAAGCGAAAGGTCATGCACACCCTTCAGCTTCTTGGGAGCACGTGGGATTGGCTGATCCCTCCCGAATTGGGGCATGCATCTATCCGGCTGGGAATATTCAACTGTGTGGAAGCATATAATAGGAGTAGTTGCCATCCACAGCAGTCCCTGATGGTCAGATGCACCAAGAAAGTCGTAGTCCCCATATGGTTGCCATACGACCTGCACAAAACAAAATAACACATCATTATGTAACAGCGTGTTCTACAAATGCAAACGTACAGTAATTGAAAAACTAATATATGTACCTCGTTTTGAGTAAGGGAGTCAAATGCCATCCTATACAAGACCAGTTCATGCGGTTTAAACCGGCCTAAAGCGTTAAACCTAATTTCAAAATAACTAATGTTAGTATACTATAAGACTTCATTGTTACAATTGTAAACAAAAACAACATATTGTCACACATACCGGTGTCCGAAATGCCAATCCGGCTGTGTAGGCAGCGGAATAGCTGGAGCAATTGGTGGAAATCTCAGCCACGCCCACACTTGAAGAAGCATATGACACCCACCAATGTCACTCCTAGCTGGATCTGTACACTCACACAATTGTCTAAACAAATGTGCAAGGACAGCTGAGCCCCAGCTATATCGACCGATGTCCACAGAATCCCCTGCAAGCAACGACATATATCGTGTTGCGATCATGCTACCTCCAGATCGGTCGCTCAGCAGCCATGATCCAATAAGCCGTGCAATGTGGGCCTTGGTGAATCGCGTCACGTGAACCAATTCGGGAACCACCTCACCCCAATGTGCAAAATGTCTATCAAAGAAAGACAGGCGCAAATATCTACCTCTCAACTCGGTGTCCTCCTCAGGTTCGTGACCAAACACCTCCTCAATGACGGTTGTCCAATCGACAACCGTCACTCCAGTAACCACATTGCCCTCCGTGGGCAATCCCAGAATACCAGCCACGTCTTCCAACGTGATGGTCATCTCACCCTGCGGCATGTGGAAGGTGTGAGTCTCTGGCCTCCATCGTTCAACCAGAGCAGTAATAAGCATAGCATCCATCTAAAAAAAATAATAATTATTAAACAAGTTCATTTATGAAATTAACTAGTCTTTACTCATTTCATAATTGCATGGTTGCATACCTGAATATGTCGCATGCGTGCGGCATGAAGAAACCCAGCTTCAGGCAACATGTCACAAACGACATCGGGTATAGCGTCTGCATCTTGTCCACAGGTCAATTTACCACGTCGAGTCTTCAATACTCGAGGTGGGCCACCGTTCCACATAACTTGTGAAACGTGCGTGCGCTGAATACGCCTACGCAAAGCGCCCCACTTGTATGGGGTATGGACAACATAGGCAGTCGGATCCATGGGCTCATACTCATGATCGGATGCAGATCGCGATGAAGATGTGGAGGATGAATCAGCCATCTAATCAGTATCTTCATGTACAAAAATTTAAAACCATGGTAAACAAAATATTAACGATTAACAAATCATTCAAACAAAATCTTCTTATATATCAAAAACATTAAACCAAAAACCCTAACACAACATAAGCCCTAAAGCTAAACCGGAATCCATAAACCCTAAGTAAAAAAACATAAGCCCTAAACCCTAATCACAACATAAGCCCTCAAACTAAACTGTAATCCAACACAAAGCTTGAAACACCCCACACCTCAGCCCTTTTTCTGTTGTGAGTATGATTTCAATTGTTTTATGTGTTTGTGTCCACTTTGATTTAGTATTATTCAGGTTGATTCTGTCTGTCATCATCACAGGCGTTTTCCCATCCTATAATCCAAATAATTGTTCCTAAACAGACAAGTACTCCTAATGGTCCTGTTCAATGTAACCAGCTTGCTATCAGCAGAGATAATCAACAAACCCAACTTTCAACTGGTAAAACTGAGATGTCTTTGAGGAGGAGAAAATGATATTTGCTCAACTCCAAGATGACTATGTCAAGACCGAAGCTTTGCTTGAAGCATCATATCGGCATAGACAATTGCTATGTGAACAGGTCTCTAATGTCAAGGCCATGCTCAATGAAATACAAAAGCAATTAAAACATCGTGAGTTGGACACCTTGAAGATAGAGACTCATCTTCGTCATTTCAAAATGAATATATTGGACACTAATACAACGTTCAAGGAAAGAGCTGAGAAAACAGAAGTGGCAAGGAAGCAAAGTGAAGAGAGAAAAGCAAAGAAAATTGCAGCTAAGAAAGTGCTTGCCAAGGCAAAACTTGAATTGGAAAACTAATTACTCAATATTAGTGAAGTCTATGTAATACTCATTAGGTTATTCACTACCATAAACCCTAAACCAGAATCCATAACCCCTAAGTCTGTAACCGACCTAAACCCTAATCACAACATAAGACCTAAACCCTAAACCGGGATCCATAAACCCTAGGTCTGTAACACAAGCCATATACCATCATCACAACATAAGACCTAACCCCTAGACCAGAATCCATAAACCCTAGGTCTGTAACCGAAGACCTAAACCCTAATCATGACATAAGCCCCAAACCCTAAACCGGAATACGTAAACCCTACTCACAACCCCAGACCCTCAACGCTAATCACCACATAAGACCTAACCCTAAACCGGAACCCCTAAACCCTAGGTCTATACCCCAAGCCACAAACCTAGTCACCATGTAAACCCTAAACCCTAGACCGACATACATAAACCCTAAACCTAAACCAGATTACATAAACCATAATCGCTACCCCAGACCCTCAACCCTAATCACAACATAAGCCCTAACCCTAAATCGGCACCCATAAACCCTAGGTCTGTACCCCACGCCATAAACCCTAATCACAATGTAAACCCTAAACCTAAACCGGAATACGTTACCCTAATCACTAGCCCAAGCCTTAAACCCTAATCACAACATACGACCTAAACCCTAAACCGGAACCCCTAAACCCTAGGTCTGTACCCCAAGCCATAAACCATAATCACCATGTAAACCCTAATCCCTAAACCTGAATACGTAAACCCTAATCACTACCCCAGACCCTCAACCCTAATCACACCATAAGCCCTAAACTGGCACCCATAAACCCTATGTTTGTACCCTAAGCCATAAACCCTAATAACAATGTAAACCCTTAACCTAAACCGGATTATGTAACCCTAATCACTAGCCCAGACCCTAAACCCTAATCACACTGTAAACCCTAAAACTAAACTGGAATACCTACAACCCTAATCACTAACCTAATATCTATGTCGCTAACAAGTTCATATGGCCCTAACAATTTTCTAATTTAAAAATATAACAAACTAAATAATATGCACAATCAGTTAAATCGACTTACTTGTTGGCAGAGCTTCGAATTCAGCAAGGCTTCGCTTCAGAGGAAATCAACACCTAAGCTCTAGAGAGAAGGCAGAGTAATTTCTAGAGAGAAGGTGGAATGGTAAAATGTCATTTTCAGGGACTATATATATGCATTGGGTGACCTAAACATGCCTAGCCAGGGCGTGTTTAAACATGCCTAGCTTGGGCGTGTTTAAACACGCCTAGGCAGGGCGTGTTTGGCTACCCCATTTTGCTAAATATTGGCCCCTTTGCCCCATTTTGCTAATTTTAAAATAAAATTATATTATTTATTAATTTTTCCCCCAAACTAAATACATGAGATAATAATTCTTAAAGCCTCCTTAATATTAAAAATGTTGGACGAATGAGGTTAAATGAGATTGATTAATACTAGATACTTATTGATAAGCAGTTAGGCAATTTTGCACTTTGGTCCTTATATAAATGGATCATTTTCTAATTAATTTTTTGATTCATTTGGGGATAGACGCCAATAGGGGAAGTGAGGATGAACATTACTTCCATTACAGTGTATGCATGTAGCCGACATGAGGTGGGTGTCAATGTTGGCCTCGCTGGTTAAGGTGGATTTATTCCTTCCAACCGTTTGGTTTGGTTTGACAAGGATTTAATAATTTGGGAAAATGAAACACTAACACTGTAGAGAACTAAGGTGGACCGAGGGATGAGCCAACTGTTGTTAGGGTGTAAACATAGACCCAACATCAACAATGATTGTCGTGAGGTGTTTGTCACTGTTGGCCTTGCAGAGTTTGGGGGACCTGCAACTTGTTATTGCACTTTGGGTATGTGTGTTGCGGATTTGGCAAGTGCACCGATCGTACAAGTAATAAAGTGATAAGAAAAGTTATCGTTCCCACGAGGACTGTTGACCAATTAAATTATAAATTTAACCAATAGGTTGTCCACCGCAGAATTCACCGGAAAAAAAAAGGGTAAAGAAGAAAACAGTGAAATCCATACAATGTGGTCCTCGAATTTTCACATGTGATCCTTGTGAATTTTTACATGATGCGGAAGTACGTTTTTTAATTTATTAAAAAACATTAAGTATAAGATTAATAATTTCTCCAGAATAAATAATGATATGTTTAGTTTTCTGTTTAAGTACTTCATATTCAGTTTTATGATATTCTCTTTGATTATTTTCAAAAATACATCTCACACAATACTCATTGAATTTATTTTTAAAAGAAAGACTTGAATTACTTTTTTCAAATTCAAATCTAAACATGCAATGAGTCTCGTGGAATGTGGACAAATACAATGGGGCACACGTGGGCAAAAATAGAGAGGGGGAAACTCTTCTCTTGCCAACTGCCATACAACGAATCGCAGTAGTGGAGGGAAGGAATATTTTGTGTAGGCCTCACTGTCAGATATTTCTCTTGTTGTATGATAAAATTAAGGATAAAATATGTTTGGATTTTTTATAAAATTTAAACGTATTAATTTTATTTTTATAATTTTTTTATTAAATTTTTTATGTAAAAAATAAAATATATTTTTATCGGTATTCATTGATAATTTTGTTGGACAATTCTTTGAGACAATTAATAGACTTAATTATTTTCTCTTTTTATCTTCTCAAATAACTTTAAAACACATCACCTATTATTGTTTCATCTTCTCTCCTAATCTCATCAGAAAATATGAAAAAATCGTTTAGGAAGTTATGAAAAATTGTAATTTTTGGGAGGTATTAGTCATCAGAAATTTTTTAATTCATTTAGAGGGATTTTAACCACCAAATATTATTTAATTCATTTATAATCAAATTATATGTATAAGTTTGTTAGTCACATCATATTATAGTATAATGAAATTGAGAACCAATAAAAATATGTTTTAGCAAATAAATACAAAAATGAATACAAAACATTTAATGAGGATGAAATAAGGAGAATGAAATTAATACTTTTTAAATTTTACAGGACCTTAAACATATTTTATCCTAAAATTAATTAAAAATAAAAAATATAAAACAAGTTAAATTATGTTTTTAAAAATTTTAGCGGAGAAAATATTAATATAAAATTAATGATATATAAAATATTAATAATTACATAATAATTAATAAAAAATATTATTTTTAAAATCCACAAATGATTTTTAAAATCTAGTCATAAATGAAATTCAAGTAATTTTTACTTGACAAAATTTATTAACAATTTTTTATCTTATACATTAAGGGTATAGGTTAATTAAACAAAAATATTTTTTCATTAATAAATAAATATTTAACATTTGTATTTTAAGAAATTAAAAGTATTTTAAAATAATATATTTAATACCCTTTAACTTATTCAATAAATACATAAGATAAAAAAGAATATGTATGTATTCAATTAGATTGACTTTTATTTATCTAATATAATTTCCCATATTCAATTAATGGTGATATTTAAAATCATATGTTTAGTAAATATTAATTTTTCTAATAGTTTCACTTGATTAAATTTTATGATATAATACCCACACATGATGTTTAATTTGAATTATACCCACACATTTCAAATAATAAATAATTGCTTTCAAACATTGGTAGTTAAGTAAATATAATATGACTTTAAACAAAAAGAGGGATATAAGTCCCAACAGAAAGATTGAGTATTATCCACAACAAAATTAGCAATGCAGTATACACAATTATTGTTTTTCCTATAAATGTGAGTAGCTTTAAAAGCTGATGTTAGAGATTATGTGCATGCAGTTGGTCCACCTAGTTGAAAGTGTCTAGGTGACTATGGAATGGTCAAAAATAGCTTAAATCACCAGCAAAGACATTCAAGCAAAAAAAAATGTCAAATCTTACTCTTTGTCGTTCCAATAACAAGAATAGTTGTTAAAAACATTTTTAGTGCAAGATTTTAAGTAAGGATCTTGAGATCAAAATCTGATCTTCACTAGATCTCTCAATAAAGGAGGTGCATAGATCTCTAACATGAAGAATGAGTTATTGTAGAAAAACTCTTGATATCTACACAGTGTTCAAAAAAGAATATTTTTTTTCTTCTCTCCCCCTAAAATCTCAAAATGAGATCTACCACTAAAGAAAAAAAAGGGAAAGATCTTGAGAGATCTTCAATCCTACCTGACACTATGGAATCTACCAAAAAGTGATCTAAGATTCCAATTTGAGATCTACCATTAAAAATGTTGTAACAATTATGTCTCAAACACAACAGCAACCCCAATGAAGGAGGCCAGACAACTAATCGCAACATCCTAATCATCCCAAAAAATAACACTCACGACTGCAAGACCAAGGCTTCCATATGCCGCCCCATCAGAATTACCCTTGATCCAACCGGGGGGTTCCCCATGCCACCCCATCATTTGAACATTCCCCATCACAGATAGAAGTTTACCTTTCCAAGTGCACAACTTAGCTTTGATTTTATCGACAATGGGAAGCAGGAGAGACCTCTTAGGAGTGCCCTTAAAGATGAGAACTCCCACGTAATTAAAGGGAAAAATGCCTACAGAGAGGGTAGGCTAGTTTTACTTGAAGATAATATTTTCTATGATCAGACTCGATTATATTCTACATGAACAGGCTCCGTAAGATCCAGTAAAATAAGTAATGTAGTATAGTCTGAATTATATCATATGTATTTTAGTAAACTTAATAGTATGACAATGCATTCATTTCCTATACATTGATTCGATTTCTGATACTATCGGAGTGAAAAAAGTAGATCTAAAGAAAAACGGGGGTTGGATTATATTAGTAACAAGTAAATTCTTTGTATGTAAAAATTTCCAAGATTTTGTTGGACAAAATAACAATTGCAAAGTCAAAACCTAGCAGATCTTTGACTCGCCTAATTTTAGCAATTGGAAGGCTAGAATCTACATTTGGAGAGATTAAGGCAATGCCTAAAGGCTTCCTTGTACTCCTTGAAAACTTGTTGTGATGCTTCATATTAGAAGAAGTGTCTCTACAATACACCATTATATCATCAACAAAAAGGGAATGGGATGGGGAGATGCATCCTAAAAAAGGAATAGTTAAGGAATATAGGTGACCCGAGGAGACCAAGCGAGAAAAGGCTAAGCTAAGAATGTCTTCCACAAGGCAGAAAAGTAATTGAAGAATGAGTTTAATCCAGTGGCAAAATTTGTCATTGAAGCTAAAAGCTATAAGAATATGAATGAGAAAAGTCCACTCAATCGTATAATAGACTTTTGTGATGTCTAGCTTTAGAGCAATGTTCCCCCACAAATTTTACGATCAAGCATGTTGACTGACTTAAAACAGATTCATATACTATCAAAGATACTTTTCCCTTTTACAAAGGTGCATGGTTCCTAAGATATGAGACACAAGGCAAGATCGGGTAACCTGTCTACAATGATGTTGAAATGGACGTTTGCTAGCACTATTGGATGATAGTCACTAATGGCAACGGCCTCCGAAAATTTAGGGATCAACACCACTAAGTTTGAGTTAAAATTAGAGGAAAGCCAAGACTGTAAAAAGAAAAACTGGGGGACAAAGTTGAAAATATCATATTGGATGATGTCCCAAAAGTGTTGATAGAAGGAGCCACCAAAACTGTCTGACCCTGGAGCACCTTTCCCATTCATGGAGAACGCAACTTGTTGAAAATACAATGAACACACTTCAATTAACCAAGAGGGGGGTGAATTGGTTAAAACAGTCTTTAAAAACTTTTCTTTAAAACAATTTGCAGAATTAAAACTTCGATCGTATCACTTAATCACCCTTTATCAAAAACAAAATTTTCTTTCAATCTAGATCCACCTTAAAATGCATGTAATAACTGAAATACTTCTTGTTGATTGTATATTGATTTCCAAATACTAGCACTGAAAGAAACACAAATAAAGAACACAAGACACAACAATTTATATTGGTTCACCTCACAAACTTGGAGGCTTCATCCAGTGTCTTCCAACCAACACTAGGTTAGAGTTTTCACTAAGTCAAATTATTCTTTCACAAGCACAACAAGTGACAATCTCTATCAATCCTAAATAAAGATTCCGAATTCTAAAACACTATTAGAATACAAATCACAAAGATCTTGAGAACCTACTCAGATCTTTCCCCTTAAGAACCCTACTCAAGATAGCTTGAAAGAACTAAAATGATATACAACACATAATTCTAACACAAATTCTAAAGGAAAGAGTTCAAGAATTACACAACCTAAGATCCTTAACTGATGATTGAATGAATGTATGAAGTTTCCAATCAACCAGCTTGAATGAATGTCAATGCATAGATAAATATTTCTTGAAATCTTTTTTTCTCACAAACACATCATCTTCAAAATC
The DNA here is from genome assembly GCA_007407185.1 of Glycine tomentella. Taxonomy (NCBI): domain Eukaryota; kingdom Viridiplantae; phylum Streptophyta; class Magnoliopsida; order Fabales; family Fabaceae; genus Glycine; species Glycine tomentella. Next base: position 323,778 of record PYAF01000384.1, read on the forward strand.
AATCACTCATTGATCTTCTTCACAAGATGTGTTCCTCTCAAATTAGTTTCTAGATCTTTAAAATGCACTTGAAACTTTTGAGTAAGACTCTAACTCAAAGTGAATTTTCGCTCTTTGAAAAATTCTCAACCTTATGTAGTGTAGACCCATAAGTTCTTTATATAAAAAACTGATTTAACTAATTGTAATCTATTAATCCGATCAGGTAATCGATTATTTTGACATATGTAATCGATTAAATCAACTAGATAATCGATTAATATGTTCTTGAGTTTTTTGGAAATCTTTCACGAACAATTTAATCGATTAATACATCATGTAATCGATTAACACAGATAAGCTCAGACTGAAAAACAAGCCTTTGTAATCGATTAAGGCAGACTCTTCATTATATGTAAAATGAACTAAGTAATCGATTACGATTAGCTGTAATTGATTAACACATATAGACATATTTTGAAATAACACTTGGTAATCGATTACAGAAGAGAGGTAATCGATAGTGTTCAACATGGCTTTTTTAGAAATAAACACAAACATGTAATCGATTACATAGTAATGGTAATCGATTAAAGCAGTGCATAAACTGATTTTTTCCAAAACTTTAAGCCATGAGGTTTTCTTTGAAAAAATGCAAGCATTTAATCTTATACTCTACATATGAATGCATGTTAATGAATTATGTAATGCAAGGATCACTAGACTATGTACTTGAACCACTTAGACAAATTACAAATGTCATCAAAATGATTGAGCATGTAAAAAGCTAAAACTTGAAGCCAATTACTTTAGCCTTGCTTTGATTGCTTGCAGCTCCTTCTTCTAACTCCCCCTGTATCTAACACTTGTCTAACCTCATCCAATGAAGGAGGTTTAGTAAGACAATCATTATCCTGAGATGAAACCAAGAGAGGGATGTTGTCTTGAACAAGATCGTTAGAAATACATATATTGGGATAGGTGTACAACGCTTGGAAGTAATCAATGACATGACTTTCAATGTCCTCCTGCTTAGTGCTTATGAAGAAGCCCATTGTTGCTTTGCAAAGTGGTCATCTACTTAGATGCTTGTCTAATTTTTGTTAGTCTGTAAAAAAATTTCATGCTTAATCACCATCAATAAAGTAGTCCAATCTAGATTTCTGTTTCCAAAACTCGTGCTAGTACATAAGGGCTTGTTGAAAATCCGATAAGGCTTTGGCCTCCTCCTCTTTAACTATTTCAAAGAGTGTAAGGACCTTTATTTTCGGCGCTCGCGCGGGGATTCAGGTCAGAAAACCCTGCTAAGGGTGCGGCGCCGGTGGCACCAGGATCGGCGCTGATGACGCCAAATGTAATAGTTTGAATTCGTAAGCTTAGTTTAAGCATGAATGCAAGTTTATGGTTGTTCTGGCATATGGCGCGACCCACTTGGGGTGTGGCGCGACACGCGCCGTATGTGTAATATAGGGCAGATGGCTCTGCCATGTCACGCGAGTCACTTGAAGATCTACGCGAGTCGCGTGGCAAGTGACCCAGAAAACATGGTTTTCTCTGAGGCTCCACGCGAGTCACGTGGGATCCACGCGTGTCGCGTGGAAGGCCAGAAGGTATGGCGCGAGTCGCGTGGTTAGACGACGCGAGTCGCGTGGGAAGTGGCTCAGAAAGGGTATTTCTGTCTGTCATCTCAAGTGAAACGCGTGGGAGGTCAAGTGAGTCGCGTGGGAACGTCGGCAGACCAGTTTTTAAAGGCCAAAACGTGAGAAAATGGAAGAAATTCCATTTCTTCTTCCTCCCTTGAGCCAACCTCCATTGTTGAAGTCCTTGAGCTTCCTAGGACTTGATTTCTCAGCCTAAACACTTTCCTGAG
>PYAF01000384.1:335878-354012 GCA_007407185.1 Glycine tomentella
GTTTTTGAAATCCAAAAGTGATGCTTTCCATGCTTTTAGAAAAATGGCCAAGCTTGCACAAAATGAAAAAGGTAGCAAAATTATCTCAATAAGAAGTGATCATGGTGGAGAATTCCAAAATGAACATTTTGAAAAATTCTGTGAAGAAAATGGAATTAACCACAATTTTTCAGCTCCAAGAACACCTCAACAAAATGGTGTTGTGGAGAGGAAAAACAAATCTCTTGAAGAAGGAACTAGAACTCTTCTTAATGAGACAAGTTTGTCAAAATATTTTTGGGCTGATGCTGTAAGTACAGTTTGCTACACTTTGAATAGATTACTTATAAGGTTTATTTTAAAGAAAACTCCTTATGAGCTATACAAAGGTAGAAAACCTAACATTTCTCATTTGACAGCTTTTGGTTGCAAGTGTTTTGTATTAAACAATGGGAAAGAATCACTTGAAAAATTTGATGCTAAAGCTGATGAAGTCATTTTCCTTGGATATTCATTACATAGTAAAGCTTATAGAGTTTTCAACAAAAGAACAATGTGCATGAAAGAATCTGTACATGTGATTTGTGATGAGTCTAATCCCTCTAAAGAGGAAAAGAAGTGTGATATAGATGCAGGTCCTATGGAAGAATTTATCCAGCTTAATGATTTCATAAATAAAGAGAAAGAAGAACCAAGTGTTGAAATAAAACCATCAACACCTGTTCAAGAGCCTAAAGATTGAAGAACAACAAGAGATCTCTCACTTGACAACATCATAGGTGAAGTTTCAAAGAGAGTATCTACTAGATCTTAATATGGCTTTTGTTTCTCAAATTGAACCTAACAATATTGATCAAGCCTTACATTATGAACATTGGATGCATGCCATGCATGATGAATTAAATCAATTCAAGAGAAATGAAGTTTAGGAACTTGTTCCTAGACCATCATCTCTCAAACCTATTGGTACAAAATGGGTTTTTAGAAATAAACTTGATGAAAGTGGAATCATAGTCATAAATAAAGCTAGATTGGTTGCAAAGGGTTACAACCAAGAAGAAGGCATTGATTATGAGAAAACTTATGCTCCAGTTGCAAGATTGGAAGCCATTAGGTTGTTGCTTGCATATGCATGTTTAATGGATTTTAAACTTTTTCAAATGGATGTTAAAAGTGCTTTTTTAAATGGATACATTGAGGAGGATATATATGTTGAACAACCTCCTGGTTTTACTGATTTTAAACATCCAAACTATGTTTTTAAACTCAAAAAGGCTCTTTATGGTTTAAAGCAAGCTCCTAGATCTTGGTATTAAAGGTTAAGTAAATTTCTGGTTGAACAATCTTTCATGAGAGGTCATGTTGACAAAACTTTGTTCATCAAAAGGCATAAGAGTGGTATCATATTGGTTCAAGTATATGTTGATGATATAATTTTTGGTTCAACTAACCATTTGTTGTGCAAGGAATTTTCTAAAGCTATGCAGAAAGAATTTGAAATGTCAATGATGGGAGAATTAACATTCTTTCTTGGACTTCAAGTGAAGCAAATGAAGAATGAAATTTTTCTTAATCAATCCAAATATTGCCTTGAAGTGATCAAAAAGTTTGAAATGGAGAAAAGTAAAGATGTTGCAACCCCAATGGCAACATCAACCTATCTTGATTTAGATGAAAATGGAAAGAGGGTTAAGGAATGATTGGATCATTATTATATTTGACAGCTACTATACCAGACATAATGCTAAGTGTGTGCTTGTGTGCAAGATATCAAGCAAATCCTAAAGAGTCTCATCTAACAACAGTCAAAAGAATCCTCAAATATCTCTAGGCTATACCAAAAGTTTGTCTTTGGTATCCCAAAGGTGCTTCAATTAATATTATTGGTTATTCTGATTCTGACTTTGCAGGATGTAAGTTAGATAGAAAAAGCACTAGTGAAACTTGTCATCTACTTGGAAGTTCATTGATCTCATGGTATTGCAAGAAACAATCTTGTGTTGCTTTATCAACTGCTGAAGCTGAATATATCTTAGCTGGAAGTTGATGTGCACAAAGTCTATGGTTGAAGCAACAATTACAAGATTTTGGAGTTGAATTGAAAGAAATACCTTTGCTATGTGACAACACAAGTGCTATCAACATTTCAAAGAATCCAATAATGCACTCAAGGACCAAACATATTGAGATAAGACATCATTTTCTCAGAGATCATGTCCAAAGAGGTAATATCAAAATTGATTTCATTGACACTCATAATCAATTGGCTGATATCTTTACTAAACCATTGGCTAGAGATAGATTGTATGCTCTTAGAAACATGCTAGGAATCTTGGATGAATCTAATCTCTGTTAGCTTGAATGTTGTGTGCCTTTTCATGTGAAATGCTTTGTAAATTGAATCCTTCATCACAAAAACTTAAAATTTCCATGTCATGTTGCATAAATCCTGTTATTTTTTATACATGCCCTGTAATAATCAATTAAGTGTCGAATTAATCGATTAAAATCATTAAAATCATGATTCAGAGTGAAAACTGAGCTTATGTAATCGATTACATAAACAAAATAATCAATTATTCTACATATAAACTCATTTTCAGAAAACTGAATGTTTCTGTAATAATCGATTAAGAGTCGGATTAATCGATTACATTGATCATAAACTCTGTTACAAAGTGAAAGTTCACTGGAATAATCGATTACAGTGAATGGTAATCGATTAAAATACTGAAAATCAATTTTTTAAAATTCACAACCTTCTGAAATAATCAATTACATGTCGGATTAATCGATTACACAAGCTTCTATCTGTTTCTGAAATTCAAATCTCTCTGTGATAATCGATTAAATCATAAAATAATCTATTACACATTGTCTTCTACCTCTGAATGCTTGTAAAATAATTGATTATGTTACAAATTAATCGATTACTGTATGTGCTATTAGTGTTTCTGCTTGTGAAATAATCGATTACACAAGGAAAATAATTGATTATTTATGGAGCTACTGCAAAATCTGACAGATTTTGTTGGAAGTTGTAACTGCCCAACTCCCACCTAATTCAAATTTAAATCCTCTGTAGTGAGTTAATTTGTTCTAACAACTACTTTATTCAAAACTCAAATACTTGGAGCCTAAAATATTCTATAAATAAAACCTTTGGTCTAAGGCAAAATCACACCTAATCTCTGCCTTCTCTTACTAAACCTCTATGTTTTTCTTTATTCTGTGTGTTTAGAATCTCTATCTAGGATGTCTACCTCTAAGAGAACCTAAAACTCTAAGAGAAAGGCTGGTGAAACTTCTAACCCCCCTCCTTCAATAGGTTAGATCTTTGGTTCACCATAGAAAAAGACCATATGACCTATCTTCAGTTTAATGCAACAAAACTAGTCTGTTCCCCTAAATATTTAGAGCTTGACTAGTTCATTAGGGAAGGATTTCAATTTTCTGCCTTCTTAGAAACCCATGGCTTAAGAAAGTTTGTGGAGTTAAAGGGTACCTTTTACCTTGAATTCGTCAAGGTGTTTTACACCTGTGCCAATGGATTTATGGATGGGATACTGAGGTCCCAAGTAAATGGAGTGCCCATGGAAATTACCCATGAGGTGTGGGAGGCAGTTGCTGGTATCTCCTTCGAAGGAGAAAGAAAATTTGATGAAAATCCTGAGGGTTATAATAGGGTAGATACCTATAGGGAGATGCTTAGTGATCCCCAAATGAGATTGAAAACTAGGCTAGGTATTGGACCCATGAGGATAGGTTTCTGCACTACATAATTACATATATCCTCACATCTAAAGCCACAAACCATGCCCAAGCAATAGATGAAGATCAACAACTAGTGTATGGTCTCAAGAATTCAATTCAGATGAATTGGATTCTCATTCTTGAAAAGATCATGTTGAAATCCAAAAGGCTAGTAAACTATCCATTCCCTTATGCTGTGCTTGTGTCTAGATTTATAGACTACTTTCAAATAGATGTCTCAAATGAAGTAGTGGACCACACAAACTTAAGCAACAGTCTCATCAAAGACAAGCATCTCAACAAGCTAGGAATGATCAAGACACCACAAGGATGGCAGATGGCTGGTCAACAAGCTGTGCCTGAACCTGCTGGTGGTGTTGGAGTAGATGCATGCTGAAGAAGATGAGGAAATGGATCCTTCTCAACCCCTCTACACCCAATTCGAGTCACTCATGCTTCAGAAAATGGATGGCCTAATCACTATGCATCATGAGTTTAGGGCTAAAACTAGTTCAACTTTAGAAGATATTAAGGCTAGGCTAGACAATATTGAAGCTAGTGTTATGTTTGAAGGGTCTGAGACATTTTAGCTTTTGTAGTTTTTTCTATTTCTTATGTTTTATACTTTCATGTTTTAATTTTATTTTCAAGACTTGTAATGGTTCCCTCACTTATAAAAATATCCATTTATGTTTCTCCTGTTCAATATCCGTTGTGCTTTACATGTTTTTGACTTTGATAAACCAAATAGGGGGAGAAATGATTGATTTGGTTCATACTCTGCAGTACACTCTGTTCTACTTTGTTTTTCTGCACAATTTTTGCCAAATCTTACTTTGAATGGATTGTCAAATTAAGGGGGAGCTAAGTGATAAAAATTAACCAATTAAGTAAGATATAAATGTAAATGAATGCTGCATTAATCAACAGATGCTTTAACACTTGTTCTTGGCAAAGAGATTGAATTGCTTTCAGGTTTGCAAAGCTCAAGCTTTCCTAACTTTGGTTCCCTTAATTAACTTCAAATCCAACATATAATCAATCAAGAATTTGGCATGTTCAAAGCCAAAAAGGGGGAGATTGTTGGATATAGGGGGAGCATCATGAAGATTAAAAAGAATTTGATTCAAGATTGGTTTTGAGCTTTCAACATGTTTGGATTCCTTGAAGTTGTTTAATTGTATTATGTGTAAGAGAAAGGATAATTTGATGATCCATGCATTGCATTCACTCATTCATTCATAAACTTAAATGATTTTCATAAAAAATAAAAAAGCTTTTATATTTTGGTTAAGGTTTTAATCTGATTGAAAGGTTTTTGGAAAAATGTTATTTTCACTGGTTTAATCGATTACCTTACTGATATAATCGATTATTTTGTTCTTCGTTCAATTTGGAAAATCTTTTATGAACATTGTAATCGATTACCCATCCGAATAATCGATTATTTGGCCTTTGTTTATAACAAAACTGCTTTGTTAATTATTTTAATTGATTACTTATTGTTGTAATCGATTACATAGTTAAAAGATTATTTTAAGCCTTGCTAGGATAATGGATTACTATTATTCGTAATCGATTACACAGGCTATTTGAGAAAAGTCACTTCCACGTCTTAATCGATTACCACAACTTGTAATCGATTACACAGTTCATTTTGAAAATATAATTCTTTTTTAATCGATTACCAAATCTTGTAATCGATTACATAGTGCATTTTGTTATCCTGTGACTTCTGTCTTAATCGATTACAGCTCGGGATAATCGATTATTTTGCTCATTGCTAAAATCCAGAAATATTCTTGAATAGTTTAATCGATTACATGGGTATTTTATTCGATTACAAAAGAATTTTAATCGATTATCAGGCGCATTTAATCGATTACAGTTAGCTACAAATTCTGTTATAAATAGTGTTGAATTAAGGGGGAGTTGCTTGAAGCACAAAGCATAGATTGATTCAAGAAGGAAGGTTTTGAACTTTCAACATGCCTTGAAGGATTGAAGAACAATTTGTGATTAAATGTAAAAGGAAGAAGGGTTTCTGGTGATCCATATACATTGCATTCATATCATTCATTAGTTTAAGAAACAATATTCATAAGGCATTAATAGATTGGTTAAGTTTTAAAACAAATCAAGTGTTTTTGAAAAAATAACATTTCATACTGGGTTAATCGATTACATCAAGAAAAGAATCGATTATTTTGTTCTTGGTGCTTTCTGGAAAATTGTTTAAGAACAAAGTAATCGATTACATATTGGAATAATTGATTATTTTACCTTAGTTATATTATAAACAACTTTAATGAACAGTTTAATCGATTACCAACATTCTGTAATCGATTACATAAGCTAATCAAAATATATCATCTTTCTGCTTTAATCGATTACCAAGGAAAGTAATCGATTACATTACATGCTATAGTTAACATGTTATGCTGGTTTAATCGATTACCAATTGTTGTAATCGATTACATAGTTTAAACCATTTTATGCTAGTTCCTGGTTTAATAGATTACCAATTGTAGTAATCGATTATATAGATCAAATCAGTTTTATACAGGTTCCTGGTTTAATCGATTACCAAAGTTTGTAACGATTACACAATGTTTTTACTTTTGTGCATCTGTCTCGTTTAATCGATTACAAGTCGGAATAATCGATTATTTTGTTCGTTGCTCATACCCAAAAATCTATTGAACAGTTTAATCGATTATAATCTTGAAATAATCGATTACATATGCAAAATAATCGATTACAGGAGCGTATTTAATCGATTACTGACTGTTAGAAAGTTTGTTATAAATAGAACCCATGCTCAACTGTTTTACTAACTTGAATAATTCGTATTCTGAGCATTCTAAGACTTTCTAAACATTCTCTTAGTGGTTTTTCTGGGTTCAATGAGTTCTTGCATTCACAAAACTCTTATGGGTTGTTAAGTGATTAGTGAAGCAGGAGGTTCTTTTTCAAAGCTTGAGGGAAGTGATGTTATGAGTTCGTATTCATTCTTCAACCTGATGAAATCATTCATATGCATATCATTCATTGGATCATCAGGTGACTTCTTTCCTTAAAACTGAGGTTGTAATTCTGTTTTGATTTATGTTTTTGTTTGTCTATTGTAATTTGGTTTCTTGCTTGTAATATAGAGATAGAGTTTCTCTAGGGGTTAAACTGAGTAGTGTTCTCAGTGGGTTGTCTCTAAGAATCTAATAGGGTTTTAGATGTATGAACTTTATCTAGGATTGATAAAGAGAGACTTTGTGATAACTTGTAAGAACTGAAAATTGCAATAGTGAAACTCCATTCTAGTGTTGAGTGGAAGAAAACTGGATGTAATTTCATAGTGTTTGAAGTGAACCAATATAAATCTTTGTGTGATGTTTGTTTTCTTTATATTGGTTATATTTTGTTATTCTTGATTGTGTGATTTTGGTATCAACAAAGTTCTTGAGATATTGCATACCTTGGACTGAGGATAAGATTGAATAAAGGTTCTTGGTTTTAAATGTGATAAAGATCCAAAGGGAAAAACTCTTATTTTGATCAAGAAAATTTTTAAATCACCAAATCTAACCAATTCACCCCCCTTCTTGGTAAGTGTGAAGTGTTCCCATATTTTACAATTGGCATCAAGAGCTAGGTCTTGAAAGTTACTCAAGATCACTTTCTTTCAAAAATGAATACTTCACAAATAACCTTCAAGGAAGGTGCATCCTTAAACAGACCTCCTTTGTTTGAGGGGGAGAATTTCAGTTTTTGGAAAAATAGGATGAAGATCTTTATTCAATCCAATGATCCAGGAGCATGGAATGCAATAGAAAAGGGTCCTACGGTGCCCATCAAAGTGGTTGATAATAACATGATTCCCAAGGAGTGGGATGAGATGAATGATAATGAAAACAGGATTGTTCAGTATGATTTTAAAGCTAAGAACATGATAACTTCTGCTCTTTCTTCTGATGAATTCTTCAGAACTGTTAGATGTACAAGTGCCAAAGTGATGTGGGAAATGCTAGAGATCACCCATGAAGGAACTGAAGAAGTGAGGAGATCAAGAAAGCACTCATTGATACATGAATATGAGATGTTCAAGATGAATCAAAATGAAAGCATCTCCCAACTCCAAACAAGATTCACACACGTAGTGAATCATCTCTTAGGACTTGGGAAGACATTTGATGTTGAAGAATTGAACATCAAAATCTTGAAGTGCCTCACTAGAGCATGGCAACCAAAAGTGATAGCCATCAAAGAATCTAAAGATCTCTAAAAAATGACCATGGCTGCCCTCTTTGGTAAGTTACTTGCGTATGGATTAGAATTATCCCAACTAACTTTTGGTGAAGATGCAGAAAGAAAAGGCAAAGGGATTGCACTAAAAGCTGCAGCACCTAAGATGGAAAAAGAAGAAAACTCAAGTGATGAGGAAGATGAAGAAAGCATGAACTTGATTGTGAAAAAGTTCAGCAAATTTCTAAAGAAGAACAAGGGCAAAAGATTTACAAGAAACAACAAGAACAATTCTAACAACAACACTAGCAACATCAAGAAGATTGACAACAACTTCACATGCTTTGAATGTGGCAAACCAGGCCACATAAAATCAGAATGTTTAATCTACTTGAAGAAACAACAAAATGACAGCAAAGGCAAGAGGGAAACAAAGCCAAGAAGAGCCTACATTGCTTGGGAGGACAATGAATCTTCAACTTCCGAATCCTCCACTGAATTAGAAGAAGCCAACATATGTCTCACCTCAATTGTTAATGAAGAGAATGATGATCTTTTGGATGAAGATGATAAGGTAACCTCTGAACTTGATCAAGTTACTTTTGCTTTTCAAGAGATGCATAAAGAGGCTAAAAAGCTTGCTAAGTCTAACAATAAGCTCAAGAAAAACATTGAAGATCATCTTGCAAAAATTGTGGAATTACAAACTGAAGTTTGTAACTTGAAGGAAGAAAATGAGAAACTTACTTCAAGCTACAAATCAAGTGGTTGTGTTTGTGCTTCTTACTCTACAACTAGTGACAAATATGAAATGCTACAAAAAGTTTTTGATGGGTATAGGTTGAATTAAGAAGAAAAATATATGCAAATTGTTTCAAAGAACAATGAGCTGATTGATATCTTGGAAAAACTCAACAAAGGAAAAAAATGATTTGTATGATATGTTGAGTGCTCAAAAACAGTATGGTGATACTTCTGGATTGGGGTACAAAATAACTTTAAAAGTGTTCAAAAAACAACATTTGTGCCTCCAAAACAAAAGAAGAAAAATAAACCAAAATTCAATCAAAAGAGGTTCTTTAGAAACTCATATAAAGATGTTGTTTGTCACTATTGTATGGAAAGAGGACACACATCCTACCAATGTTTTGCAAGAAGATTTTATGTCCCAAATGATGAGTGTATTTGGGTAGAAAAGAAAAGGCAAGCAACTAACCCCTTTGGACCCAAACTCAAATGGGTACCTTCTCCAATGAAGTGATTTGTTCTTTTTGTAGGTATGTCTTAGAGCAAGTTCTTCCTTATGGTATCTTAACAATGGCTGCTCAAGACATATGATCGGTGACAAGTCCTTGCTCAAAAATCTTATACTTAAAGATGGGGGCTATGTTACTTATGGAGACAACAACAAAGGGAAGATTATAGGTTAAGGAAGCATTGGTGATAGCTTGAATACAAAAATCAGCAATGTACTCTATGTTGAAGGCTTGAAGCATAATCTACTAAGTATAAGCCAATTATGTGACAAAGGCTATAAAATTTCCTTCAATCAAGATTAATGCATAATTTGTGATGGTAAGAGTGGAGAAGTTATTCACATTGGCAAAAGGAAAGGTAACATTTACTTGCTTTCCATAGACCATGCATTATTCCACAAGACTATATGCTTAATGAATGAATAAGTTAGATGAAACATGGTTGTGGCATAGGAGAGCTAGTCATATTAACATGCACCATATGAATAAACTCATTAAAAAGGACTTAGTTATTGGCCTACCAAAACTCAAATTTGAGAAGGACAAATTATGTGATGCATGTCAAAAGGGGAAACAAACCAAAATCTCTTTTCAAAATAAAAACATTGTTTCCACCTCAAGACCACTTGAACTACTGCACATTGATTTGTTTGGTCCTTCAAGAACCATGAGTTTAGGTGGTAATTACTATGAATTTGTTATTGTTGATGATTACTCTAGATTTACTTGGACTTTATTTTTGAAATCCAAGAGTGATGCTTTCCATTCTTTAAAAAATTAGCCAAACTTGTTCAAAATGAAAAAGGATGTAAAATTATCTCAATTAGAAGTGATTATGGTGGAGAATTCCAAAATGAACATTTTGAAAATTTCTGTGAGGAAAATGGAATTAACCACAACTTTTCAGCTCCAAGAACACCTCAACAAAATGGTGTTGTGGAGAGGAAAAATAGATCACTAGAAGAAGGTGCAAGAACACTTCTAAATGAGACAAATTTACCAAAATATTTTTGGGCTGATGCAGTAAGTACTGTTTGCTACACTTTAAATAGATTACTCATAAGACCCATCTTAAAGAAAACACCTTATGAGTTATACAAAGAAAGAAAGCCCAATATTTCTCATTTAAGAACTTTTGGCTGCAAGTGTTTTGTTTTAAACAATGGAAAAAAATCACTAGGAAAGTTTGATGCAAAGGCTGATGAAGCCATATTTCTTGGATATTCATTACAAAGTAAAGCATATAGAGCTTTTAACAAAAGAACCATGTGCATAGAAGAATCTGTCCATGTAATTTGTGATGAATCTAACCAATCAAAAGAGGAAAAGATTGTGATGAAGATGCAGGTCATATAGAGCAAAATGTTCAGCTTGAGAAGTTGTCTATCAATGAGAAGAATGAACCTAGTGCTGAAGAAGGTCCATCAACACCCAATCAAAGGCCTAAAGAGTGGAGAACTACAAGAGAACTCTCACTAGACAATATCATTGGTAAAGTATCAAAGGGAGTCTCTACTAGATCTTCTCTTAGAAATTTATGTTGTGACATGGCCTTTGTATCTCAAATTGAACCTAAAGATATTAATCATGCCTTGCAAGATGAACATTGGATGCATGTCATGCATGATGAACTGAATCAATTTAAAAGAAATGAAGTTTGGGAACTTGTTCCTAGACCTTCATCAATTAAGCCTATTGGTACCAAGTGGGTTTTTAGAAACAAACTTGATGAAAGTGGAATCATAGTAAGAAACAAGGCTAGATTGATTGCTAAAGGTTACAACCAAGAGGAAGGCATTGACTATAAGGAAACTTATGCCCCAGTTACAAGATTGGAAGCAATTAGGCTACTACTTGCATATGTATAATGGATTTCAAACTATATCAAATGGATGTCAAAAGTGCATTTTTAAATGGTTACATAGAGGAGGACATATATGTTGAACAACCTCCAGGATTTTCTGATTTTAAACATCCTAATCATGTTTTTAAACTTAAAAAGGCCCTCTATGGTTTGAAACAAGCTCCAAGATCATGGTATGAAAGATTGAGTAAGTTCTTACTTAATCAATCTTTTTTAAAGGGGAAATGTTGATAAAACCTAGTTCATCAAAAGGCATAAGGATGATATCCTATTGGTTCAAATATATGTTGATGATATTATTTTTGGTTCTAATAATCAAAAGCTTGGTAAAGAATTTTCTGCAGCTATGCAAAATGAGTTTGAGATGTCTATGATAGGGGAATTAACATTCTTTCTAGGACCTCAAGTTAAAAAAATGAAGAATGGAACTTTTCTCAATCAATCAAAGTATTGCCTTGAAGTAATTAAGAAGTTTGAGATGGAGAAAAGCAAAGATGCTACAACTCCTATGACAACTTCAACATACCTTGATTCAGATGAAAAAGGGAAGAAGGTGGATGAATCCAAATATAGAGGAATGATTGGCTCCTTACTTTACTTGACAGCTAGTAGACCGGATATCATGCTATGTGTTTGCTTGTGTGCAAGATACCAAGCAAATCCAAAAGAGTCTCACCTTACAGCAGTCAAGAGGATCATCAAATACCTCAAGGCAACACCCAAAGTTGGGCTATGGTATCCTAAAGGTGCATCAATAAATATTATTGGATATTCTGATTCTGATTTTGCAGGATGTAAACTTGATAGAAAAAGCACAAGTGGAACTTGTCATCTCCTTGGAAGCTCACTCATTTCATGGCATTGCAAGAAACAAGCTTGTGTGACTTTGTCAACTGCTGAAGCTGAATACATCTCAGCTGGGAGTTGTTGTGCACAAAGTCTATGGCTCAAGCAACAATTGCAAGATTATGGAGTTGATCTTAAGGAGATACCTCTACTTTGTGACAACACAAGTGCAATAAACATTTCAAAGAATCCTGTCATGCACTCAAGGACCAAGCACATTGAAATCAGACATCATTTCATAAGAGATCATGTGCAAAAAGGTAATATCAAGGTTGAGTTCATTGATACTCATAATCAATTTGCTGATATATTCACTAAACCATTGGCAAAGGATAGATTTTATGCACTAAGAAACATGCTAGGCATTCTTGATGAAAACAACATATACTAGTTTGTTTAATGTATGCTTCTCATGACAAATTAAAGCCTCAAGCCATATTTATCATTGTATGATTGAAAATACGTATCAAGTTGTACAAATGCTCTGTTTTTTATGAAGCTACTATAATAATCGATTACACCACGGGTTAATCAATTAAAATCATTAAAATTCACATTCAGTGTGCAAGATGTGCTCAAGTAATCGATTACATTGAGTTGGTAATCGATTATTCTTCAAATTTCAGAAATTATCTTCTTTTGGAATAATCGATTACACAACGGAAGAATCGATTACTTAGATAAAAATTCATTTTATAACTATGTGGCTCATTGGAATAATTGATTACTACTAACTTGTAATCGATTACACTTAAGCTTAGGAATGTTGGTCTTCCTGGAATAATCGATTACCACATGGGATAATCGATTAAATAAGCCCTGATATCCTTATGAATGGTTATTATGAACAATATAATCGATTAATGCATTATATAATCAATTACAACTTATCTTCAACCTCTGGAAATTTTCAAAGTAATCGATTACCTTACGGAATAATCGATTACACTACGTAAAATTTGTTATCAGGATGTCTGAAATAATCGATTACTTAAGGTTTTAATTGATTATTTAAGCTGTTATGTGGATTCTGACAGTTTTTCCGGGCTTTGCAATTGCCCTGTCTAGTGATTTAAGCATCTAAATCATCATTAACTGGCATTAACTGTCTCTAACAGCTATATTTTTGAATAATCTGATCGTTAGTGAGTGATTTTTGTCTATAAATAGTGGCTTTGTGTCAATCTATGACTTTGCACCAACCTTATTCTCTCTTACTCTAATTTCTATCTAAGCCTTTGTGTTCTCAACCCTCTGTGTGTGTTCTTAATCTTTGCCAATCATGTCTACACCCAAACGTGCTAGGACTGGGAAACATAAGATAGGAGAGTCTACCTCAAACCCACAACCACCACCAGATAGATTGAGCCTTTAGTTCAATAAAGAATCCGACAAAATGAACTACCTCCAACTTAATGCCACAAAACCCATAAGTTCACCCAAATACCTTAGTCTTGACTGGTTTATCAAGGAAGGATTCATCTTTCCTGCACTTTTAGAAACCCAAGGACTTAGAAGGTTTGTGGAGATGAAGGGTACTTACTACCCTGACTTGGTTAAGGTTTTCTATACATGTGCCAAGGCATCCATGAATGGGTACCTCAAATCTACTGTCAAGGGAGTTGAGATGATCATAACTCTTGAGTTGTGGGAAACCATTGCTGGTGTGGTTTGTGATGGGGAGAGAAAGTTTGAAGAGAACCCAAATGGCTATAGCAAAATAGGAACTTTTAGGGAAATACTAGCTGACCCTAATATGCCTATCAGGAATAGATTGAGTACTAGTCCAATGGCACCAGAAAATAGGCTTCTTCACTACATTATCACATATGTTCTAACCCCAAGGACAACAAACCATGCCCAAGCCACTAATGAAGACCTACAATTGATGTATGGTCTAACAAACTCCATTCCTATGAATTGGGTCATTATCTTTCAAGAGATAATATTAAAATCAAAAAGGCTTGTTAATTATCCTTTCCTTTATCCCATTCTGATCTCTAGATTCATTGATCACTTTAAGATAGATGTTTCTAATGAGTGGTGGACAACACCAATTCCTCTAACAATCTCTTCCAAGAAAAGCACTTGACAAAGCTTGGATTGATGAAGACTCTTGATGGCTAGGTAATGGCTGGACATCATCAACAAGTGCCTCCACAAATGGCACAACCTGAGCATGCTGTTGCTGCTGATAGTGAAGATCCAGTAGCTAATTCTGAAGGAGAGGAAGAGACTTCTCAACAACCTCTCTACACACAATTTGAGTCCTTAATGCTGGCCAAAATGGATGGGCTACTTCAAATGCATCATGAGTTCAAGGTTGAAACTCAAGGATCTTTTAGGGAAATCAATGCTAGACTAGATGACATAGAAGCAACTCTTAGGATGGATGATTCAGAAGACTTCTAAGTCTTAGTGCTATGTTATTTTCTGTACTCTATTTTTTTTCTTTGTTTTTAAAGCTTTATTATGTACTCTCTCCTTTAATTTTAATGAACTGTTATGGTTCTATTTACTTAAAATTCGTTGTGCCTTGCATTTTTTTACTTTAAAAAGTCAAATAGGGGGAGAAAAATTGAATTAAGCTATGCCCTGCATATACCTCTGTTTGTCCCTGTTTTTTGTGCATTTTTTAGGCTGAAATTTGAACTATATAATTTGAGATATTTATGGGGAGTTAACTGTTCAAATTGATTGCATTAAGTAAATATGTCTTATGAATGAATGCTAAGTTAATCATGGATGCTTTTAACACTTGTTCTTGCAAAGGAATTGAATTTTTCAGGTGTGAAAAAGCTTAGATAAATGCTTTGATAATTCCTTCAATTAATCACAGGACCCAATGCTATTCAATTAAAAATTTGGCAAGTTTAAAGCCAAAAAGGGGGAGATTGTTGAATTGAGGGGGAGCTGCTTGAAGCACAAAGCATAGATTGATTCAAGAGGGAAGGTTTTCAAATTTCAACATGCCTTGAAGGATTGAAGAACAATTTGTGATTAAATGTAAAAGGAAGAAGGGTTTCTGGTGATCCATATACATTGCATTCATATCATTCATTAGTTTAAGAAACAGTATTCATAAGGCATTAATATATTGGTTAAGTTTTAAAATAAATCAAGTGTTTTTGGAAAAATAACATTTCATACTGGGTTAATCGATTATATCAAGAAAAGAATCGATTATTTTGTTCTTGGTGATTTCTGGAAAACTGTTTAAGAACAAAATAATCGATTACATATCGGAATAATCGATTATTTTACCTTAGTTATATTATAAACAACTTTAATGAACAGTTTAATCGATTACCAACATTTTGTAATCGATTACATAAGCTAATCAAAATATATCATCTTCCTACTTTAATCGATTACCAAGGATAGTAATCGATTACATTACATGCTATAGTTAACATGTTATGCTGGTTTAATCGATTACCAATTGTTGTAATCGATTACATAGTTCAAAGCATTTTATGTTGGTTCCTGGTTTAATCGATTACCAATTGTAGTAATTGATTATATAGATCAAATCAATTTTATACAGGTTCCTGGTTTAATCGATTACCAAAGTTTGTAATCGATTACATAGTGTTTTTACTTTTGTGCATCTGTCTGGTTTAATCGATTACAAGTCGGAATAATCGATTATTTTGTTCGTTGCTCATACCTAGAAATCTATTGAACAATTTAATCGATTATAATCTTGAAATAATCGATTACATGTGCAAAATAATCGATTACAGGAGCGTATTTAATCGATTACTGACTATTAGAAAGTTTGTTATAAATAGAACCCATGCTCAGCTGTTTTACTAACTTGAATAATTCGTATTCTGAGCATTCTAAGGCTTTCTAAACATTCTCTTGGTGGTTTTTCTGGGTTCATTTAGTTCTTGCATTCACAAAACTCTTATGGGTTGTTAAGTGATTAGTGAAGCAAGAGGTTCTTTTTCAAAGCTTGAGGGAAGTGATGTTCTGAGTTTGTATTCATTCTTTCAACTGATGAAATCATTCATATGCATATCATTCATTGGATCATCAGGTGACTTCTTTCCTTAAAACTTTGAGGTTGTAATTCTGTTTTGATTTCTGTTTTTGTTTGTCTATTGTAATTGGGTTTCTTGCTTGTAATATAGAGATAGAGTTTCTCTAGGGGTTAAACTGAGTAGTGTTCTCAGTGGGTTGTCTCTAAGAATCTAATAGGGTTTTAGATTTATGAACTTTATCTAGGGTTGATAAAGAGAGACTTTGTGATAACTTGTAAGAACTGAAAATTGCAATAGTGGAACTCCATTCTAGTGTTGAGTGGAAGAAAACTGGATGTAGCTTCATAGTGTTTGAGATGAACCAATATAAATCTTTGTGTGATGTTTATTTTCTTTATAATGGTTATATTTTGTTATTCTTGATTGTGTGATTTTGGTATCAACAAAGTTCTTAAGATATTGCATACCTTGGACTCAGGATAAGATTGAATAAATGTTCTTGGTTTTAAATGTGATAAAGATCCAAAGGGAAAAACTCTTATTTTGATCAAGAAAATTTTTAAATCACCAAGTCTAACCAATTCACCCCCCTCTTGGTTAAGTGTGAAGTGTTTCCATATTTTACAAATAGGATTGAAGGCTTGGCTTGTTTTCTAACTTTGAGAGATTGTACCCATTCGTATTTCTGAGCTCACACAAGCCTTCTTAGCAATTCCTAAGTGATTTTCTCAGTGTTTTTACTTCTTGCTTCATTCAAAACATCAATGGATCTTTGAATGATTCTTGAGCAAGATTCTTTTCAAAATTAAGAAAAAACATGTTATGATTTAGTTTGCTTCTCAACCTGATTTGGTAATTCATGTGCATAACAATCATTGGATCATCAGGTTGTCTCTCTCCTTAGTCTTTGTGTGTAAATTTGGTTCTGAATTCTTGTTGTAATTGACTATTGTAAAGTGGGTTCTTCTTGCTTGGTTTTAGAGAAGGCTTCTCTAATTCAACAACAGAGTAGTGTTCTCTGGTTCTTGCTCCTTAGATTTCTAATAGGATTTTAGATTTCTATTCTTTATCTAGGGTTGATAAAGGGGAGGTTTTTGTAAAAGCTTGTAAGAACAAAAATTTATAATAGTGGAACTCTAATCTAGTGTTGATTAGAAGAAACTGGATGTAGCTTCAGTTGTGAAGTGAACCAGTATGAATTGCTTGTGTCTATGATTCTATTTCTCTATCTCTCATCTTATTCATTGGTCATTGATTCTTTGATTCATATTCATTGTTCAAAAAGTTCTGTTTTGATCTATTGATTTCTTAGGCTGAGACATTTGATTGAGTAAAAAGATTTCGTGGTTTTGAAAGTGATAAAGATCTTGAACTCTGATTTGAATTAGTTTTTAAAATACCAAGGTTTTAACCAATTCACCCCCCCTCTTGGTTATTGTGGGTATTCCTATTATTTTCATCAACCAAAACGCTTCTTTTGCTTGACCAACACCAACAATTGGATCGATTGAGATGTTGAGCCATAAACTAATGTGGTGTGATAACATGTTGTCGACACGCACCAAAACAATTTTACTAAGCTAATTCTGTAGAATAGGATTAACCTAGATCGACTCAGAGACACTTATCAATATGGTTCTAGCTTCAAATCACTAATAATAGAGAGGGGGATTTTATCAAACAGTTTGTGTGCGTAAGGAAAACTTGCAAAAACGTAAACTAAAATTAAAGAACAGTGCAGAAATTACCAAGATTATCAACAAGTGAGTAAAACAGATTAGAGAAGCATCAATCCAATTCACCAAACCAAGCAATTCGAATCATCGTCATTCTCATAAATTTATCCTATCATGAACATTCATTCAATCTCATTAGAAGTTGTTCAATCGAATTAACCCCTAATTTAATTGAAACCACAACCCTAATTGAAATATCATCCAATTATTCTGTGATTAATATTCAAAATTAGGCATGAATCCATAACCTAATCCGCTTTCAATCCTAAACGCATTTGATGTGTTGCAAACACATCTTAGTTTTAGGCTAGTTTTAGGATATAATTTAGTTAAATATTTAGAAAAATAGAATAAGAATAGTTAGTTTATCATTTTATTTGTTTTAAATTCAATTCATTACCATTTGAGCAATTTCAGGTTAAAAAAGAGGAAGTTCAAGGCAAAAGGAAGGAAGAAAATCCAGTTCAAGGTC
>PYAF01000384.1:369963-382062 GCA_007407185.1 Glycine tomentella
ATATGGACTGTATTATGGATTGTAATAATTGTACCGCGGTGAGGACAAATAGTTTATGCTACAAATCAATCATTTGAAGTAAGGAAGAAAAGAATTTTTCGAGAAAAATTTATAACTAAAATCATTCTAATACAAAGTGGACACATAATTTTAATTAAAATCAATCGAGCACGAGAGAGTCATGAGAGGCGTTACAGTGATGGCACTAGTAGCGTCTTTAGGTCGAAAGGTTGGTGCGGGTAGCGCCAAGGGTCGTGCGGGTCGCGCCAAAAGTGCCCTGAAAAACCCAATTCCTCTGGTTTTCCACGCGGTCAGCGCCAGTAGTAGCGCTGATAGCGCCAATTGGTCGAGGGAATTGGCGCGGATGGCGCCACAGGTTCGGGAGGTTGACACTGTTAGCGTAGGGATGGCGCTGTTGGCGCCAGATCTCGGGCAGGCTGAGTATTTAAGGGCAAATCACATTTTGCTGACGAAGAAACCTCTTATTTTTCCTCCCCACGCCCAAACCTCCATTGTTGGAGTGCCCAAGCTTCCTAGGACCTAGTCTCTTGGCCTAAACACCTCCCAAAGACCTTTAATCTCGAGAGAATCACCTAGAAAGCTATAATCCTTCAATTGCTCTCTTGAAAAACCCCTTGTGAGTGAGAATTGGTTTCTCAAGGAAAACCTCTGAGACTTGAGAGTGGCGAGGACCCATGGCTTGGGAAGGACAACAGAGCTTGAGGAAGCTGCCCTGAAGTCTTTCTGGTCGCCACTGAGGTAAGAAACTCAAGTTTCTTCGGTTGTTTTTGAATTTGGGGTTTTTTGGATATTGTGACCCACACTGAGCTGGGGCTAGAATTAGCCCAGGGTCCTGTAGAGGAAATTACTCAGGGCATTGTAGTGATGAAGGACTAGCTTTCAGTTTTTGAATTGGATAACTTTGAATCATGGCTCTGTACATGCCTGTGTGACTTGTGTAGAGTCACTTGTTGATGGTTCTCTGATATGCTAGAGCCTTGATTGGGACTGTTTGAGCTTGAGAGGCTAATTGAATGGTTCCTGTGTTAAGGTTAGACCGTTCCATGGATATATTGAGTTATAAGGCGGATATGATTTGGGCTTAGGCATGTGTTGCATTGAGTCTGGGATGACTCAAATGTTTAGTATGCAGCCTTCACAGACCTTGAGTGGTCTATGAGTAGCCCAGTGTGGGCTAGACTTGATTGAACCCTAGGATAGGGGAATTATGTTATGTTATGTTCTGTGACTTGGATGTCTGTGGATTGGTTTTGATATAAGATTGCATGTGCCTTGATTAGGCCTTGATTGTGAGATTGTTGGTGGTGGGAGCCACAGACCAGGGAAAGAACTACAGAGTGATCCTGTGACAGGTAAGTTCAGTGTTCCTGGGGATGAATTCCCATTTTGGTTGCACACCACACTCCTGGGGAGTGTTGGTCATGATTCATGATGCATGCATTGGCTGTTGCATTGCTTATATTGATATTGTGTGCATCTGTATTGGATGAATGTATGTTGTGATTGAGATATATCTGTTGGCCAATAGATGAATACAGGCATTGAGGAGCTCTGCCATATATATATATATATATATATATATATATATATTGATGTGATACTGACGTTGAGGAGCTCCATCAGGGCGTTGAGGAGCTCCGCCAGGCATTGAGGAGCTCTGCCATCTGTATGATATGATGAGAGCCAGAGGGCCAGGCCAGTGGGCCATGTTTGATATGTTTGCCTGATGTGTGTGTTGTGAATCTGTGGGCCAGGGTGGGAATGGTTTCCCAAGGACCCTGAGCTTACTGAGATGTGTTATCTCACCCCGTGTGGGGATTTATGATTTCAGGTGACTCTTCTGGACGAAGAGAGCAGTCTCAGGGCAGGAGGCCCGAGTAGAGACGTTTCTGCTTGACTGAGAAGCAGCAGATGGAGCTTGAAGGCTCAGATTTGTTTTGATTATATTTTGTACCCTTGATAAGGGATGGTGTATGTGTACACCTGATACATGTATAGTTCTGTATACCCTCGATGAGGGCAGATATTCTTTTGTATCACCCGGTGGGTGAAGATTCTGATGTATATGTTTGTACAGAACTCATTCTGATATGTATATGAGAATTTCCTCCTGAGTATAAATGTTGTATATTTGATAATCTGCCTAAGTCGTTTAGCTATCTGTCTTTATGATGTATGTTATGAAAAACTGGATCAGCAGGGGTGTGAAAAATATGTCTTGTATGTGAATTATTTGTTATATGTTTTATTCCATACATGATGAATCAAGAAAAGCGATTTTGTGCTTCCGCTGAGGTTTGAAATTATGTTTTAAGCGCTAAACTGATATTATTAATGATAACACGTCGGAGGCCTACGGGGTGTTACAACTATAATATACAAAACAAACCCATGCTCATTTAAAATTTAATAAAGAAACAAATATAAGAATAGGTTTCTAAAATTTTGGCCAGAGCCTCCTCTATGATTAAGACTTTTCCCAAAAAAATCTAATCATTATAGCAACAATATCATTCACAATTTCATTCATCAATAACAAATATATTGCATCCCATTAGTTTAAAACAGTTTTTCTTGAAAACCAGCACATTACATGGACAAACATATATCTCCATAATTGGGTTCCCTAATCCCAACTATGGTATCAGAAGCTGTAAACAAACAATAAACTCTCATCACCTATCTATATCCCTCTGTCAGCTCCTTATAGCGTCGTTTTGAAATCTATTAGGTTCACGTCCTTTGGTCCAAACATAAAGCTCTATATACCAAATCGAAGATAATTCAGTATAAATTTCGAAGACAAGATTAATATTAACATTCGGGGTCAAATACCCACTCGAGTTTAAAAGGGGCTAAAATGGTGTTTTAGGAGTACACATAAAAAAGACATCATTTTTAAATTTCGATCACACCAATATGAATGGGGTTCAACGAAAGTCACAAAAATGACATCAATATTATAAAAAGGAAATTTTTACAACGTCTCATTTTCAAAGGTCTTTCAAAGGAAGTGTAAAAACACCCAATAACGGTATCCAAATCAGAAGATATATTAAGAGAGGTTCAAAATAGCTAGGAGAAGACAAATAAATCATGTTTACCTTGAAGAAACCACGAAAGGAGGATTGGAGGCTCCGTTCTCTATCGAATCCTCAAGTTGAATTTTGAAAATTCCACTCCGATTAAAGTGTTCATCTTTGTGCGATGGAGGAGGTGGATTGGAGGCTTGGGTGAGTTTTTAGAGAGAGAGGTGAAAAACGTATTTTTCGATGTTGCTGGATGTATTTATAAGTTGCAGTGCCTGCTTAACAAGCTCGTCTCGCTCAACACAATTCTCTTTGTTTGGAATTGAGTGTAGTGTACTAGTCGTGCTCAGAGGGACATGAAAAGTTTTTAATTTGCAAATCTCAACGGTCAAAATACGCATAGATGAGTTTTGAACCTATTGTCAAAAATTTGAAGGCAATCCAACGGTTAATGAGTCTGAAATAGTGGTTTTCCTGAAACAGGTTTTGGGTCAAACTATCAATCACACATTTCAACACAGATCAAACAAACTCCACATAACTTAACATCCACACCAAACAATTGCACTAGGATAATTTACACAACAATTCAACTAATATAAACTAATCAAATAATCAAATAACACAATAAATACATCAAATATCTATTTTCAGTTATCAAAATTTTAAGGTGTTACAGGTGGAATTGAAGGAAATGTTTGAGATTTTTGAGAATTTTTGGTGGAAGGGGTTTGGGTGTTTGACATAAAATATTTTGGTGGTGGTTGTGGTAAAAAAGGAGGGAGAGAAAAAGGAAGACAATTTTGTGAATTTTGGGTCGAAGGAGGCATGTGGTAATTTTGTAAAAAATTTATATAATCTTGCTAATCAAATTAATTTGGATCCATTTCGCACAAATAAAATTTAACTAAGACTGAGATTAGAGAATTGAGATTGACAAATGAAGAATGAAAATGAAAATTGTATGTACAAATTCTGTGTGTACTAAACCAATATATAGAATGTTATGTGTAACAACTATTTTTTAATAATTATAACGGTAACTGTCCATGCATATTTTTTGAGTGACAACGATCACTGTACAAAGCAAGTAATGTTCACTGTGTACATAGTAACGTACATTGTACACAGTAACGTACATTGTGTACACAACAATGTTCATTGTGCACGCAATTTTTTTAAACTTCTCTTCCTCTCACACATTTTCCTTCCTCTCTCTCCTCACATTTTTTTCTTTCAACTTTTCTTCCACTCACACGTTCTCCTTCCTCTCTCTCCTCACATTTTTTTTCTTTTTCTTTCTTCTCTCTCCTCGGCACCGCTCCTTCTTCCCTACTTCTTCTACTTTCCTTCTTTCTCTCTGCCGCGACACCCCCTTCCCTCTTCCTCTCCGCACGAGCCCCCCTTCCCGTGTCCCCTCCCCCGCGACCCCCCTTCACCCATTCGAAACTTCGCGCGATCCCTCTGTCGGTATGTACTATTTTTGGTTTGTATTTTTTTTGGTTGGTTTATTTTTCTTCTTCTTCATCATCTCCTTCTGTTGAGCCATGAAATTGTTCTTCTTCCTCCCACATTTTACAAATAATTCTCACATTTGATAAACAATTTTGAAAATTGTGCAAATCTTCACAATTCTTCCCAAGAATTGAATCTACACAATGGATATCTTGAGGGGTGCTTTATTGATGGATCTGGGAAAACTTAGATCTTCAGCTTAAGATTTATTCCCAAGATCCAACATTAAAGATGATCTTAACACTGTTATCATCCTAATCAAGATAAGATGAATTATGATGAAGGTTCTTGGCTATAAGCGAGTTCATCACTCTTACAATATCCTTATTGTAGTCAAGAAAATCATATTTTTTGTCAAGAGTTAACTCTTAATTGATGATCCCAAACTAATATGAGACCCGAAACAATATGGAAAATTAATGGGTAAATAACCATTTTTGTCCCTGAATGTGTAGAGCGTTGACAAATTTGTCCCTAAAAAATGAAAATTCAAATTTTAGTTCCTGAAAATGTAAAAAGTGTGACAAATTCATCATTTCGTTAACTTTCGTTCACTACCGTTAATGAAAGAGCCTACGTGGCACAGAGGGACGAAAATGTCACGAAAATGATTACCAACATGGCTGCTAAATAGATTTTGGACAAAAATGTCAGTAAGTTATCATTGGACGAAAATGTCAATAATTTTTTATTGGACCAAAATGTCAGTAAGTTACCATTGGACCAAAATGTTAGTACATTTTCATTGGACCAAAATATCAATACTTTTCTATTGGATTAATTTGTTAGACCCCAAATTTCGTTTCATTTAAAGCTAAAATATAATTTAAGGGTAAATCTTTTGTCATTTTTTTATCGTTGCAAACATAATAATACCATTACAATAATCACTTAAAATAATATGAAAGAAAACATAAGTTAAAAAAAATATAATAATAACCATAATATTGATTAATAATTATAATTTATATGTCACAATAAAAAATATTCAAAATAAACATTCATATACTATTGTGACAAATTATTATGACTATTAATTAATGTTATGGTTATTACTATGTTTTTTTAACTTATGTTTGTTTTCCTATTTTTTTAAGTGATTATTGTAATATTATTATTATGATTGCAACGATAAAAAAAAGGAAAAATTTATCCTTAACTTATATTTTACCCTAAAATGAAACGAAATTTGGGATATGTCAAATTAGTCAAATAAAAACGTATTGACATTTTGGTCCAGCAAAAAATTACTAACATTTTGATCCAATGGAAAATGACTGACATTTTGGTCATATGGTTACTTAATGACATTTTGGTCCAATGAAAATGTACTGACATTTTGATCCAAGAAAAGTTAATGACATTTTGGTCCAATTAAAAATTAATGACATTTTGGTCTAATGGTAATTTACTATTCAGCAACCATATTGACAATCATTTTTGTGACATTTTCGTCTTTCTGTGCCACGTAAGTTTTTTCATTAATGGTAACAGACAAAAATTAACAAAATAATGAATTTGTCACACTTTTTACACTTTCAAGAACTAAAATTTGAATTTTTATTTTTCAGATACAAATTTATTCAAAGACAAAAATAACTATTTATCCAAAATTAATTAGTCCATATGCTATTACTCTGCGTATATGTCTAATGTATGAAATGTCAATTGTTGAACGTTCATACCGACGAATCAATCGAGCCTTTTAAGTATGGGAAAAAAGAAAATGGTAAAAATAGTAAACACTAAAGACTAAAAAGCTACGCATATGTCTAATGTGTGACATGTCAATTGTTGAACGTTCATTCCGACGAATCAATCGAGCCAAAAAGTATGTGAAAAAAGAAAACGGTAAAAATAGTAAAGACTAAAGACTAAAAAGATACGAGTATGTATAGCAAAGCAAAGAGACCTTTCAAAGAAGGAAAGGGGTAGTAGAGGCAGTAGTAGGGTCCACCAATTTGTGAGCAATTTGCAATCCTGTGTATCATAAGGACCAATCTCTGTCCGTCTGAAATAATGCTCAACACCATCCAACTGTTTTTTTTTTTTATAAATTAGTATGAAATTATCCCGTCAAAAATCAAGATTAATATTTATTTTGGGATCGTAAATACTTATAAAATAAATATTTTCTTTTTAAAATAATTTATGTCATAATCAATAATAAAAAATATTCAAATTCTACGTCACTTGTTTAAAAAACACATACATCTATTACTTGTGCTAAAATACCTCAACTGATAATTATTGGTCCATATGACTCGGATATTATTTATTTATTTATTTTAACTTCATCAGTGTCCTTTCATAAGTCTCAAAGCGGCGAAATAACCCAATTTTAAAAATTAACTCAAATCTCATATACTTTTTAAGAACTTCCCATAATGGCTTGTCCCTCCAAGCTTCGGCTAACGGCTCATTCTTCAGTCCGAAATCGCTACTGGGAAAAAAAAAGTAAAGTTTTATTGGGAGTTAAAGCGGTCAGCACTAATAAAAACTAATCTGATTCAAACACATAGGTAACAGAAGTATTTCTTTATAATTTCCTATTCTAAAGTAAATTAAATTAGTTGTGTATTTATAAAAAAAACAATTAAATTAGTTGTATAATACTACTATACTATGAAACAATTATTAAACATTAAGCATTACAAATCGACGGTTGAGTTTTTCAATGAGTTAATAACTAGACAGTTTTGTACCAGAAGAAAAGGACTAGACTGTTTCATTTCCCCCCTTCAATTCCAGCTATCACAATGATTCAATGTCATGCTATTATTTAGCTTAGGATCAATAATAATAATAATAAAATAAATAAAGAAAAAAATAAAATAATATAAAATAAAATAAAAACTATACTTGTCGTTGAATAAAATGTTTTGATGTAATTATTTCGTGAATTCAATTAAGTAATTATAGCTTTTATAATATCACTCATCTATATAAATAAAATAAACACATGATTTGGTAGAATTTAACTTTTCTGGAACTATAAAGTGCTAAGTGAAAAGCTCTTAATCTTAATAAAAATAACCATAAATTTAATGCACTTTGAATTAAAAATAAATATTATTTCTGTCTTTACAATTGTCTTGTAAGAGAAAAAACATTATTCTAAAATAATTAATATTTTAATTTTTTAATATAATATTAATTATTATTTTTAATTATATCTGTTATAATATTAATAAATAATAACAAAATTTATAAATAAATAAATGATTATATAATATTAATTTTAAAAATTATTCTTTTTTATTTATTTTAATCTGTGTAAAATAACATACTATTATTATTTTGAAAGTAGAAAATACATTCTTTATGACTTCACTTAAAGTTCTTTTTTTCAAGTAATGTTCGAGACACTTATGTTATGCAGATCAGTCAAGCACTAGCCAGCAATTAGGGTTGGAAACAAATTAAGTTGGTTAAACTTGACATTGACCTGATTTAAAAACATAAAATTTGACCTAACTTATTTAAAAGTCTAGTTTGATCTAAGAACCTATTAAAAAGCATATTTTTTTAATAAGAAAATTAATTTATAAAACACTTTAAAATAATTTAGGAAAGTTAAAGAAACAATTTTTAAATAGAAAATTTCTCAACATCTTACTTATATTTCCAAATAAGTAATAATCACTTTATGAGATTTTCAAGGTGATTTTTGAAGTGATTGATCATCCACCTTCATAATAAGAAAAAATATTTTTTGAAAAATAAATATATTATTTTAAGTTTTAATATATATATATATATTAAATAGATCAGTCTGATAGGCCTAATAGATTTTTTTTTAAGTTTGAACTTGATCTTTTTATGTAAACACACTTTTCAAAAAGTCTTAACCTGACCTTTATAATAAACAAGTCAGGGCAAAGACTCCTGGTAGACAGTTCGACTTATTTTCATCCCTACTAGCAACTACGGCAAAGTATAGATTGCGGGTAATTTTTTTTTTTTAATTTGTCATTTGATAGTAAATTTTAAATTAATATCCGTTTGAACATAATTGGAAATAAATCGTAACATGTATTATTATTTCTATTTTGCTTTTAAAAAATATTAAAATCGTAAATTTTTTTATAACTTCAATTTTTTTAATACAATTTTAAAGTTGTAAGATTTTATATTTTATTGTTATGAGTTTAAAGTTGTAAAGTATTTTTTTTTGTTTTTTATATTAAAGTCGTAAATTAATTTATGAATTCAATTTTATTTTTTTCTTTAATGGTAAATAATTTATTTATTTTAATTATTTAAAGAATAATGTGTATTTAATTTTTTTGTTTTATTTATATTTTTTATATAATTTATTTAATATTTTGTATATTATCTTATTTAATATTTTGTACTATTATTAAGAATTATTATTTATTTATAAATTAAAAATTAATGTAAAAGACTTAAATTTAAATAAAAATATTAAAATGTACAACATTTTCTTTTAACAAAAAATTTAAATATTTTATACTAATATTAACAAATAATATTAACTTATAATTTATCAAATAATATTAATGTTGTTTAAAAATTAATTAATTTTTATAATTATCAATAAATAAATTAATAATTTTATACAATAATATTAATTAATTTTATTTTATAAATTATTTTAATATTAACAACAAAACATAATTTACTAATAAAAGTAGTTGTTAAAATAAAAACTGTATAATATATTAATATAAAATGAACAATACAATTAAACAGAAACATATTAGGAAAAATATAAGTCGTCAACTTACTTGAATCAACAATTATTACAATTAGATCTTTTAGTTCTACACAATGACAATTTCTTAAGCCTATTTGAAATTGATTCATATAATGACCATGAGTCTTGGCGCGGTTGACGTGGGATTTCGCGTGGTTAGCGCCAAGGTTCTTCTGCAGAAAACCAATGCAGAGGTGTGGTGCTGATAGCGCCGGTGTGCACGATCAGTGCCATGCTCACTAGAAGATGGCGCGAGTGGCGCCAGAGGCTCTGGAGGTTGACGTGAGTGACGCCAGGTTGGCGCGAGTGGCGCCAGACCATCCAGGGGACCTGTTCTTCCCTGTAGGGTGGCGCGGGTAGCGCCATGTTGGCGCAGATGGCGCCATTGGTTTTAGAGGTTGGCGCAGGGGTGGCGCGGATGGCGCCATGGGTTCTGTGAGCTGGCGCGATCAGCGCGGCAGCTCTGACATGACCACTATAAAAGGGGGAAGTCACGATTTCAGAAGGAAAAACCTTCCTTTCTTCTTCCTCCAGCGCCCCACCTCCATTGTTGAAGCTCCAAGCTTCATTTCTTCACCATAGTTCACCAAAACACCTTCCCTTAAGCACCAATCTTGTTGGAAAACACTTGGTGAGCTTGAATCCTTTATCAATCTTCCTTAGAAACCCAAAATCAGAGAATCCCTTTTCTCAAAGGGAAGTTCTTAGAACTTGAGTTCGGAGAGGAATGACGGCGATTCGTGGACACCCGAGCTTGGGGGAGTCGTCATTGGGTCTTCCTTGTCGTCATTGTGGTAAGAAACCCGAGATTCGCCGATTATTTGTGAGTTGGGGTTTTGGGTGAATAGTGATCCACTTATGATAGAGCTAGTATTAGCCTTGGGTCCTTTAGAAAAGTGTGTTCAGAACGCTTTGGTGAAGGATTAGCTCTTAGATGTTAGTTTGGTGAACTTTGATTCTTGGCTCTATGTTATGCATGTATAGTAGTATGCTGAGTTGTTTGACTATGTTGTGACATGCAAGAGCCTTGGTATGTGGTTTTGATGTGCTTGAGAGGCTGTTGGAATGGTGTCTTGTGTGTGAAAAGAACCGTTCAAGCCATATGCGGATCCTTGAGCTTTTGGTCCGTATAAAGCTTTGAGCTCTTAGTGTTGGCTTGCACCGAGTCTTGTGATGACTCAAGTACCTCGTTTGAGATGAAATAGACCGCTGAGGGTCTATGATATGGCTTGTGAGTGATGAGCCTTGGTAAACCTTAAGTTAGAAGACTTAGAGGTTTTGGAAAGGACTGAGGTTCCTTTCTTTGTGACGGTTGAGGACCGTGTGTTATGTTTATGCCTTGTGGTTGTTGATTTGGCTATGATATGTGCTTGTGTGACTTGTATAGGGCATGACACCGCGGGTGTCAGTGGCGTAGACCACAGAGCAGGGAGAGAACTGTAGAGCACGGCTTTGCCAGGTAAGTTCTTGGTCCCTTGGGGATGTTTCCCACTGCTTGTGTTCCACCATACTCCAAGGGAGTGATGGTTGCATTCATGATACATGCATTGATGGTTGTTGCATACTCATAATGATATATATGCATGTTCTATACTTTGTATGTATTGGATATCTATGATTAGATTTTTTGACCAGTTAGATAGATATGGACCTCCCTAGGAGAAGAGCGCACCTCCTAGTTTGGTTTGCTCGTGGGT
The DNA here is from genome assembly GCA_007407185.1 of Glycine tomentella. Taxonomy (NCBI): domain Eukaryota; kingdom Viridiplantae; phylum Streptophyta; class Magnoliopsida; order Fabales; family Fabaceae; genus Glycine; species Glycine tomentella. Next base: position 380,946 of record PYAF01000384.1, read on the forward strand.
GATGATGATCCCAGGGTGATGATTATCCCTTAAGACCAAGAGATAGGTGTGTCCCGTCGCGGTTGAAGACTATTCTCGGAGGTGCCATATACATGCGTCCATGCCTAAGGGGTAGCTCCCGATGGGATGACACGAGTGTGAGTTCCGGTCTCACACTGAGGTTTGGTGTTGATGATGATACACCGTGGCGGCGTAGTTCCGCAGTATACATTAGAACTAGATGACTTGCTTGTATTGTTATGAGGGCCGGGAGGTCAGATTTGATTGTGATGCCTGGATGACGTGTGTCATGGAAAGTGAGCCAGGGTGGAGGAGATGCCTCCAAGGACCCTGAGCTTACTGCGATGTATATCTCACCTCGTGTGGGGCTTATGTTGTGTCAGGTGACTCTTCTGGCAGAGAGGAGCGGTCTCAGGGCGCGAGGCCCCAATAGAGACGGGATCTACTTGGCCGTGTGGCAGCAGGGAGAGCTAGGAGGCTCAACTTTGTTTTGATGATGTATTGTACCCTTGTAGAGGGAAGATGTGTGTGTATGCACACATGTTTTGCTTTGTTTTGTATAGATCTTGTATGCCCTCGTGTGAAGAAGGATTTTTGAGATCAAAAGCACTCGGATGCTTATTCTTTTGTATAGACACTGCGAGTGTCATATGTGTATATGTACATAACCTGGTTAAGTTATGTAATTGATGGTTCCTCCTGTTATATCTGTTGAGATAATTGTGTTTATCTGCCTATGATTATGTTTATGTGATTCTGGATCAGCAGGGGCTAGTGTTGTTGTGATGTTTTATTTATGAGTTCCATACATAATGTAATCAAGAAATATGGTTTTCGATTATGTTTCCGCAAAAGTTTTAATTAATGTATTAAGCGCTAATCTGATGATGATAATGTTAATACGCCGGGTGCACACGATGTGTTACAATTCATCCATCTTATTATTTATACAACTACTAACTGACTTTTCCACTTAATCTCGTCGTTTTGAAGGATCAAACATAAAACATGAACTCAAATATTGAGATCATATAAAAATGTTAAATAAAATATAATATAAAATATAGAAAATATTAAATAAAATAATATAAAATATAACATATTAAATAAAAAAATT
>PYAF01000384.1:386217-433808 GCA_007407185.1 Glycine tomentella
AACATAAAAAAAATTTATAACTTTAAAATCATATTTAAAAAAAATAAAATTTGAAATCATAAAAAATTTATGACTTCAATATTTTTTTAAATAGAAGTGTAATAGAAGTCGTATTACTATTTACTTCCAACAGATCATAACATCAGTTAATACTCCCAACAGATATTAATTTAAAATCTATTCTCAAATAATTTTTTTAAAAAAAATTACCCCATTCCATAATTTGCCCAGCCACTACTGCTAGCACACTCCGAGCCTTGTCTTGGAAAAGCCACAGAACATGCAATTTAGAAAATCTCTGTCTTAACATGTCATAAACTTTTCATTATTATATAAACCCAAATCTAAACTCACTTGCTTTTTCACACTGCCTTTCACGCTCCCCTAGCTTTGTTTCTGCTCTGCCCCTTCTCCTTCTTCACTCTCCTCTCTCTGAATGCTAAATTGAACTAAAGCTTGCAACTTGGTAACGACATACTTCAAAAAAAATGAGGGGTCCTTTGGGTGCAGTAATAGGAAGATACCCATCAAGTGACGGAGTTACCCAAATGGGTGGAATCATAAGGCACAACAGGAAATGCAGGGACATCACTGTTCTTGTGATCTTCATAGCTTTTTGGATAGCAATGATTGTCAACTCGAGCTTTGCTTTCAACCAAGGAAACCCACTGAGGTGAGCAATCTTAAAGTTTCCAACTTTTATCTGTGTTGGAGCTGTGGGTGGAGTTTCTGCAATTGGCAAGTTGTGGTTTTGAATGTAAGGTTTGACACGTGGGGTGTTGTCTTTCAACGGGGTTCCTTTATAGAGCTTATTGTTAGGTGAAATTTGTGATGGATGCATTTTTGTAGCTAGTGGTTTATGGTTGTCTACTTTTCCTTTTTTGTTTTGAGGCTTTATGAGTAGTTTATTTGATTAAGAATTTATAACAAAAAATAAAAAAAATCATTTGCTTAGTAAATGGGTTTTCTGTGTAAGGCATGGTTAAGATTTTACATTAAATTCTGATTTAATGTAACATGTGGGTCTAATAATTCAATTATGATTTTGGCAAATGTTTGCTTACTGAGTCTATTTAACTGTCACAATAGGTTCTTTTTCAACTGGGAATCAATTTTGTTGTTTGTTTGGCTGCTGAAGAACTTAACAGCAGGAAGTGGCAGTGGCATTTGATTGTGTAGCTGTAGCAGCATGAAGTTCATAATATTTATTCTCCTTTTTGCTGTTTTCACACTATGACTTACCAGGCTTACTTATGGACTTGACTACAAAGGGAATGTGTGTGGGGACAAGCATGCACACCCTGGCCTTAGTGAATTGGAGCTCAGATATTGGCAAAATCCTAACCAGGTTTATCAGAGTGGATTGAAGGATAGCCAATTCAAACTGGCAGATGCCCGCAGTATATGCTTGTCGGAGTGCCCTATGCCTTCGGAAGATTCCCTTAATTGGGTGTGTGATTATCCTGAAGGAGATATTCGTCTTTCGATGAAAGATTGGATTAATAGGAACTATGATTATTTTGAGTTTCTTACACCGGAAATGAGAAACTCCTCTCTTCAACTACAGGGTCCATGTTATCCTGTCATATTTCCCAGTGTCAATGGTGAGCTAACAATTCCGTTTTGATGCTTTCATAAATTCATATTTTGTTGTATACCTGCATATGGCTGTGTGGATGCATTGCTTTGATTTTTAACCTTGTTTGTATGGTGTGCTCCTGGAGGCTTTGGTAGAGAACTGTCAATCTCCTATGTATTACGAGTTTTATTGTACCTGGTCCCTAATGCATATTTTTGTCTAGTTTACTGGAGTTGCCAATTCATTGCTCGGGCATCAAATACATCTTTGAAGCATTGGCAGCAGATGGGTGGAGTTAAGATCAACAAAGACATTGTTATTGACAAGTCCATTCACAAGTCTATTAATTCTCGGTCATCTGTCTTAAAGGTTAAAAATTTTCAACTTCCTACATTTTTTATTTATGAGTATTATGATTGTAATTTGTCTAGGGAAAGCATAACCACTCAAAATCAATGTTCTATCTGTGCATATATTGTATTATTGGCAAGTTAGGGTTAACAAAAGAGATAAGTTATTGAAGGAAATAAGAAGATCTTGGAAAATACCTTATACCTATTTTCTCCATATTAGTTTATATGACAATTGATTTGTGTAGTTCATTGACTGCAATATCATCTCCCTTTGTCCATATTAGCCAGATGGCTAATACTTAATATAAAGGTTCTTGGTCAGATTGAAAATGCTAATAGTTTAGTGAAGGATATTGATGGTTGTAGAGATGCATTATGTCTTGAATCTTGATCCCGTATCTATTTCCACCTCTCCTATCTTTCTCAAATTTATACTCTTACTAAGTGCACCCGCACCAAAATTTGCTTACCTGTATTTTTCATGTTGCACCATTCAGCATCATGTGTATTATGCGCCATGGAATTTCAATGTAACATGATTAGTATTTGCAGAGATACATGGCAGACATAGGAAAGGCATGGCCTGTGCTGATTGTTTGTGGAGGGATTTTGCCTCTTTTTCTGTCTGTGATTTGGCTGATGATGATTCGACATTTTGTTGCTGCAATGCCTTGGATAACAGTTTTGCTCTTTAATGTTCTAATAATATCTGTCACAATGTTCTACTACCTAAAAGGTTAGGAACTCTGCTTGGCTGTTTCAATTTTATTTTATTTTTTAAAACAAATACAGGTGTTTTCATGAAAATATCATTATACAGATGTCAAAATAAAATGTGAATACTCCTTTTTGATTAGTGTCCTTTTTGTTCCTCCTTTATCCATTCTATTTATTTAATGCTTTGCTCCCTTTCAGCGGCAGGCCTCTTTTATCTTTTGAGATTATTTTTCACATGAAGCCCTTGTATCAACTCTAGTGTATATCCTAGTTTATAGATCCTGTGAAATAGAAAAATACCTCATTAATGGATTTTGTATTAAGACAAAGGCAAAAACATTGTTAGGCACATAATACAGATATTTTTTGTTTTACAACTTACAATAAAAGAAGAAAATAGATTCCCAGGCTTGACACAGGCTAGACTCATTCTACACATGTTTTGGTAAAATATTTAACTTTTAGTATACTACTTAAAAAAGAAACAACATTTTGGGATTTATTTCTTATGAAATATTGGAGAATGGAGTATTGAAAATTCTAGATTGACTTTTATTCTTGGAGATTGAATTTTGAGTTTTGAAAGAAGAATTATTGATTTAGATTTCATACTGTTCTTTCCATAACTTCATATTTGTTGGTGGTTCTCGTCGATCTCTATTCTGATATTACTGTATTGAATTGCCTAGCCAAATAATATTTTATTTTATTTTATTCTGTTTTGTTTATCTGGTTGTTGGATAAACATCTGTCAATAATGCTTAATTAATTTTTCTTCCTAATTTTCAGCTGGATGGATTGGAAATGATGCCATTTCTCCCATCATTGGTGAGCATGACCCTTACATTAGTGTATATGGGAGGGTAAGTAGCATCCCAATTGAGTTTTCTCTGTCTCAATTTATTTTTTCATGTAGATCTAATGAAAAGATCTCACTTTTAGGAGCTGACTCATATAAGAGTTGTCACTATACTTATGACCTCTATCATGGTTGTCGCCATTCTTACATCAATTGCTATTGTTCGCCGCATCCTTATGGCAACATCTGTCCTGAAGGTAAGCATCACCTTATGATATGCAATTATTTAACTATTATTACATTGTTTATTTTTATTCATTGAGTTGATATCTGATAGCTATCATATGTAAATTTTGGACCTTATCAAGTAGTCCTACACTATGAGTAAAGTGTTACTGGCTACTGAGGACTAGGCAGTTGGGGTACATGTATAGATCTGTTCAGGGAAAAGAATACTTCAAAACCGGTGCTCATTTTGCGTATTTCACGTCTGGCAACAGAAGTACCACTGACAGCTTTATCCAACTATGCTCATATAGATTTCACTTGTCATTCCTCTTATTTAACAATGAATGAATGCTGAAACTTTTTTCCTCTGACAACTGTACTTGTCACAAACCATAACACTTTTTGTGTTGATATATAATATATCTCATCCTCATTGAATGATCTTCATCCAGCATGCACACACACACGCTTTTGTGACTTTTACCCCCATATAATGTGTAGTGTTTGCACATCCTATTGTACAAAAACATAACTTTTTAACAAAATTGTTGCACTTATGCTACAACCACTAATAACTATGAAATTAGAATTTTTCATTATTTCTGTTATCCCAAGTCAATTTGATTTTATTGATTTCATGCAATTCTTTTTAACAGGTTGCTGCAAAAGTGATAGGAGAAGTTCAAGCCCTCATTATTTTTCCTCTCATACCATATGCTATCCTTGCAGTGTTTTACATGTTCTGGATTTCAGCTGCTCTCCATTTGTTCAGCTCTGGCCAGGTTGTTCAGAATAATTGCAACTCTAACTGTTGCACATATGATCTTATTGCAAAACGGGTAAACTGCGATCATTGTTGTGGTTATAGCATTCATTACACCCCACATATTGGAGTTGCCATCCTTTTCCACTTATTTGGGTGTTATTGGGCTACACAATTTTTCATAGCTTGCTCCTCAACAGTGATTGCTGGGTCTGTCGCCTCTTATTACTGGGCCCGTGGTGAAACATCTGTAAGTCACATGCCTTGTTCAAAATGCATAGTGCAATTTAGAAATTTCATTGATTGTTTCATGCATTGGAGTAAGTAGAACCCCATTTTTATTAGATCAAACTACTTGTGGTCCCAGCCTAAGCAGCCATAGTTTTATTATTTTAGTTCAGAGGTAGTTGCTGATCAGTGTAAGTAGCATTATAAATTATTCAAATTCAACTTGCTCTATCAATTATTAGAATAATATGGTGCAGAATTGTGTTTAACTACTTGTGTCATTTGGTCCTGTTTGGATAAACTTCTCAATAAGCACTTATAAGAGAAGAAAATAAGAATGTAAAATGAATTAAGAGTGAGTTTGTTTAAACTTAAGAAAAGCAACTTAAAATAACCGGTTTTTATATAAGTGTTTTTTTATGAAGCAGATAGGATTTGCTTCTTAAAATAAGTAGAAAACTGCTTTTTTTAAGCATAAGCAGTTTAGACAAACATACTAAAAAAACAGAAAACTGCTTATTTTATTAAAATAAGCGCTTATTTCAACAAATAACTTTAAACAAACTGGCCCTAAGTTTCTTCCATAAGTTAGAATTAACTTATGCATAAGTTAAAATTAACTTTTGGATAAGTGAAATAAGAGAACTTCTATAAACTAACTTATGCATAAGCTAATTTTAACTTATTGAAAAAAAAACTCAATTCATTTTATCATTTTTTTTTCTTTCTACAAGCACTTATTGAGAAGTTTATCTAAACAAAGCCAATGTCAAGGACTAAAGACAGATTTACAGCTTCATTAAATCCAAATTCAGACCTAACTTGCAAACTGCTAGTGCTTGCTTGGTTTACTTATTTGAATTTGATCATCTGTTAATTAAGCATTTTGGTCTGACACATACAAAATTCTTTTATCCATGTTACTAAATATGATTCATACTTCTCAATGCAGCCAGAAATTCCATTTCTTTCTGTCTTTTCCTCCATGAAGAGGCTTATGCGTTACAGTCTTGGGTCTGTGGTTCTTGGCTCTCTGATTGTATCATTTGTAGAATCAATCCGCTTTCTGCTTGAAGTTATTCGTCGTAAACTAAAAGTCTCAAGTCTTGGGCATGACAGCTGCTTAGGCAAGGCTGCATACCAATCTTCTCAATGTTTTCTCAGGTGTATTGAATGGACCATCAAATCAGTAAACCGAAATGCATACATCATGGTAAATTTTGTTAATCTACAGTAACTACGGTAAAGAAGATTTTTTATGCTTGCATCATGTGATAGCATGTGTTTTGTTATTGTGGTGCAAGTAAGGCCAATGGAAGTGAGAGCCAATTCTCTTGTACCTGTTGCATTTGTGATTGATGTGTTCCTTAGAGGCTGAAATTCATTTCCCTGCTTTCGTTGTGCTTTTTGTAAGGTATACATCACCATAGAGGGCAAAACATGTCCCAGAGCTGTATTCTAGTAAGTTGCATAGAGAAAATGTTGGTTTAGAGCTATGAAAAAGAGTAAAACATTATGATAAATATGCCAAGTCAAAAGTTATTTACCTTAGTTTGTCTTATCTGCCACTGCCACATACTTGTAGCATTAAATTATTTCATTGACACCCCATCCCTAGGACAATGCATTAGACTTATTCTGATTGTAATTTCTCAAGTATCTTCTGGATGCCTGCCTGCAGATTTTGCTATAATGGGCAAAAGTTTCTTTACACATCGTTACTTTTTTTTGTTTACTTTGTTTTTAACTTGAATATCTTTTTGGCACCTTCAGATTGCTATAACAGGCAAAAGTTTCTTTAGCGCTTCTTCTATCGCAACAGAACTGATCATGAGTAATATTCTAAAGATTGGACGTCTTAACGTAATTGGAGATGTCATTTTGTTCCTTGGAAAACTGTGTGTCAGCCTCTCGTGTGCTTTGTTTGCGTTCCTCATGTTGGACACACACAAGTACAACTTTGCGCATAACAAGACCTCATCTCCACTCTTACCTGTTGTGGTATGCTTTCTATAATCTAATTATGTGACTAGATGGCAAGAATCATTTTCCATTTAACAAAAGCACAAAAGTAAAAGGCAATTCAGTATTTTCTCTTAATAGAGGGAGAGTTTTAAATTATTTTGATGTGCTATTATTGAATTTCATAGCTTTCATCTCCAATAAAATGGTTTGTTATTATATAGAATTTTCAAATAAATTTGTATTTCAAAATTATTTTGGTCCTTAGATCACAGTCCATGTGTTGCACAGGTATAGTTATTTACAGAACTTGCCATTAATGTTCAGATACACGTTGGACTCACTAGTCTTGTGCTCTAAAGCACAAATTTGTGGGAAGCAACAAATTGTTACTTTTACTTGAACATCCGTTTACTGGATTGAGAATGGAAAAACAAACACACTATAAGGGACTAACTCCTGCATATAACATGCAATAATGGATAAAATGCAATAGAAGGACCAAGAGCTGGGAAATACTTGCCAAAATAAAAGTCTACTAATTCATCATCAAATGTGAATTTTGAACAATAATTCTCAGAATCATATTTTGTGTAATGCAGGTTTGCTGGGCTCTTGGATACATTGTTTCAACCCTTTTCTTTGCAGTTGTGGAGATGTCAATTGATACCATAGTTCTCTCATTCTGCCAGGATTCTGAAGAGCACCAAGGGACAGCACAGTATGCTCCACCCCTTCTCGTTGAGACCCTCAATGACCAAAATGAGATGCAGAGACTCACACAAGGACCCTAAGGAAACTTGTCTGTGTGTAATTTTGCTAAATATGACAACATTTAGATATTTTTATTAAGGTGCATATTTTTGCCACCATAGTTCCGTTCTTACATCACTTGTATATATAGTCTTTAGTGAAGGATACATGTGGTTTATGTAAGAAAAATTAAATAATCTAATCATGCTTATATACAATCAACATAAGCAATTAGATTAAGTGCGGAAAAAATTAAGATTATAAATACCTCTCGTCATTGCTAGTCTTGTTTGCTCTGAAGATTATTTGTAGTTGTCCGTGAATCAAATAATCTATAAACAGTTTATGGGTATCCAAATTAATCTGACTTTTGGCTTAAAGATCTTCTATACTTTCACTATTACTCATTGATGACGTATTGGGATTTTCAGATAGCAAGCACAGGGACTTTGGTCATGGTGCACATCTTTTTTATATAATCTCTTTCATCAAAGAGATTGTTTTTTGATATGCATAAAAAGTGAACATAGTTGCTAAAAATAAGGGATACGATTAATTGATAAGATTAACAACTTATTCTTAAAAGATAAGGCATAAAATTAGCAACTTATTCTTAAGAAAGATAAGGTGAGTGAACCACCTAATGTGGTTTTGACTTAGTCAATCAATAGAAAATAAACTAACATTCTCTCATTTGGTTCATATATCTTATCATATACTTTAGTGAGAAATAAAATACATGAATCATGACGATAGTTCCTAAAATATATATGAGTAGTACCTTCCATGTATTACATTGTATTATATTTCTTAAGCCCATACAACGTAATGAATAAACTCAATGTTTATTCTAGGTCTAAATTTAATTGATGTTTTTCAGAATAAATAACTGTAGATGCGCATAAACTGAATGAAAAACATCACCATAAAATTTCTTAATATCATTCTTATAATGAAAATCACATATGGGAACCAAGTCCCATCCTATATACTTGATCCTTAAATTTAAATGCTGGCATGCCTTTAGTTAAAGGATTGACAATCATTAATTCAATGCTAATGTACTCAATAACCACTATATTATCTTTAGCACGTTCTCTTATGGCTAGATACTTAATGTCGATGTCTTTACTTCGACTACAACTTTTGTTATTCTTAGCCATAAAAACAGTAGCTGAATTATCATAATATATCTTCAATAGTCTAGAAATGAAATCCATAACTCTAAGCCCAGAAATGAAACTCCTTATCCATACACCATGTAAGGTAGCCTTAAAACAAGAAACGAACTCAGCCTCCATAGTGGAAATAGTAGTCAATGTCTGCTTGACACTTCTCCAAGACACAACTCCACTGGCTAGCATAAAAACATATCCCGAAGTCGATTTTCTCAAATCAACACAGCTGACGTAGTCTAAATCTGAGTAGCCAATCACTTCCAAATTGTCAGTCCGTCTGTACATAAGCATATAGTCTTTAATTTCCTAAAGGTATCTCATCACTTTCTTTGCAACTTTTCAGTGGTCTAAACCTGAGTTACTTCGATATCTCTTTAACACTCCAATCGTAAAAGCAATATCAGGTCTTGTGTAGACCTGAGCATACATAAGGCTTCCAACAGCTGAAGCAAAGGAATGTTCTTCATTTGTTTCAGCTCAAGATCATTTTTCGAGCACTAGCTTAAATTAAACATGTCACCCTTTACAATGGGAGCTACACTTGGTGAACAATCACTTAGTTTAAATCTTTCTAAAACTTTGTTAATATAGGTCTCTTGTGACAAACCAAGAACACATCTTACTCTGTCTCTATGTATCTTGATACCAATAATGTAAGAGGCATCACCATATCCTTCATATCAAAGTTCTTAGAGAGAAATTGTTTCACCTCGTATAGCAAACCCTTGTCATTGGTTGCAAGTAAAATATCATCCACATATAAAATAAGGAAACAAATTTTGCTCCCATTGATCTTCTGGTATATACAATGATTCATAACATTTTCTACGAAACCAAATGAAGAAATAACGTCATGAAATTTTAAGTACCACTGACGGGAGGCTTGTTTCATACATAGATTTTTTAAGCTTGCATACCAATTTCTCACCTTTATTAGAGGAGAATCCTTCAGGTTGTTTCATATAAACCTCTTCCTCTATGTCTCCATTGAGAAAACCCGTTTTCACATTCATTTGTTGCAACTCTAAGTCAAAATGTGCAACCAGTGCCAAAATGATGCGAAGAGAATCTTACTTAGATACAGAAGAGAATGTCTCCTTGTAGTCAATTCCTTCATTTTGATTAAATCCCTTGGCTATGAGTCTTGCTTTATATCTCTCAATGTTGCCTAAATGAGTCTTTCTTAGAAAGACTCATTTACATCCAATGACTTTTGCACCATCAAGCAACTGAACAAGATCCCAGACTCCATTCAATGCCATAGAATTCATCTTATGTTTCATAGGATTATACCAAAAGTTTGATTCTTTAGAACTCATGACTTGTGAAAACGTTTCAGGATCATTTTAAGCTCCAATAGTATAGTCAGATTCTTGTAGATACACAACAAAGTCACTCGGTATTGCTGATTTCTTTATTCTGGTAGATCTCCTTAATGTTGTTTCATTATCTTCTTGAGGAACTTGTTGTTCAATTGGTTGATCAACAATTTCTTTTTGCTCCTCATGAACAACTTGATCTACTAGATTATCAGCAGATTGTGGATCTTGAATGATAGGTTGCACAACACTCGTTTGAGCTAGAAGGATATTGTTAATAACAACTGATCTAAGATTTGAAGTGGATGGTTGAGTAACTGAATGATTTTTCTCAGAAACAAAATCTCTGGATTGATCGCTCCCACTAATCAAGTCATTATCAAGAAATTCAATATTTCTTTATTCCACAATCCTTGTATTATGAAATGGACAGTAAAAATTGTATCCTTTAGACCTTTCAGCATATCCAATGAAGTATCCACTAATGGTCCTTGGGCCAAGCTTATTTTCTTGTGGGTTATATATTCTTACTTCAGACGGGCATCCCCAAACATAAACATGTTACAAACTCGATTTCCAACTCTTAAATTGCTCAAATGGTGTCTTTGAGACAACCTTAGCTGGAACTCGATTCAATATGTACACTGCTGTCTTTAGTGCTTCAATCCACAATGACTTAGGAAGCTTGGAATTAGTAAGCATACTTTCACCATGTCCATTAGGTTCGATTTCTTCTTTTTTGCCACACCATTTTGATCCAGAGAACCAGGCATAGTGTACTGGGCAACAATCCCATGCTCTTGAAGAAGCTTCACAAATAGACCAGGTGCTTGTGCATTCTCCATGTATCTACCATAGTATTCATCACCTCTATCGGATTTCATGATCTTCATTTGCTTTCGTCATTGTTTCTCTACTTCGCCCTTAAAAACTTTAAAGGCATCTAAAGCTTCATTTTTTAGAACGAAGTAAGTAGAGATACATATATTGTGAAGAATCATCTATGAAGGTGATAACGTATTTCGGACTACTTACGTCCATGTTTGGACAACAAATATCTGTATGTATGATTTCTAATAGATTTGAGATCCTCTTTGCAACCTTCTTAGACTTGTTAGTTTGCTTACCCTTAATGCAATCTATACAAATATCAAAATAAACAAAATCCAAAGCACTAAGTACCCCTTCATTTACCAATCTCTTAATTCTCTCGATAGAGATGTGTCATAATCTTAGGTGCCATAACATAGAGGAATCCTCATTCATAACATATCGTTTTGTGCTAACATTAACATGCACAACATCATAAGTGGTATCATTTTGCAAATTAATATAGAAAAGACCATATTGCAAATCAATCCACCATGTGTTATGATTAATCATATTAGATTCATAACAAACTAAAGAGGTAGATATACCTTTCTTTTTCAAGTCATAACTTGAACTTAGGACAATCTTTCTTCATGTGTCATTCCTTTCAGTCGTCATAAGAGAACCCTCTCCTTGTTCCAATTGCAACCTCCCCTTTTCCTAACACACATGGTCATGAGTTTATTAATAGACCATTTGTCTTTGTGTGTGTTGCGGATATTTTAAGGGACCATATGGTGCTGGGAGAGTATTCAGAATAAAATGCACCAGAAAGGAGTCAGACATGTCCACCTCTAGAGTTTTTAGTTGAGCTGCAATGTCCCTCATATGCATGATGTGCTCACGCACACCCCTCAGAGTATTGAGCTTCATGGAAGAAAATTTCATTATTAAGGTATTTGTCAATGCCTTCCCTGAAGTTTCAAATTGTTCATCAATGTACTTTAAGAGCACTTTCACATTGTCATACTGAGTCCTTAATATCGGCCTATATTTTAGTCTTAATGAATATCACATATAGTTAGTTGGATCTTTCCTATTTCTCATACAGATCCATATCCTCTAATTCACTGTTCTCTGTAATTGTTGGTGGCTCAACTTTCCTGATAACAATCAATGTCCATATACACTAACGTCAACATAATATTTCTTTCCATATAAAAAAAAATAATCTTCACTCAATTCCGGGACATCAATTGTATTAATAGGTTGTATAGTTGCAAAATAATTCAACATATATGCTTATCATTAAAATTTGAGGCAAAATAATGTATCATGTTTTACCAATGTAAGTCATGCTTATAAAATTATGAATTTAGCAATATAAAATTTGCATGTGGACTAAAATTTTAATTCAATTAAATTCACATAAACATTATGATAAAACTATCAAATTCTATTTCTTGATCCCTATGGACAAATCAAAAAATATAATTTAATATTTTATCCTAATTAATCATACAAAAATATAATAGAAATTCTTGTAGGATAATATCTACTATATTATAGTATGATTAATTAAAATTAATATTATTTACCTTATGTGATCTAGAGGCTCTTAATATATAATTTAAATAATTAAAGTTGCTCTAACTAGGCTTTAATCAATTATATTATAAATATCACTAAATATTATCTAATTTTCAAAAATAATTTTATTGTAATTAACCATAAACAATAAAATTAAATAATCAATCATTCAGATTAATCAATTAGATAGCAAGCACAGTAACCTTGGTCATGGTGCACATCTCCTTTTATAACCTCTTTCCATCAAAGAGATTGTTTTTGATATGCATAAAACGTGGACATAATTGTTAAAAATAAGGAATAAGATTAACTGATAAGATAAACAACTTATTTTTAAGAAGATAAAGTGAATGAACCATCTTATATAATTTTGACTTAATCAATCAATAGAAAATAAAACAACAGTTTAGAAAAAAAAAAAAAAAATCTTTACTAAGGTGGGACTGGCAAGGTCACCTTTAGACAAATGGGTTATCATTAGCGCAAACAGAACATATTCACTATCCTTTCCCTATATGATTATAATATTTTCGCTAAAGTGCCTCTTCTAATGAGATAGTAAACTTTATAAGTTGAGGCTTATTGTTTCGTTCCCTAACTTATACTGCAAAATTCCAATTCTTTTTTTTTACCAAATGTGCCAGTTTAAAAATTATTCCGACAAAAAATTGTGTATTTCATTTTCGTGTGAGGAGCAAGGTTTTAAGAAACAAGGTTATCTAGTGTAACTCGTACTCACTTGTACTAATATAGATCATTTGTTTGTTTAAAACAAAATTGTTTATGCACCGACCAAGCAAACTTGATTTTAAAAAAAGGACTTGAAAATAAATAATTAAAAAGACTAAAATTGCACAAAATCTAAACTAAAAAGATATAAGTATAATTAAGTCTTTATAGTATAAGCAATTCTTGCATGAACACCTACTACACAATAAAAAAAATTCAAGATAACATCATGTAAAAAGATTTTGTTATCCTCTTCCATCGTTATTTTAATTTATGTTATTGGATTGTGTTCGAGAATTCCTTTGATCTAGGTAGTCCAACTTAATAAAAATTACACTTGCTAAAAAGTGAATCAACTTTAACACTATTTTTTCTAAACACATGCCGAACTCAATCAGGATTATGGAATTAAAAAAGAAAGTTTTTAATGTGAAAATTATAGGAGTGTCATAAGAATCATGGACGACATAGTTTTACATCTTAGTAAAAAAAACTTTTTCCTTTTGATTTTTTAATCCGTGTCCTTAGAGCACTTAGTTAGTATTTGCCTAATGTAAATAATTGAATGGGAAGTGCATTTAATAAATTGAATAGTGTAATAGGAAACGTGTTAGCCCAATGTACAACCATGTAACTGCAACATTAACAAACGATGCGTTGTTCACTAAAGAGGACGAAAGGAAAAAAGAAAAAAAAAACAGTGGGAAGTGGAAACAATCTTCAACGCTGTTTCTGTATCTGTTGCAAATTGAAGGCGAAGGTTCCAAGGTGCCCTCTTTTTCCCCTTTTCTCTCTTCATGGAATGGTTGGGATGCTTTCAAACGATTCAAAATAAGATGGGGGTCTCGTAGATTGTCATGTTAATTGGTTTTAATGTATTTTAATTTTGTGGTTTCTTATTTTTTTATCCAAATTTCGTGACATTTTTCTCTTATTTTCTTTTTTACTGGGGCTGAAAATTTGGAATTTGTTGTGCTTTGGCTATAGATGGTAGATTTCTCATCCTTCCAATTGTGATGATTACATTTTTGTTTTGCTTAAATTTCATTCGCAAGTGAAGGCAGCAGCTTAACTTCTTCCGCATTGTTCTGAAGATTTTATTGACTTTGTTACTTTGTATCCAAAGTAAGCATTGGTAATAAAATGAGTTTTGGAGAAAATGAACTTCTAAGATAGTTCGTAGTGCTTCAGTGTTACTGTTTATGTACACTGTAAGACTGGATTCTTTTAGGGTTCAACTGTATGGCGACTAACAGTCTAACACTTGCAGTTTGTAACTAAGTTTACATCTAATTAATAGACCGAGTTCAATTTATATACACTTTTAATTTAGAAATTTTATACAGACATCCTATAAGAATTGACCACTTTAGAATATCATTTTATTCATTAATATAATGTGACAATAAGGTAGATTTCTATTCTTAAAAGAATATATAATTGCAGGGGGAGGGGGAAGGATATATCCAGGTTTTCGGTAGCTAAGGTGCTAAGAACCACCTGCAGACTGGAGCATGTATTTCAAGCATGTCAAGCTTGGAATGTAGATTATGGAGGAGATAAACATCAAGTAGTTTTGTATGGAAGCACAGATACAATATGAGATATGAATATGATATGAACATAGGGATACTGCAAATTTTATAAATTGTAAGACAACACAATCTGGGGGATGGAAGAGGAAACAGCACAACACTTGTTTTTTAATTGAAGGGTCTCTTAGGCAATATGGAATAGATGCTGTCGCTGGCTGGGACTAAATTCTGTCCTGCATAATGAGGCCAATAGCCACTTCTTACAACACTCTATCTGGGGGATCAACAAGAAATCAAATGACATGTGGAAAGTTACCTGGTTTGCTGTCATATGGAGTATTTGGCTTCATCGAAATGCTATTGTATTTAAGGAGGAGCTGCTGGATGAGGAGAAGCTGTGGGACCTTATTAAAACAAGATCCTGGCTGTGGTTGAAATCAAAAGTGAAAGAATTGCTCCTTTTCGTGGTATACTTGGTCAACAGACCCGATACTATGGGCCTGTTTGGAGTAAGCTTCTCTAGAAGCACTTCTAGAGGAAGAAAGTAAGAAGAAAAAAATGAAATAAGCTTCTCCATAAGTTATAATGAGTTTTCCATTAGCTCATTAGTAGATGCCATCTCATCTTTTAGAGAAGCTATATTTGTGAGCTTCTAAAAAGTAGTTAATGGAAAGCTTATTTTTGCTTTTGAAAAAGCTCATATCATTTTTTCCTTCTTATTTGCTTCTTTTAGAAGTGCTTCTAAAGAAGCTTACCCAAACAAACTCTTATGTCTAAAAGAAATGGCACAATAAGCTACATGGAGCTGCAACATAACAAATATATGGGAAGATGCAAGCACGGTTTCAGTTATTGGATCTCAAGTTTTTTTTTTTTGCCTAATACAAGTAGGGAAGTAATATTATACATTTCTCTTGGTTTGTTGGGTTAGTTATGTTCCTATCACTTACACAGATAGTGTCTTAACATGTGTTGGTGGTTTTAGTTTATACACGGCTTCTCGTAGGGAAATACGGGATTAACACAGGCTGTTACTTGTTATTACAGTTTAGAGAAGTATCTTGTGAGGCTGAGTTATGGTGGGAATGAAACAGCTTAGGTGTCTTTCCTATTTGTAACTTGGTCAATCAAGTCCTCTTGTATTTGATAGGGTACCACTTTTCTTTAATATATATCCTTTTCGGCTGATGAAAAAAAATAAAGAAAAAAAATAAGACATGCCACAATTATGGTACCATGCATAAAAATAGTATAAAATTAGCATTGAAGCACAAAGCTCAAAATAGAGAAGAGAGTCAATGTTTTGAAAACCTGGCATTAGTTGATTAAATTTTTAATCATTTACCTAGTTATTGAATTTCTGTTTGTATTAGTATAAAATTCAAAAAAAGAATAAGTATAAAAATAGCAAAATGTAACTTAAAGTATCCCAAGTGTTGATGAAGTTTGTAACACAAGTACTTGTTTGACATGGGTAGCGACTATGTTAGTATCCATGTTTCCTAGACAGGGTCGGAGTTTGTTTCTCAGATTGCTGAAAAATTAGAAATCAGACAAGAAAGCTACTGTGTACAGTGATGAATTTGCAGTGTGAATGCTTTGAGATGTAACTGTTAGCTTTTGTAGTAACAAAGAAAATTCTATTTTGTTGTTTGATTGTCTAAATTGAAAAAAATAGAAATAAAATATGATTTAAACACTCTAAATTGTTTGCTTGTGTCAAATGGGATGGATACTTAATCGACAGTTCAACAAATTATGCTAGTTTCTCTTTTGCTAAGCTTGTTGTATAATCTTATCCTTCATTTCAGAGCAAAGTTTCTGGCCTATACTACATACCATGGGAAGCAGAGGAGTAATTGTGGACAAGTGGTCCATGAGAATTCTTTGGGCATGTGCTATTGGAAGTGCCGTCAGTAAGTATTATTGACCTTTTCTCAGCGGTGTCTTCTTTCCGCAGATCTTGTTATCAAACTCACTCTTGTAGTATGTCTCCAAGTATGTTCCTTTTCTCACAGAAAACTTTATTCAATTACAATCTTACTTTCTACTTTTGATAACTACACTTGTCTAGGCCTGTATATGGTTGCTGTAGAAAGGCAAGCACAGAATAGGCAGAGGATGCTGGCTGAAGAATTGAATGCAATGGAGTCAGGGGAAAGCAACGGCAAAGATGGATGAACTGTGTTATGCTATAATTCTATGAAAAATATGTAGTATCAAATAGCAGATGCAGAGTTTCAAATTTTCTGAAACTTCTTATGATGTAAAAGGTTTCTATGTTCATCTTTTGTCCATTTGACAGTAAATTTTTTAAAGGTTTGAGCATTTTCCATTGGGAAATTAATGTACTAGATTTTCATTTCAAATGTGTTACGGAAAGGACTGAAATGAGCTTTGCAACCTCATTTTTAACATTTTAGCAAATAAATTTGTTAAGTTACTTTCAAGTTGTACGTTCGTTCATGATTTTATTTTTTCCTACTGGACATAGTTTCCCATGCTGTTTCATACACACGGGTCTTGCTTCAATTGCAGACTTGCAGTTAAGAGCTAGTGCCATATAGGTTACACATATTTTGAGCTGACTTATTACGTGCTTGGTTTAACTTGTTTTGAAAAAATAATGACTTATTTTTGCAGCTTTTTGAGAGAAATTTTAAAAATAAACAATTATTTTTTCTATATTTATTTTGATAGAAGCTAGATATTCATCAAGTGTAAAAACACAATAAAAATATCAATCACGAAAAATACAAGGAACTGGTTTTTTGTTTTCCAGGTGAAAGGTGAATAAAATGGTTAATTGGAAGCAAATATACCAAAATGAAGCTGGTATTTATTAGAAGTTTGTATAGTGACACAATACTGGGGTAGAAAGACAAATGCACAAATTAAGGTTTTAAGTTGTAGTCAAAGTTTTGTCGTGATCCTTGATGTTGTGGGAAATTGCAGACAGATTCGACCATAATTACGGTCGTGGTGACTCTGAAAACCTTGACTATGTGACCGAAATTGTAGTCACATCGTTTTTTAAAACCTTGTCACAAATAAACCAAAAAGAAAGGATATTGATAATTTGTTACTACAGTATTGGCCGGATGTTAGACCCTCAATTTTGTGAGAATGGATGTTTAAACCAGTAGAACATGTTAACTTCTAGCAGTCAGACGGTGGTGACATACAATAGTTAGGTACTGCACTATTGCACTGCACCTAATAAATATTAGAGTTCTACAGACATGGTTCCAAACTTAAACCTTAACACTACTTTTCTTTTTATTTGGTGTCTATTCAAGTTTAACTACATAACATTTTAAATGGGGGTTCATTACAACTAAATTGCATTATATACTTGGTCCATTCATAACTTCAAAAAATCATACAAAATTCAACCTCATCAATGTGCCATTCAGCTTGTTTTGTTTTCTTCTTTGACATCATTTTCTTTTGCACATTATCTTTCTTTTGGTATTGAAGAAGATCTTGGCATTTTTTCTGCTCTAAAACGGAGTGCTGGTGCTGAAGAAACTGAAGCAGACAGTCGAAGGAGGGGGGTAACATGCCTACTTGAAAATCTATTTGCTGGTGATACTCCTCTTAGTGGTTGTAATTCAAAATTATCCGTGAACTTGCCTTGCCTTCTCTTTCTCTTTGTTGCCCTTCCCCAGTAATCAATTGTGTCCCTTACACGCTCTGGAATTAATTCAGCCTTAAAGTTTGTTCGCATCTGAAACAAAAGTAGGAAAGCTGTTACTGTATCAGACATGAAACAGACAAAATTCCTTTAGTATAATAAAAATTTACTGACTGTAACTCTTATGCAGTAACAAATATGTTAGTAGTATCGCATCTAAGTGAAGCCTGAGAGCATGGTATATGCTATTATTCACATCACTTGGGACTTAAAATTAAGTAATGTCATATGGTTAGACTTTATTAAAAGAAACTCGATCATTCAGAGAAAATTAACACTTCAAGTAATCATGTAGTCTTTTATTCAGAAACTATGTCCCGAGGGAAAAAAATAATCATTTGTACATGATACCACCTGTGTAACAAGTGCGTAGAGTGGCAAAGTACTGTAGCTGCAGAGAAACTGTCCCGCGAACCTATCATGTTGAAAACAATAAGAGTTGAAAGGAATTGTTTTAACATCCTAGATAGTTAAGGACTTAAGGCTACAATGATTTCTGCATACCCCAAGATTAGCCTTAAATACATGAGGAGATTATTCCTGATAAAGCAAGCGTTGTAGCCAAACTGCCACTGCAGATGAAAAATTCATTTTGGTTGAATGCAGAAGGAACAGAAAAAAGCAAATATTTATCATTCTTCTTGTTTATCTTGTTCTATGGAGTGATGAGGAATTTATAGCAACACTCTTTCTAACACTTTCTCTATGATTGATTGAAATTTATTGGGAATCAACAATTTTGG
Source organism: Glycine tomentella (assembly GCA_007407185.1). Taxonomy (NCBI): domain Eukaryota; kingdom Viridiplantae; phylum Streptophyta; class Magnoliopsida; order Fabales; family Fabaceae; genus Glycine; species Glycine tomentella. The sequence continues at coordinate 405,201 of PYAF01000384.1, forward strand.
TGGGTCCTACTTAATCAGGAGAGAGAAATATTAAATAAGAAGTAAGTCCCTTGGTGCTTGATGTGTTTTAGTGAGTTTACATTAGGTTGAGCTTAAGTTTTGGGTCTTGTAGGTAAGCTTTATGTTATTGTAGAAGGGAGGGTGTAGTTAGAGGATGATTAGGTACAAATAGTAAAAAATTTAAATCTTTCTAAGTTTTATGTGAGATTCCTTCATTTCCTTCTTTTTTTTACTTCCTCTCAAAGAGTCCTCTTCATCCCATAGCTAGAAGCTAAAACATCCACACCATTGGAGACCATTTTCTCTCATCTACTAAAGTTTGTTAGTTGCTTGTAGGAGTCGTAAGCCTATCTTCTTCTCATCTTGCTTTTATTGTTCATTTTATTATCCCTTATTGGGAAATATATGATGGGTTTTACCTCAAATCTTGATTGGTAGATGAAGACTTGATTTTGTTTTGATGTTGATATAGGTTCCCATTAACTAAATCTATAGCAAAAGTTGGTTGAAGATCACTCTTGAATCACCAAGTCTTCTTCTCTAGCTATTTTATTAAGGAAATCTCAATTTGTGAGGGTAAGGGAAGCCAACACTTTTCTTGATTACATGAATGGCATGATTTTGAATGTAGAATACTTCCTTTCCATCCTTTTTCCATTGTTCCTTACTTGATTATGCTTTATTATGGTTTGTTTTGGGGATTGTAAACTTGAATCCTGACATTTGGGTATTTGAAATTTTCAATGGATTTACATGATTAATGAGTTGGATGTTGGTTGGTTCTTTAGGTGTAGTAAAGATCATTTATAATTCATCGATGGTTCGTTGAATAGCTTATGTAGCCATTGATGAGATTGGAAGTTCGAATTTGTGGGAAAAGAAAGTAGCGAAGAAATTGGCTTAAGCCAAAAGTTTAGACTTAAGCGAGTTTTTGACAAAAGTAATATTTAGGTTTGGGGGAAATCAGCTTAAGATAAAATTTATGGGCTTAAGCTAATTTTGGTTAGAATGAAATACTTGGGTCTAGATACATTTGGCTTAAGCTAAATTTAGGCCTAATGTTTTATTTCACCCTAAATGCTTTCTTAAGAGTTTCTAAATCTATTCCAAGTGTATATATCATTGTTTTATGAGTTATAAAGAAGAAATAAAATTAGTTTTCCATTAATGTCATAAAATTCATTGTTCATGAGAACTGTAAGGATTAATCGTGTTGAATGACTTACTATGCTTGTAGAACTGCTAGATGGGTTTTTAAGTGTGAATAAATATGAATGGTGAATTTATAGTATGGTGAATGTACTTGTGGTAGTGAAGTTTATGAATGTGTGAATCGTTGAAGTGTATTATATATTTGGTTATACATACACATTCATATATGACGAGTAGAGGGCATTGTATATGGGTAGACACATAAGTTGAGAGTTCTAGGTGGGCAAATCCCTATAGATGTAAGGCCTTGCAAACCTTACAAGGGTAAGCCAATATCCGCACTTGGTTATATCTTATAAAATGACACTTTCTCTGTAGGGTTAGCTCAAGGGACTCTCTAAATGGTTAGAGTGAGACTATGTTAGGGGATGAGACCTTTAGGGGACCGTCCATGGAATTGAGTTAACATGACATAGCATGATGTAAATACATATTGAATGATATTGTTTGATTAATTCCAATTTCCTTTTAAACTAATCATCTCATAACTTTACCTTTTCAAATATCCTTTTTTTTTGTATATAAGCTTACCCTTGCATGTGACACAAGTGGTTGTGACTATGATGATCCTGAGCTGAGTGTATGGGGGAGTAGATGACCTTTAGGTGGATCTTTAAGGATAGAGCATACAAGGGATGAAGACGCGATCTTTTCCTTCTTTTATTTCATTTATTTCTTATGTATAGAATGGATGAGCTCAGGAGTATATATATTATGTATTTACCTTGTAAAAAAATACATGTGTAGATAGTTTTATGTTAATCGAATATGATAGTATCGTATGTTGTGTATGAAAGTGCTAGTATATTAAGTATTAGCCAATTAAGATTTGTACGTGGGTGATTCATATTTTAAGTTTGGTATTATATATGTTAGATTTGTGATCGAGAAGAATTCACTAGTAATGTTGAAAAAAAGTAAACTAATTAGAGAATTCCTTTTAAACTTAATGAAATAAAATACTTTGTTAGACGTGTAACAAAGGCGGGTCGTTACATGATACATTTTCTTTATTCTTGGAATATTTGTGAGAAATGACTTGATAACCAAGTAGCTTGTTCATAGGTTTAAGATTTTTGTTATATTTTATGATGCTTATGTCTTCCTTTTCAATGTGAGAAATATGTTTTGACATCATTGTGTTTTATTGCATGCTTGATTGATAATATGTCTTTGCTATCACTCAATGACATACTTGAATTGAGAAAATTAATTAGTTTGAGCCAATTATGATGATTTGTATCATAAACTAAGAATTTTTCTCATGCATGAAAAGCTTATCGACATCATTGATAAACCTCTTATGGAAGCACCTGACTTGAAAGATGTTGAAGCAACAAATACTTATGAGAAGTATTTCAATCAACCCCTTAGTGCCAAATGCATTATTTTGGCATTGATGAGTTTAGAACTCCATAGGCAACATGAGGATACAGATCCATAAGAAATCATAAAAAATATTAAGATGTATTGTGTTAAGAGCAAGATGACTAGACACCAGTTATCTAAGGCTTTGTTCAGGTCCATAATAACAACAAATGCTTAGGTTGGATTGCACGTTTTGAAAATGATTGATCTGATAGAACATTGAGAAGTCATAATTCAAGCTTAGGAAAGAGCTTTCTCAAGACTTCATAATTATGTAGTCACTCCTTGATACATTTTCATAACTCATTATGAATTTCAATATGAACAAAATGAATTATGATTTGCATTATATGTTTAATTTGATGATTGATTATGAGAATCAAATTTCTTTTGAAAAGAAAAGAGAACCATCATGGTGGTTGGCAAGAACTCCAAGAAGAAAGCCAAAGGAAAATATGCACCAAAATGGAAGTCTCTTGGACCTAAGGGTGATTTGAGTAAATCAAAGCACACTAACGCCAAGGCTAACCAAATTGATGATGAATGTTTCTTCTGTAAGGAGAAAGGACACTAGAAGAGAATCTACAAGAAATATTTTCATTTCTTGAAAAGCAAGAAACAAGGTGAGACATTAATGAAAAATGTTTTCATGATCTCTTTAACTATCAATAATTCTTCAATGTGGGTATCAAATACAAGTAGTAGTTTTAACGTTTGCAATATGTTCTAGGGGATGCAGATAAATAGATGGTTGAAAAAAAAAGATTAATATTCAAGTTAGGAATGAAGCAAATGTCATCGCCTTAACTTTAGGATCTATTTCTTTAATAATGCACACGGGTAAAGTACTAGTGTTAGAGGATTGTTTGTTTCAAACATTATTTCAATTTTTATGTTGGACAAGTGAGGTATTGACATTCTTTTTAATAATAACATTTGCTTAATTTATCATGACGATAATTTGTGTGTGAATGGTTATCTCCAACACCATATTTATGTCTTACCAATATCAACAAGTAGCAAAGTTCAACATACAAATCATCAATATGATAAATTAAGCAAACATTATTATTCAAAATCTATATTGTCCAACATAAAAATTGAAATAATGTTTGAAACAAATTTTGGAACACAATAACAATCCTCTAACACTAAGACTTTGCCAGTGAACATTGTTAAAGAAATAAATCATAAAGCTAAGGTGGCAACATTTTCTCCATTCTCTACTTGAAGATTGATCTCTATTTTCTTCAACAATCTACTTATCTACATCCCCTGCAACACATTGCAAATGTTAAAACTATTGCTTGTATCTAATACTTACATTGAAGAATTAGTACGTGATAATTAAAGAGATAATGCAAACATTTTTCATTAATGTCTCACTTTGTTTCTTATTTTAAAAGAATCAAGATATTTCTTGCAGTTTCTCTTACAATGTCCTTTCTTCTAACAAAAATAAACATTCAACATCATTTTGGTTAGCCTTGACTTTATTGTGCTTGGATTTTGTCATATTACCCTTAGGTCCAACAGACTTACTTTTTGGTACATATTTTCCTTTGCCTTTCATCATGGAGTTCTTGCCAACCACAATGACATTTCCTTTTTTCTTTTTAGAAGCAATTTGATTCTCATAATCAATTAACAAATTAAGCATCTCATGTAAATCACATTTCATTTTGTTCATGTTGAAATTCACAATGAAATATGAAAATGTATTAAGGAATGACTGTAGAATTAATCAAGTCTTGAGAAAGCTTTTTCCCAAGCTTGCATTTTGACTTGTCAAGTTGTTCTATCAGATCAATTATCTCAAAACATGCAGTCCAACTTGATCATTTGCAGTCATTGCGGACCTAAACAAAACCTTAGATAATTGGTATCCAGTCATCTTACTTTGGCCACCGTACATCTTATAATGTTCAATGATTTCCTGTGGTCCATATACTTGTTAAGTCATAAGATGAATCAACACCCTTAATATTTTTTATTAGATGCAATAATTAAAAAGTTTAAAAGTTGTTCTTACATGCCTTCAGATGAGCACATTGTATCTGTGTTTGAAAGATCATATGGAAGCATAAAAAGACTTAGCTTTGATAAGCATTTAAGAGTTCATTAATGTTGTGTCTGAGATCTATTTTGCAAGAAATGTTTTGAAACATTCTTCTTAGGATTTTTCGAATTCCAAGAAAGTAAGAGAACAACATCTCTCTTTGTTTCAAAAGATGTGCTATGCTACAGTTGTTGTGATCAAAACTATTTTGAGCAAAAACACTTTGACTTTGCTAAAGTGTGGTTCAAGAAAGCTAAATAAAGTGTTTTTTTAGCATGGAGAGGACGTGCATTTAATGCTCGCACTAAATGATCCAACAGACACTTTTACAAACACAAGCTCTCAACAAAGAAAAATAAGTCATTTACAGACAACTAACACTTGCTGAAGAGAAGAAGTTATGAACCTCTTTTCTAAGTTTTCTATATGAGAATTCAAAAGTTGTAAAGCTCTCAAAAATCATTTGTATTTCCTGGAAGAATAAAGTGCTTCATTTTGTATAAACATCTTTGAGACATTAAAAACTAGTTAGTGAACAACCAAAATTCAAAAAATCTATTTGATTTGTTTAAGAGTCAGAAGTGGCCTGATAGAGAAAGAATACTTGTGTTGTAAAGCTTAAGTACAGGTTGAGTTTGTAAGAGCCAAAAGTGGCAAGGAAAAATACTTGTAAATTTTGTGAAAGTTAATGAAATTTGGTGGGTTTCCAAGAACTAGACACAATCTCATTGGTAGAGACGGACCAATATAAAACTCTTAATTGACAAGGGTTTGAATTTGATTTTGATTTTTGAAAAGAGTCTTAACAAAATTTGTGGTTATCGTTTGATCATATCTATTTGTGAAAAGTTATCTTTCTGTTGATAAAACTATATCAGTCGATAATTTGAAAAAAGCTTATGAAAATTTTTAAGATCACGATTCAACCATCCTTCTTGTGATGTTTGCCTTTACAATTTGGTATTAGAGCTTAGCCTCTAAGGATTGAGCACGTAACAATGTCTAAATGAAAAGATCTTAATAGAAAACCACGACAACAATCAATTTATTCTAGAAGGAGCGTCCCTTACAAGGCCCCTAGGCTCCACAAGAGATGACTATCCACACTGGAAGGATTGTATTGAGACGTACATCAAGTCACTCAATACAAGCTTTGGCTAACAATTATGAATTGAGATATACCCATTACCATATCTGAAGTTGAATGGACTAAGAAAGATCTTGCCATTATAGAGCTCAATACCAAGCAATATATACTCTTACATGTTCTCTATCCAAAAATGACTACAATAAGGTTTGTAGATTAAAGATAGTTAAAAGAGGTATGGGGCTTTGTGTATCAACTATGAAGGATTAGACTAAGAAAAATTGTCATTCTGATGAGACATTATGAGAACTTCTCCATGAAAGAAAGAGAATTTGTTGATAACATGTATGAGAGACTTCAAGTTCTTCTAGATGGTCTAGAAGCTTTAGGACATACGTTCACCAAAGCCCAAATCAATATGAAGGTTCTAGGAAGTTTTTTGAAGTTATGGGAACCAATAACAATAGCCATCCAAAAAGTTAGAAACATGAAAACTCTATCTTGGGATAATTTGTTGGGAGTGCTATGTGCCCATGAGATTCACCTCCAGAACAGAGACCATCTGCCACATAAAACTTTCATTGCCCTTAAGTCTGGAGAGACAAGCTCGAGAAGAGAAGAAAAGAATAACTCATCGAAAGCTTTTAAAGTTCATATGACTAAGTTTGAAGCTTCAAACAATAACTCTAGAGGGTCCACAAATGATGAATTGGCTATAATGTTCAAAAAGTTCAAGTGGATGTTGAAAAAGAAAGGAAAATTTTAGCACTCCTCTAGAAAGAAGAATAACAAATTCAAGAAGAAACACAAAGAGGAAAACAATGAAATCATCTACTTTGAATGCATAAATCCTGAACACATGAAAGTTAAGTGTCCCAAGCTTAAAAAAGAAATGATACTCTGGTGAAAAAAAGACCTCTTTTACAAATTTATATTTTTGTTTTAGAATTTGTTTTAAAAATTTAGTTTATTAACATGGCAACCTATGGTTTCTTGGCCTAAGATTTGTATATTATAAATAGATTATTGCAACAAAGAATACCTCTTTTACAAAAGGGTCTCCAAATTATGAGTTAGGAAGAAACTTACAAAGAGTAAAATAAGAGAAAGAATGAAGACCACCTTCACTTTTTGATGAGAATTACAACATTTAGTGGTATTATGCTTTATAACATTCACAAGAGTAGAAAACAAATAGCACATTGGACAAATTAATTTATGTCTGAATCAATGATGAGAGATGTAATAAAAGGCACAATTCTTGACATGGGTAACATGGGCAACTCTCAAGATTTAAATAGATTTAGGTGTAGTTTTAAAACTTGACTCGAACCAACCAAAGTGATAGGTAAGTCGAGTTAACACTTGGATCAGATATTGTTAGACCAATGATGATGTCATCAAACTGGCTTGAAACTAGGTTTAATCGGTGAAATTTGGTTTGAGTGATCCACTTTTGGCCCAAGTTTATTCCTCTTTATGTTTTCTGACGCACGTGTGGCCCAAGACTGCTCCTTTACCAACTTTTATAATGCAAGCCCAAGGCACGTTTTCCATCACACCACATGTTGTAGTTGCCTGCTCTAATAGTAAAAATTGAAAAAAAAAAGCCCCTACTAGGAATCAAATTGGGGTCTGTATGGTCATCTACAAAGATGTTTACCACTACACTAGAAGAACCACTTGTGATACAATGATGAAAAATTGTGTGTGTGTGTGTGTATTTATATTACTCACAATTGATTCATACGGTTCAATTAATAACTCACTATTTCAACCATTGACTTAGTAACTTGGTAATTTCACCAAGTCGATGACCAATCCAATATTTAAAACTATAGGTTTAGGCATACAGATTTGAAAAATCATTTCTAAGTTTCCCAATAAATTTGAATCGATTCAAGCATAGTGAAAACAAAACCACACGATATAATCTAGATGGACTAATTCATTTCTAAGTTTCCAAATAGATGTGAAAAGTTTCACCATTGATTCAAGCATAAGGAAACCTGTTGTGCAACTAAGGGGGTTAGCACCTGGGAGATTTACACCATTGGACCATGAGAAACCACATAAGTGAACTTGACACCACACTTTAACCCAAAACTTTAATGCTTAGGTTTTATGATCTTCTCCTCACTTCTATGGTGTCCAACTTTCCCAATTTTACCCAATATGAAACTTCACCTCATATTTGTACTTCAACAATCTTCCCCTCAAGTGTGAGTCTCTTCCACATAATAGTTTTCCCTTCAAGCGGAAGCCATTTTCATCCACGAGTATTCCATGGTGGCCCTCAGAGCTTAATCGTGGCTGTCTCGGCTCACTTAGCCATTACTGCCAACATGCTCTAGTACCTTGCACCACCACAACACTTGCAAGACCCGCTACCTAACTTCCATATATAAATTCACCCACTAGGAAGATTTTCGATACAAGGGATCTCCAGGTCTTTGGATTCAGCATCGCAATTTTACTTGTCTAAGCGGGTCACCGGCCAAGTCAAACCATCGACTCTTATACTAATTATTATTGTGCAACTGACGGGGGACAAAATTGAGAAAATTTATACCAATGAACCTTGAACAACCACGTAAGTGAAAGAAAGATTCGTAAACCTAAACTTTAAAATTTTGGATTAAAATGTGATGTGCTCAAGATAATTAATGAAAATCTTTGCATGATAAAGGATTTCCCAACAAAACCAAAATCACACTTACATGAAATAAATCTATCAAAAGTATAAAATTATATCAAACGAGATGATCCTTTCAAAATACATACATTAGTTGCAAAACATTAATTTATAACCGATAATATCATCAGTATTATTAAAAAAGTCTTTCAAAACTAAAATTGTTTAATCTTATTCAAGATCTATTATGTTATAAGACATATTAAACTAATTATATGTTATCTATTAAGAGTAAAAAGATAGAATTATTTGATTATAAAATGTTATATAAATAATTTATAATTTAAAATTAAAAAAAGAATTAAATTAACAAATTATATTCAACTAAGTTCTAAACGTAAATTTCACCAGACATTTTTGGACATGACCCTAAGTGGCTATCCTGTGCTAATTTTTGAAAGAATCTTGAAGGCTTACAAAATAAAGTGACAAATAATATAAAAGAAAAATATTAATATTTACTTACTTTCTCTTTTATGTCATTTTTATCTTATTTTATTTTTGTATATTTTTTATTATATCACTTATGATATTTATCACTTGTTTTTTCTTATCTATCTTCTATCCATTCCAATTCACGTATGGAAGTAGGCATGACAACGAGACCTGAGTCTGTGGATACCCGTCAAAACCCATCCCGATTTTACCGGGGAAAAACCGAATTTGTTATTGATGATACACGCTCCGCCCCCGCCCCACGACAAAAATTCGGGGACGGGGGCGGGTTTAGTATTGATGATACCCGCCCCGCCCCCGCCATAATTAAATTACAAATTTACCCTTATATATATAAGAATAAAATCCTGAAATCCTAACCATCCCCCTCATTTCTCATTCTCGACGGCGCTGAACCTTGGCCAACAACTTTTTGAATTAATTTCATTTTGGAAGCTTTGTTGCTGCAATGGACCTCTACTCTTTGTTGTGTTTTATTTTCATTTTGGAACAATATATATTTAAATGATATTATATTTTGGGAGAAATTAAATATGTAGGTTCATAATGGTTTTAATTAAATTGATTGATTTTCTTTAATAATTTTTAAATTATGATCTCATATTTTGAATGTGGGTTTGTTATTAATTATTTTGTTGTCTAGTCAACTTTTTTTCCATTTTTTTTCAAAAGAAAAGTCACATTATTTTTTTTTAATTAATAGTAGGGGTGGGACGGGAAAAACCCAACCCTAGCGGGGACGAGAATGTGTCTGGATTTTAAAATCTGAAAGAGAATAGGGATGGACGCAGGGGCGAGGGCGGAAACTAGAAATATAATACCTGTACCCGCTTCGCCCGTTGTCATGTCTATATGGAAGTGAGGGTTAATAAAAAATGTTCTAATTACGCAGTATGCACCCACAGTATGACAAATAAAGTGGCCGTGTGGACTTACTGTAATAGTTATCTTATCTCAATTGGATAACTCAAAAAGTCACCAATGACAAAATATCATCGAAATGATCATAATATTAACTTATTTTTTGAAAAACAAAATACAATAGTTAATTGTTGGATCATAATGTTAACTTACTTTTTGTAAAACAAAATACTATAGTTAATTGTAGCACACGATAATTTACCGAAAAATTCTAACATTTCATTCCATTGCTAAATTTTATTCAGATGATGAACAAATTATCTCACTTCATCTTATTTTACCTCGAGGAAAAGCTCAAAATTGCATGTTAGTGCTAGCTTATAAAAGACTCGGTTGAAGATTAATTTCGTACTAAAAAGGTGTAAATTAAAGAAACCTTTAAACAAAAATAAATTAATACTTTACGTAATTCCATTGGACCATTGAAAGAGAAAGCTTAAATCAATCATGGGAAAGAACTTTTAATGAATAAAATCGTATAAGGCCGAAAGGACAATTAATTATTTGGTCGTTGCTTTCCCAATTTAGTGACTTTGGTCTCAGTAATAGGAAGTTGCTCCCATGGTAAATGGCAAATAAGGTGGGAATTTGTGGGTCAACCATGGATTGAGTCGGGTTTGGGAGAATTTAATTTATTTTTGCTGGTTTGGAATTTTCTAATTTTAGATGTTAACGCAAATCGAAAGAACTTAATCACACATCAAATTGAATTATAATATTTGTTATTAAAATGATAAAATTGAAAAAAATACAAAAATATGGGAAATAAAAAGTTATAAAAATTGGAAACAATTAGTTTCCTATCTTAGTCAAAGTTATTTTATGAAATACATTCATAAAATTACATTAAGTATTTCAAAAGTTACATTAAACATTATTTTATATTCAGATTGATCCAGTGAAATTGTTTTTCTTTAGAATGTGAAATTATTTTTAAAAATATATATATAAGAATAAAGATAGATAATAGAAGATTTATAATAACTAAACCTGAGTCAAGCCCTTGATTATGAAATTGTTAAATCTAATACCTAACTTAAAGTAATAAAATTAGTACAATTTCAAATTAATTAAATCCATAAACTCAACCTAACCTAAATTCTTTTGCTTGGGTTGAGGTGGCTTGCTTCAGTAACCTAACTCATGATAACTAGGAGTAGAATGCACTGACCCACGTGGTATAAATGAAAAATAACAAAGATAAGAATAACTCGGAACGTGAATCTTATCCATCGCAATTTTGTCCCACACCCACAATTTGATGATTCAGCGGCCTCGACCACCTTCATCCCTTTGTCCTCTTTCCATGTTAAGTACCTCATATAATCAACGGCGGAACTAGGGAATTAGGATAGCTCATCGACTCCCTAAAAAATTAATAAAAATTAAAAATGAAAGGAAAAAAAAAAAGAAAGAAAAAATATTAAAAAAAGGTAAAAGGAGAAAGAAAAAAAATATATAAAGAAAACATACTAAAAAAGAAAAGAAAAGAAAAAGAAAAAGAAAATATTAAAACAATAAAAAGGAAAAAAAATATAAAAGAGGAAAAAAATAAATAAAAAAGGAAAGAAAATATAATAAAAATAATAAAGGAAAGAAAATATAATAAAAATAAAAGGAAAGAATAAAGAGGAAGATGGAGATAAAATATTACAAAAGGGAGAGGTCTGAATATAAAGGAAAAAAAAGAAACACAAATCCTAAGATAACAAAAAAAGTCAAAAAAGTTATTTCATTTAGTAAACGAGTAAAAGAGAAGAGTTTCAGATATCCTCTCATTCATTTCTTTTTCTCTTTTTTTTTTTCCTTTTTTTTTTCTTGTTGTTATTCTTCTAAAATAAATAAACTGTTATCAGCGCCCCTTGTTTTTACCCATGCACCCCCTACCATGTTGGGCTAAATCCGTTTTTGTTAAATCTGAAATGAAATAAAAAAATATAAACTAGTGTTTTGGTTATTAATGTTGTGCAATGTGCTGTGTGCATCTCACTCAAAATGTAACAATGATTTACTTTACATGATTGCATTGATACTTGATATTGTTTGTCATTAACGCGCAGAAAAGACTCCTTCTTTAAAGTCTCCTAGAATTGAAAATAAATAGGTAGTTAAAGAAATTGATTTTACTTTATTAGAAAGAGATCCTGCATTATGCCCAACATACATTAAAAAAGAAATTGTTTTGAGTTTTAGCACGGATTCAATTATAGATGATTTTAACAATATGAAAACATGTAAAGTAAGAGTCAAGTGAAATGATTTTAATTTCTGTAATAGTTTTTTTTTATATTAAGTTTGTATTGTCTGCATAATACTTTTATTTATGATATGTTTTTTTATGTTTGCCCCTCTCAATAAAATTTCTGCCTCCGTCACTGCATATAATCATATAAATATATACTACACTATTGTACCTCCATAACAATCCCTATTAAAATCTTCTAAAATTTTTTAATTACCATATAGTCACATTTTCTTTTACACTTTGTGAGGTCTAAAATGTTGTTCATTTATCACAAGGGGTTTGCTCACCCACATGAAGAGCTTAATAGCCCTGCATCTTACAATGGCACCAACAAGCCTAAGATTCCATAAGAAACTCTAAGAGTGTGTTTGGATGGAGCATTTAAATTGGGGAAAGTAATTTAAACAAGAATTTAAAATTTTTTTAAGATAAAATTTCATGTTTGGATATTTTATTTGGAAATTTTAAAATTTAAGAAATTTTAAAGAGGAATTCAGTTAGCTAAAATTAAGGGATTTTAATTTCCCAACCTAAAAGAGAGAATTTCAAAATTCTCTCGTAACTCTCTGTTGCTAATACTCTTTCTCTCTCACGCTATCTGCACTCTCAGACTCTCGCTCTCTCCCTCGCTTAGATTCTCGCTCTCCCTCGCTTAGATTCTCGTTCATTCCTCTCTCTCGTTCGTTCCTCTCTCAACCAAATCGTGCATCCTCATTCTCACTGAGGTAATATTTCATTCACTCCTTGTTCTTCTTTTCTTCGTTTTCGTTTTTGTTCTTTCTCATTCTCCCAATTCCTAAGTTGTTTTCGTTTTTGTTCTCATTCTCTTTTTTTCTGTTCAGAGTACGTTATCTCTCTCCGTTCAGACTTCGCTTTCTCTCTCATGGTGGTTTGTAACAGGTTCGTCATCAGTCTCGTGATTTAGGTTTTGTTCTTTGTTTCATCAATTTGTGTTTTGAGTTTGAATCGACAATTTGTGTTTTGAGTTTTGTATGTGACCTGTTTGTTTTGACTGAGGTTATTTTCTTCTAGCTCCTCAAACCCCTTTTATTAGTCATTTCTACTAAATAGAAACCCCTTTTATCCAGCTTTTCCAGGAGAGAGAGAGAGAGATTATGCAACACCCTGTGTGCACCCAGTGTGTTAACATTACTATAATATCAGAATAGTATGAAATAAGCCGCGAAAGCATGCAAGAATCGTATTTCTTGACACATTATGTATGGTATAAAACAGGAATATACATAAAATTCATGACAACTAGCCCATAATGATCCAGGTAATCAAAGCCGAACAAACCTAACAAGACCAGGCAGATATCAACCATATCTACTAAGATATGACAGGAGACAGAAATTACCTTACTCAGCATGGCACACACCATATGGAGCCTTAAAACTCTCGACCCTACTGGTCTTCTTACCAAGGAATCTATCCCAGCTACTAAGATCCATACCTGCAACATAAACCCTACACGGGATGAGATAAAATCTCAGTAAGTCCAGGATTCCTGGAGGTCTTTCCTTCCCTCCTGGATCACTATCAGGCACCTAACATCATAATTTAGCTTATCTACAACCATCTTATTCCTCTCATCACCTCTCTATCATACTGTATAATATGCAAGCCTAACGAGGTCTGTATACTCAACCTCTGCACTGAGATATCATATGTCTAATAATAGACTCACTCAAGCTCTCAGATCTTAATCCTCATCTCATATCATAATTATCAGCCATCTCGGCTTTTTCACCACATAACTACTAAAATAAAACCTATTCTGAGAATAGGCTTTCTGTAATCTAATCCAAAGCATGGGGATAATCATCTGACAAGCATAAATCCCCTAGAACCCACTATTTTCTATCTCATATCTGAGGATTTCATCCTATAATCAGCCTTCACGGCTTGCATAAACAAACTGCATGCACATAGCAGCCTAGGACAAATAGAGACATTCAACACATGTTGCCTGAGGAATCTCTCAACTCAGGACTTCCACACTGAGAACCTGAATAGGATCATCTGCCCATGCAGGTACATCTACTCAGGACTCACTGTCCAATACCTGAATAGGATCATCTGCCCATGCAGGTACATCTACTCAGGATTGGCTCTATCTATGCCTGAATAGGATCATCCACCTACTCGTGGGTACATCTACTCAGGACTTGCCGCCCAATACCTGAATAGGATCATCCACCTACTCGTGGGTACATCTAATCAGGATTTACATGGACGCCTATGGATTGCCCTAAGGGAGATCATCCACCTACTCGTGGGTACGTTCCCAAGGGGTCCATAGTCCACTATTCTCTGGCCAGAGAATGCACACGTAATCTCATAATCAACACAAAACAGAACAAAGCTCATAATCAACATAAAACATAACACTCTCACAGTGTCAGTCTAACATCAGAACCAGCAATGCCATGATAGCATCACCTCAATACACATAACAACACCATCGCGGTGTTTCACTATCATAATCATCATCATATAACATCAAGGTGCCTGGCATTTCATACGGACTATCATCAATCTACAGCCTAACACTCTCACAGTGTTAGCTTATCATCAGGCACTGGACACTAACACAGTGCTCATCTCATCATTATAACATCAGAGTATATCTCTTATACCCATTACAGCTCAATCATCTATCTTAGGGTTTAACTAACATCCCTTTTCATAAACATGTCTTATATATATTTTTAAGACAACACAATATCATACCTAGCACACAGTGCTAGGTTCAGCATCAGTCATCATACAATAATACTAAAAATTAGAACACTATCATAGTACTCATATTCACCACAATACATATAATTCAATAAATAGTGACCCCACGAAGGGAAATCACTCCAAGAAACACTAAACTTACCTGGTGTGACCATGCTTTATCCTCTATCTTCATATGGCTGGTCCATGCCGCTGATACCATCGTGCCTTGCCCTATTCAATCATGTAGCGCAGTCACATCAGAACCACTATACCAGATATCTAACAACGGTACTCAACCGTTGAAAGGAAAGGAAATATGATTCCTTTCCACCATCTCTCAATCATCTAGCCTAGTGCCATCAGTTCAGTTACTGCTTAGGCTACTCACAGATCCTTAGTAGGATCATATTTAGCCTGGCCATGGTCTCAGAGTCTTGGTAAGACTCTACATCCATCAATACAATGGCCCAATTATTCATAATTCACCAGTTATCAATTATGGCCAAATCAAACATATTAATGCATATTCACCGTTCATTTGGCCTCATGAACAATTCTTATTAAGGTACTTGGGTCCATTTCTATCTCAGAACCCCCTTATCCATTCACTCTTTTTCCTACACATACCATTCTCAGGGCATAACCCAACTTCATCAGAACTCCAGTTTCAACATCTCATATTCCTCAGAACACTCTCCTGATCATACTTTTCTAAAGGACCTAAGCCTAATTCCAGCCCTAACTCAAATGAGTTACTATTCATCCCATTACTCCAATCACAATTAAACCAGTGAAAGCTTAAGTTCTTACCTCAAAACCGTTAAGAAAGGCTCAATGACTGCCTTTCCAAGCCTCAGCATTCCATGGGCTGTCCTCTTTCCTCTCTGAACTTAGCTTCTCTCATGGATTCTCAAAGGATGGGGTTTTCTCTCAAATCTTGGCTGGAATTAGCTCACTCATGGTTCTAATCATGTTTAGTGGTGTTTAGGAGGTGTTTAAGTGAGTTAGGATGAAGCTATGGAGCTTTCCCAGCCCATCAATGGCTGCCTGGACCAGAGGAAGAAGAGAAACAATAGTTTTCCTCTCAAAATCGCGAAATCCCTTTATATAGGGTGCCTGCCAGAGGTCTGGTGCTGATCGCGCCACCTCTGGCGCTAACCGCGCCACTATGGCGGTGGTTGTGGCGCCAACCGCGCCACCCTGGCGCCATCCGCGCGGGCTGCAAAATCTCTGGCGCCCTTGGCGCTGCACTGGCGCCCCCAGCGCCAACTTCCAGAGCTATGGCGCCCTTGGCGCCAGCTTCCAGTGGCCGTGGCGCTATCCGCGCGAATCCTGGCGCCAGATTCCAGACATGGTTTTCTCCTGTAAGGCTCTGGCGCTAACCGCGTAGCACCTCGCGCTGACCGCGCCAGAGCTGGGGTATTATAGATTAGCTGGCACTAGTTTTTAGCATAGAGAGATTTTCTTATGATCATTTAGATGCACTGGAGATTTGAAGTAGGATTAAGGTTGCAGTGCTTGCTTTAATTGCTATTGTTCATGAATCTTGTTTATTGTTTTTTATTTTAACCTTTTGTTAGGTCATGGATTCTTCTATAGTTGTCCTTTTTTTTAATTAGATTTTGGTTTGTGTCTGCCCATATGACTGTTAATCGTTTGCTTGGATTCTTCTTGTGATTATCAAAGGGTGGCTGATGTTAGAATTGGTTGTGTCAGAAATTAGTTAGTTAGACTTCGGGGATGGAGATTAACTTTGTGTGCTTGCTAACATCAATGTGTAAACTGATTGTGCTGTCAATTGAATCAGCTTGCATTGCTTGTGTGTAAATCACTATTGGTGTTTTTAAATGATTCTTATTTGTTAGCACAATTTGTTGATTCATAAAATTGAGTTTGGTGACTTTGTAGATATTACAGTAGTTACATACTGCTGAAATTGACACCTGGTACAATTTCAGAATAATATTTGTGCTTGTGTACTTGAGAATACTCATCTATTTCTTACTTTTCATGTTTTTCTTGAGTTTGCTTAGCAAGACCCTTTCCCAAAACAAATTGTATTTACTATGTTACCAAAATTTCATTAGTCTTATCTACATTTTCAACATCTCAAAGATAATTATCACCTGTTAAAATATGCATGCAGTCCAAAAACATCAACCAGACACTATATATATTGTTCCAATCCAATCATAAAATGCAATATTTAAAGTTGTATGGGTTACAAGAGAACCAAAATATGAGGCAGCTTCACCTTGTTGATAACCTCTCCTAAGGGTGATTTGCAATATTATGCAAATTGTTTATGATTTTTCCTGTAGAGGATATAACAACATTGCTCATCAGGTGATATAGGGATGTAGAGGAAAATGTTTTTTCTCTTGACTGCCAATTAGTCCTAAAAGGTTCCTTAGCACTCTGATTGTGATTGATATTTTGCTATCTCATGCCAGTGACTTATCAAATTAATATTTTTCCTTTTATTACTACTGTTATATTCGCTCTTCTGTTTGTTAACCAAAATATATGTTTATAATTTAAATATTATAGTGACAACAATATTGCAAAATCTTCCCTAAAAGTTGAATGTCCAAAGATAAACAATAACATCATGGGACTGCAATTGATTTTTGTCCAAAAACAGAAGCATTAGTTTTCTTTTCCCTTTCTGTTTAGAAAAAAATTGAAATACTAAAAATTTCTAATAAGAGGATATAGTTTAAAAAGTATACCAGAAAGCATTTTGGGTTGAGACATTCGAACAATAAGAATGCTTCGAGATGAATATATTTTCCTTGACAAATTAACAATATAAGAGTACATGTTGTACAATTCTTAAATGTGTCACTATATTAGTTTCTTTTTAAATGAAATTTAGACATAACTTTTCTCCAATATAATAATACTTGACAAGTATTTTTTTTATAGGCAAATAAAACTTCATTAAGATAGCTAGGTATATAGTATATTATATTTGTTACTTTTATACAAAATATTTAGCATCATTTAGTGGTTATTATGGGCCTGTTTGGGTCAACTTCTCTAAAAGCACTTCTAGAAGAAGAAAATAAGAAGAAAAAAAATGAAATTAGCTTTTCCATAAGTAAAAATAAGCTCTCCATTAGCTAATTTTGAGAAGCTCACCAATACAGCTTCTCTAAAAAATGAGATGACATCTACAAATGAGCTAATGGAAAACCTATTTTAACTTATGGAGAAGGTCATTTCATTTTTTTCTTCTAGAAGTCCTTCTAGAGAAACTTACATCCAAACAGGCCCTAATCTAATACTTAAATGAATGTGTGGTTGTTGATTAAAGTTGATCAATTGACTAAATTTAAATTTTAAATGTTATAGCAACACTGGAAAAAGAAAAGTGTGAAAAGCATGGAACAACTAATTAGAATAGGATTCAGGGTCAATTGGTTAGATCAGCCTGTATGAGCCAAGTCTCATAACACTGCTTATCCCTTCTGAATGAACAATAAATCTTTTCGAATAAAGATGATAAGAATAAGATTCAATATATGATAAGAAAAATTGTGGATCAAAATATGAAAGTCGTAACTATAACTAATTAGAAAGTTAATACACTTTTTTTGTCTCCCTCCACTATTTGAAACTTACAAAAGTGAGCCTCTGGCCAAACCACTAGACCAAAAGTATTTGACCAAACCCCTGTCCAAACCACTGGTCCAAAACTATTTGAAAGTTAATCACCCCTTGTCCTCTGTCTTTCAGTATTTCAAGAGATCTAGCAAACTTGAGTTTTGGGGTCCAAAAGTCCAATTCCTTGTATTCCTTATTAACCACATTGATGACTCTCAATAATGCAGTGTTGGATACATGACTTCCTTTGAATCTTATGTTACCACTTAAACCATTAAAATTGCTAGATAACATTTTCTCCAAGAACACCCTTGGCTTTGAGTTACTAGATTTGCTATTCATTTTCTCTAAGGCCTCTGTAATGATTATAACACTATCATAAGCTCGTAATGCATCTGATCCTGGTTTAGTGCCTGCTGTTTCAGCATGCTCAGATTGGAAATTTTCCTTGTTTTGGAAATATCTTGTTCTAGATTGTTTTAATTTACTTTATTATCTATATAATATAATTGTGTAGGGATTAGTTTCTTTGATCAGTTTAATACATGTTTCTAATTATATTATTTTTCTTTTAGTTATATAGTGTGGATAGTCAAGAAATGGAAAGTAGTATAGTTGACGCTTCAATTGTTTCAAGAAAACTAGAGATGAAGAGGAGGAAGAAGAACTTGAACAAGCATTTTTCATTATTGTTAGTGTTGTCACCATGCTTTTGGGTGCAATGACTTGGTATCATGA
This sequence comes from Glycine tomentella, assembly GCA_007407185.1. Taxonomy (NCBI): domain Eukaryota; kingdom Viridiplantae; phylum Streptophyta; class Magnoliopsida; order Fabales; family Fabaceae; genus Glycine; species Glycine tomentella. The sequence continues at coordinate 424,318 of PYAF01000384.1, forward strand.
CAAGTACTTTGTTAAGGAACCTGCCCAAAATTTGGAATTAGAAAGGCGTAGTTTCCTCAGTCGTTTATATAGGGGAACAGAAACTGATTGCATAGAACAATTAAGGGTCAGTAAAAAGGCATTTTTTAAACTTTGTAGAATTTTAATTTGCTTATATTACTTTTACTTTGGGTTCTTTATATATCTTGGAGATGGACTTGTTTGAGAGTTGACAGTTGGTGTTTGCTTCTAGCCTGTGATTGTTTTCTATTTGATATTGAGCATTGGTTCCACATTATGCAGACCGGAAAACAACAGTTTCATTATGATGATTGGGGGATTTGTAGGTGCGTTGTTTGTTTGTTTGAATAAATTCATCCATTATGGCATTAGTTATCCAAGTTTATGACATACTACTAATTTTCGTGATGAAATTTGGAACCAAATTGGTGGTTGAGAGAATTATTTCCACTGCAATAAGTGTGATATGCATTCATCATCTAGCTACCATTGTGTCTTTTTCATTGCTTTAGTATAAAAAGTGTTTTTCCTTTTCAAATTAAGTTATGCTGTAAATTGTTAGTTTCAAATTGTTAAAAGATTCAATTCTTTCATACCTTGCTTTTTTTGAACTTATTACCTCTTTATCTATTTATGTGAAATTGTAAAAATATTCAAATTTCAATAATGTGTGATGAAAAGCACGTAACTGCTGCTGTTGAGGATGTCAGAGCAACTTGTGCATCCTTTTATTTGATGTGTGATTCAAAAATGATACTACATATGCAAGCAAAACTTATCACTAGCAAATAAAAGTTATGCATGAACTGAACCTACAAAAGCTTTATTGAGTAAATAATTTTGAGGGAAGATCATATTTTTCCCATGTATTTTTCAAAACTGAACTGCTGAAGCATCTCCCTAGAAGAAGAAAATTATAAGATCTCTTTGTATTAGTTGTTGAATGTTTATGTACTTATATTATTATTAAATAAAGAGCTTTGTCATATTTACATATAAGAACTTACTATATTATTAGAAATTCTAAGTTTGAGGAACTTACTATATTTTTTTGATAATTTGGAAAACAATGGTTTGATTATTATAGGATAAATAAGTTCATATATCTTCTCATATATCATGAATATAAGTTCCTATATTTTTTTCTTATGGCTAATTATGTGTTTAGGTTTGAAAACTCTATACCAATCATTACTAATACAATGATTTTTTGTTGATGTGCAGGGATAGATGGTGAGAATGTCTTTTGGCTTATTTAGGGACCACTTTTTTTTTTAATTAAGTTTTTCAAACTATGTTGATGTCTTAGATTGTATGCCAGACTTATTAATGTTCAAATTATTCTCATTTTTATATTTTTAATAACAATGATGATGATTAAATGTAGATGGAGTATTTTATATATACTTTCTTTTGTTTTAATTTTTTTTGTTGGAATATTTTTTTATGCCTTAACTCTAAATTTATATTTTAAAAATATAATTGGATAAGAATATATATAGATTTTTAAAGCAATTATTATAAAAATAATAATTTTTATTTATTTGACCATTTATATTTTTAAAATATAATTGGATCCAAAAAAAATGAAATATAATAAATTGAAATTATTTAATTCAAACAATGAATTCAAAATATAAGAAATTTAAATTGTTTTGTCCAAACAAGAAATTTCAAATTAAAGGAATTTAAATTGATTTATCTAAACAAGGAATTTTAAAAATTCAAGAATTTTAATTGATGCATTTCAATTTCTCTGAATTTCAAATTTTCAGAAATTTTAAAATACTCCATCTAAACACTCTCCAAGAGAATTTCTTTCCCATCGTACTCATAACACTTTTTGTCTGAGTTTTGGTCACGCTGCTGTTCTAGCTTATACTGGTCCTGATCCACCTAGTAGATTGTCACTTTTTTTATTTGTTACAATTTGTATGTAAATGAAAACTTTGCCTTGTTGCAATTTAATTCAGGTTGTTTTGTGGGATTGGTGATATATACTGTCTCTTTTTGGGGAGCTTGAACAATTTGTGCTCACTCAACAAGCAGTATGGTTTGGCAAAGGGCACCAACGAAGCCATGTTTGTGATTGAAGCTTACAAGACACTTCGTGACCGTGGTCCATACCCTGCAGATCAAGTTGTGAAGGATCTTGATGGCAGCTTTGGCTTCGTTGTCTATGACAGCAAGGTTGGCAGTGTCTTTGCAGCACTGGTAATTAATTAATTTTTTTTATCATTCAACATTATTAGTTGTTGTTATAATGATAATTGTGGGAATCGAGCACACGACCTTTTCCCCTCCTTGTCCCTTCAACTCTTAAATTCTTCTTTTAAATTAACTGTTAACCTTATAACTCCTATTGATAATTAATTAATTAGAAGACCCTTTTCACATTTTCCAAGATTTGGATCTCTTAATTTGACATAACTAAATTATATAATTGTTAGAGTTTAAGTGTATAATCTTTAAAATAAAATCAGCGAAAACATTAAATAGAGAATACAAGAACATTTACTTGGTTCAATAACAAGGAAAAAACTAGGTTACCTACACTACTAAAATCTTTTTATGATGTCAAATCTAAGACGGTTGTATTAAAACCGTCTTAAAATTTTATGCGGTGACAAATTTGTAAATAAAAAAAAATATTCAAAGCCGATTATCGAAAAATCGTCTTAGAAAAAAGGGAGGGGGGGGGGGTTCAAAGAAGGTTTCGGGAAAACTGTCTTTGAAACTTGTTCTATTCTGGGGGTGTCTCTCCGTCTTCCATTTCTCTCTCAGTCAGTATTTATTGCTTTTTCAAAATTTGATCCAAAAATCTTCTAGGGCTGTTCCTCTTTCTCCCAAATTTATTCCGCAAAATCCCTAATTCCCCCCAGATTTCACCGTTTCTTTGCGTTTTCATGCCCTTCCCGTGACCAAATCCATGAGTTTCCCTACCACCTCTGGTGCCTCCGCCGGCGTGGAATCGGCCTATCCAACATCGTCCATGGCCACTCCGAGCTCACCGCGTGCCTCCCGCTCCCGTCTCTCCTGGTCTTCTGCGACACCTCCGATGAGGACCTCTGCCTCATGGACTCAACGACACGCCTCAATGACGTTGATGTGCTCGCTTAGTCTGCCAAGATTGTCGAGCTGCTCCGCCACACCATGTGTCGTACTTGTAAGCTTCTTATCTTCTCCTTTCGTCCTCGTTCTATTTATTATGATGCAGGAAGTGAGTGGGAAAGAAGTTCAAATACAAATTACTGGATTTATGGAAAAAAAAACACTAGAAAGTTCATGAAAGAGCTTTGGATGCTGTTTCTCAGTGCTCAGAAAAATGCCAATGGTGTTCCTCAGCCGTTCTTGGATGCCAAGGTCTGAGTATGCATAATCTATGTTAAATTTTTTGACTCGTTCTTTGATTTATGGAAAAAAAACACTGGAAAGTTCATTTTTTTTTGTTGTTGGTGTGTGTAGTAGCTCGTTTTGACTTTTCATGGCATGACCCTGAGTACCACCAGGACACTTTGGAGAATTTGAAGGCTGCTGTCAAGAGTACTAAGAAGCTCTGTGCTATGAGTTTTCATTCTTCACTGTTTTTTTTCTCTTCCAATGGTATCATTTACTACCTTGGTGATTAACTTTTTACACTTTACTGCCTATGCAGTGCATTTTTGGAGTCAATTGCTTTTTCCCTTCTAAGTTGCTAGGCTTGAATTAGCTATAAGTTTTATCTCTGTTTACGATTTAACTCTTGCTTATGTCTTAGTAGCTGTTAACTCTGATTTTATTTGATTCCTACATGGAATTTTTCTATTCGTGACCCAAATTATCTTTAGACATGTTCTGCTTGAATTATAATTTGTTGCTTGCATAATTTGTAAAATTTTCGTTTGTAAGCAATATCATGTGTTGATGTCATTATCTCAATAGTTTTGCAGTAATGTTGCAGAAGCTATAAAGAAATACAAAATGTTTTGATATGTGATGTCAATTGTCAAATAATAACTCTAGCCTTTTGTTTTTGACTTCTCTAGTTAACCCCAATTTGATGCAGATTTTCTTATTTAGATTTTGATGACTATTTCAATTGCATTTGTGTTTCCCTAGATAATTTGTAACCTTCACCTTTTTGGGCAGGCTGGTCTTCCTGATGGTGTTCTGAATGTAGTTTCTGGGTATGGTCCAACTGCTGGTGCAGCTCTTACAAGTCTTATTGATGTGGACAAGGTATTTTGGGAATCAAGAATATTAGACTCTTATATGGTATATAGTTCTGTTAGAGTGTCAAGAACGAATCTGGCTTGATGTTAGACATTATTTTGTTCTCACTAATCTTGAGGGTGTAGATTGCTAAACATGTTAAGGATACTGTCGTATCATAGTGCATTATATTTGCCCGCATGATTGGTCCAGATCCCATGCTAGTCCATATCAGGTTTTATCAGATGATAATAGTTCTTATTTACACCGTATTGTATAAGACTTAGCCCCTTAGAGTATAAAAATTGGTAAGTGGAAAAGTAATGAAAAATACATTATCTTGAAGGTGGTTACTGGTTAGCCTGTTTCTGTATCAAAGAAACACAAGTAATTTGCATAAATGCAGCAAGATTCTAAAATACTGAAGCTTTTTTCTAATACCTGCTAATGATTAGGATGACATGTTGATAGACATGGTTATAAATTATAGTAGCATACTGCACCTATTTAAGTCAGAATTTTGTAAATTTAAAAGAAAAATATCGTGAGATTGTGAACCTTGAGAGAATGGCTAAGTTTTCCTGCCAACGCCAACAATAATGTTGTTTTACCACTTGCCAGTGGGCCAAGCAAAAAGGTCATCCAGTACTGGAATAAAACCACAGCAAAAAATCATTATACATGAATTGTTACAGTCCAATCTTTACACCATACTGAATATAAGCTAACATCAAATATAGTCAATAAATATTCCAAATTCCAAATGAGGCAACAAATAATAACTAGCATTAAATAATTACAATACAATAACATTGTCACTACATAAACCAAAAGCTATTAGAAAAATCTCATAATGCCACATTAAAATTAATATGAATGCTTTTAATTTGTTGTATTCATTATGTTTTTACAAAAATGGTGGTCTTTTATCTACTTGGGCCATTTGCTATCTTAATTACTGATGATGAAATCAGCCGAGTTAGAAAGATCCACTGACAATAAGATGATATATCACCACATATTTGTAGGATTTATTTGACTAAAAATTTTATTTTGCAACAGAATTGCATAAGCAAGTGAGGAATCAAATTTCGCTCACTTGAATTTCAAGATGAACTGAAATGGGCCAAAGATTTGGTCTGGTGCTGCTGCATAAAAAATAGACCAACTTTCTCTAAATATTTGGTGTTAAAGAGAGGTACCTAAGTTAATAGATACATATATTAAGAGAATTAGATTTTACAATTTAATTTATAGAGTCTACAACTTAATTTTTAAATTTTACAACTTAATTTTTAATAATAAAAATATATTTCAATTAAAATTAATAATTATTAAAAATAAACTAAAGGAATAAATAAAAAAGTCATTACTAAATAGATGATATGATAAAATAAGAGGAATATTTTTAAAGAAAAACTATCTATAATTAACAACATAGTTGAAAAAACTATCTAACGTTAGATAAAACTATAACAAATAATTAACATATTTAATATGATTAATTAAATCAACTATTTGTCTTAAGGATTGTGAATTAGTTAAAAAAATTCTTATAATTAACTCTTTTGCATGCTATTAATTGTTAGATAACTCCTTTGTGATGATAATTATGTATTTTACTTTAATGCAGGGAATTTTATAGCTGTTTATATATATATATTATTTATGATTCACTTTATTATTTTTATGTTTTCTAAGAAATATATCTTCTATTAGAATATTGTCAAAGACGGTTTTACTAGAAAAATTGTCTTTTAATTTTAAAAAAAGAACATTTTTTAAGACGATTATAAGAGAAAGTCGTCTTAGAATGTAACATTCTAAGACAATTATACCTTAGAATCGTTTTAGAATTTCAGTTTTTTTTTTTTTTTTTGTAAAAAATATCATCTAAGACGGTTCACTGGATGAATCGTCTTAGAATCTTTTGTTACGAAAACAGTTCAATAACCGTCATCGAAATTCTTCACTTTCTACGACGCTCGATATAAAGACGGTTGCAGAACTGTTGTCGTATGCGTCAAATAACCGATGTAGAAGGTCTTCGCTGTAGTAGTGCTACATCCGAGGGAGCAAGGGAGTTGTAATCCCTTACACTTGCACTAGACAATAAGAGTTACAAGAATATACCATTCAAAGTTACACAACCAGCTTCTCAAAAACAGTAAAAGCAAGATTATTACAAGAAAAGAAGAATATATAGGAACCAGAAAACCCTATTACAACAGTGTTTGGCCAGAAACACACAAATCTTCTTGGAGCTCTCCTTTTGGTCCCTTACGTGAGTACACCTCAAGAACTCCAACGAATTAGAAGAAGAAGGAATCTCCACCGGCAATACAAGACCAAAAGAATCACAGAGACTTACACAACCATTAACCACCACTCTTAACGAAAAAAGCTCAAGGTATCGTGAGAACACAATAAACCCTAGCACTACACGCATACTAGCTACCTTATTACAAACACATACCCTATTTAACTTAAAAATCTTAGATAAGGGGACCTCCTAGGATCCAAGTTTGTTTGTTGAAAGATGGGTTTTAAGGTATGTATCAGTTCGATGGTAGAATAAAGCTCAGAAACACGCACTGTGTCAATCCTGTACAAGAATAATGAAACAATGATTTATAGATGCACAACCTTAAGAACCACCAGAAACTCATTATATCGGCTTTGTGGTTTCGATATATAGTTAATTTGTATGAGACTGAAGTGTAGATTTTAGATTTACTATTGTAAAAAAAATCAACAACTTCTTTAATTAGGTGTGTTGAGTAATGAATTTAATCAAATACTTAGTTATCCCTAATGTTCTGTTAAGTGTTGTTACTTGTTTGTGGGACTAGACAAACCCCAAAGCGGCAAAACGTACCTGGTCATGGCTGGTGTGGTGGTGCCATGGCGGTGCTTGGTGGTGTGCGTTTGGCTACTGAGTCGCCAGAGACAGAGGAACAAGTCACCACAGCTTGAGCTTGTTTGGACTGCGGTGTGCTGACGGAGGAAGAAGACACCAACAAAACGCGTGCGACGGTGCACTGATGGTGGTTGAGTTCTTGCGGCGGCGGTGACACACAGGGTCAGAAGGCAACACGCTTTCACGAAACAAGGACCTTGTGTGGTAAATTAAGGTTGGACCTTTTGTTCCGTATAAATGAAATTTTCGACGGACAGGACGGCTATCGGAAACCCTCAATTTTTCCCACATATATGCTTTGTCAGTATCGTCAGTGGGTAACGATTACAATTCTGACGGATTTATCATTGCCGGAAATGGTCCGTCGTAAGCACGTGGTTTTTTTGTAGTGATCCTTCTCTGCATTCCATATATATATATATATATATATATATATATATCAAATACTAAACAAAACACATCGTTTTAGGTAATGGGCCATGCTTTTTGGCTTCACATACTCAACAACTATGTAGCACGGATACGTGAAAAAAAAAATTCACCGTATCGGACGCGTGCCCGATACGGATTCGTTGCCGACACGTGAATTCGCATATCCAATTTCAATGCTCACCTCAGAACTTCAAGCATTTCTTGCTTCCCGTCGTCGCTCACCTCAAACCTTCAAGTCGTCGAACGCCGCTCTCACGCCTTCACTTCCTGGTCGCAGCTCGCCTGCCCCTCTGCGTGCCCCCCTGCTCAAGCTCGACAAGCTCACTGTCCCGACACAGCGGCACCAGGTCACCGTCGTCGCACACCGCTCACCATTGTCGCATGCCACTCACCATCACCGTCTCTCGGAATGGCCAGCGTAGGAGACAACTGCAAGACATTTTTGCAGGATCTCAAACCGTGACCAGCCGACATTTTTGCGTCTTTTATTATCTCATTATCTCATTCCTAGGGTTTTGGATTTGCCCACTGGGCTTCTCTTATTGGACCTTTATTTAATGGGCTGGTGTGGTAAAGCTGAGACCTAGCTTGCACTTTTTTTATCCGTGAAATCTTGCTCTTCATCATATCATCATATAAAAATAGTTTTTCTTACCTATAATGAAGGAGAAAGTCACCATTGGGACATTTGTGCTTACGATTTTTCTTTTATTATATTTTATTAATATGAAATACACTTTATATAAAAAAAATATTATTCAATATTAAGACGTATCGGAAACGTATCGAAATATTAGTATTTTTGAAGAACGTATCGAAGTTTTATATCGAAAACGTATCGAAAACACCGTGTCGATATCGGTGCTATATAACTTAATAATAAACAATGTGTACTTGTACTCATAGAGACAATAAATTTGAATGCTGGGTTCTGATGGTGGAATGAACCTGTGTTGGGGTATTGCGGCTGATGAATCTGTGGTAATCTCGGATGATCTAGATGTCATGAAAGAGGGGTGCGCCAAATCCTTTCCTCCCTTTCCACCAGGTACCATTTGGACCAGGACCACCATGCATTACTCAAACTGTTCAAGTCTCGGTAGTTTACAAAGAATTTTCAATAAGCACTTAAACATATAGAATCACTATATCCTCCAACAGTACACTACGAAAAAAAAAATAATCAAATGTGTTAAGTTTTTCCTAATGAAACTTAAAGTATTGGTATAAACATTTGTGTTAATAGTATGACGTATCATAAGAGTTTAATTGTTATACTTTATTGGTGTAAATTTTTATTGGTGTAAATTTTGTTACATTATCATAACTTTTAAAATAGTTAGAAGAAGACTTATATATAGTGTACTTGTTTCTGTGTTTCACAAATCTGACACACATACAACAAAAGCAAATTGAACTAGCTTTTACGTCAATTTCATAATTTGGACATGGAAACATGTGAATACGTGCATTAAAAAATTGCAACCGAACCTGCATTTAAATTATTTTAAAGATATGACACTTTATAATTAGTTTACGGCATAAAAAATCTTTAGACTGTGAGTGCATACCAATATTAAATCCTTATTATACAAACTTAATTTCTATGCTAATAGTTTTACCAATGAAAATAAGTCTGACGACTTACACTTTTTTTCCAGTTAATATATGGAATTTCTTTTGTTGTGGTGGTGCGTTGAAAGGAAAGTAAAAGAATATTTGTAGAGAATTATGCATTGATCTGTGACACTCATAAACAAAATTAAATGTAAATAAATGTATTACACTTGTTTAGCGGTAGCCTAGGAGAGGGAACCTTCATGTAGCTCAAGATGACTTCAATATGATCCTTGCGATCCTTCTACTCCAATTAAAGGGAGTATGGGATACCTATAATAACTTCAATAATCAAATAGAGACAGGTAATTTGGGGGGGGGGGGGGGGGGG